>OAMR01000574.1:96747-142345 GCA_900205405.1 Echinochloa crus-galli
GAAGCATGAGCTACGAAAGAAATGTTTTCATTTTGTTGCTATAATTTATCTAACTATAATTTATCAAACTGAGCCACTATTAGCTTTTTTAACTATAATTTATCTAAAAACCCCTCCTAACATGTTAGGAACGGAGGTTAGGAACGGAGGTTCACACGAAGCTCGTCCGTCCCGCCGTTGAGCTGAGCAGATACGAAGGCGATGGGTAAACCTGTGGTGCGGCACCAACGATATGGCCAACCGACACGCTGGTGACGCCGATTCGCGTACGTGTAGACGTACAGCAACCACATGACCGCCGCATCCGCGCTGATCAGTGCCTGATCACAAGCCATCACTGACTGGTGAGGCTTCAGAAAGAAAATAAATTGCCAAAGACCACTGCTCGGCCTCGACGGTTTTGCTCATCGGTAAGCTTGATTAATTTAATCCTAGGCCAGGGAAGGGATTAGTGGACCTAAGTCAATTGATTCTTCTTAATCTTATGCCAGTCATCACTCAGTGGCAGCAGAACCTACAGTATACATCTTCTTTTCACCTGAAACATTTTTTTATTTTTTCAGCTATAAATATACTATCTTGCTTCCCGCAAAGAAAAATAAAAATAAACTATCTTTCTTGGAGATCTCCGCAACGTCTCTCTGCTTTTCGGCTTCGCTTCTCTCATCGGCTCATCGCCGCAGGCTCCCGCAGCCTCCGCGCCCCCGCACCTTGTCTGGCTGCCGCCCCGCCTCCCACGGCCGCAACCCCGCCACCCCAACATGGCCCCGCCTCGCCCGCCCTCCCCGACGCCCCTGATGCGCCTGTAGAACGGATAGGAGCAGCGCCCAGCCGCCCACCGTCCAGCAATGCCGCACCACCCACAGGAACGGCCGCCGCCGCCGCCGCCGGGGTGAAGGTGGCGGAGATGCGGATTGCGGCGCCTGCCGGCTCCGTCGGCGTCCGCCGGCCGTCGTCCCTGGAGGCCAGACGGTGAGCTAGAGGGAGTCGATGGAATTTTCCGCTGAGGCGGCGGGGATGGAGGCGGTGCCGATGAGGTCGGCGTCCTTGACCATGAAGGCGAGTCTGGTGGTGTGGATGGACTCCGTCACCGGCAACTCATGTTTTCCTGTTATTGGTCATTCCTGACCGGAGGGGGTTTTGGATAAATTGTGATTTGGAAAGCTAATGGCGTGAGGGTTGAAGTGCTAAAATTTTCTATCTTTTTATGTAGCCATCGGATGAGGATCTTTCTATGGTGGGAGTTTGCATAGTTTACACGTAAAACTGATTTGCATAAGATACGTTGCCTTAATTGTAACCTGCATGCCATTGTGGAGTGACAATTAAATTATTTTTTGGTCTATACATGGTACATGTCCTATGCAAAATGAAATCCTCTTATAAGCTACTTCCTCAGTGCTTATAATCCTTAATCTATAAAATTAAGTTGAGGGTTCAAATTTGTGATCCATTTCTGGTCAAACCTCGTGCTTCAATCTCACTCCAGAAATCTGCCAACGTCGTGATTGGGCAGTCTGAAGCCTAATCTCCCCCACCCCTTTCCACTTCTATCTCCCTCACCCTCCTGGCTCCGGTGGCGCCACCGCCGCCCACTCGACTGCCGCCACCTCTAACCGATTCGGCCAGAACACCCCCGCCATCTGGACCTGGCCCAACCGCCCTCCTCCACCACTCGCGGCGGGCGGCACCACCGCCGCCTCGCCGTCCTCCCCGGCGCCCATGACCTCCGCCAGTCCTCCAACCTCACCTGGCCATACCTCTACATCCGGCAGCCATCAATCCCCTCTCGGCCCCAAATCCCGAAACCCTAACCCCAACCGCAAATACTAACCCGAACGGAGCTCGCCGGAGTTGGATTCACCGTCGGAGAAGAGGAGGATTGATGGCTCGATTTTTGGCTAGTGTTGGTTTTCCAACGGCTTGGCTAGGAGGAAAAGTTACTTTGTAGTGCAAGGATTGTATTTTTTGTGTGCTGTTGTGAAGTAACAAGAGGGCTATCCGATTATGACTAAATGGGGAGGGCTCCCATATAGATTTTGAGTAATTCAAATCCATCTTGTCTCTCAAATATGAGAAAGAAAAAGTCCTTGAATTTTTTTTTGAAAGAAACAGTACTTGAGTTGTAATTGAATCAATTCCGTTATTGCCGTCATGCACGTATACGTCGGGAAAGAAAAAGATCGGAGAATGCAGAGAGAGAACTCTGGCGACTTTGATCATTTGATTGCCATGGCCCCGTTTAGTTCAAAATCCCATCACCAAACTTTCAAAAATTCTCTCTCCAAACTTCACTTTTCACCTATCACATCAAATCTCTCTCCTGATGTATGGAGTACTAAACGTGGGTAAATAAAAAAACTAATTGCATGGTTTTGATGTACACGATGAGACGAATCTTTTGAGCCTAGTTAGGTCATGGTAGGACAATGTTTACCACAAACAAACGAAAAGTGCTACAGTGCGCTACAGTGTCCGATGTGACTTTTTCACCCCACTTTTCACCTCTTTTCATGGAACTAAACACCCCCATATATATAAGATCCAACGAACCCTGCCCTAGTCTCGGTTCTCGAAACAACCATGAACGCCTCGCGCCGCCGCCGCGATCAGCGGCAGAGGCAAAGGCACCGCGCCTCCGAAGCCGCCCGCCGCCACGCCATCGTCAAGGCCGTCGTCGAGCGCCTCCCGGCGGAGCTCCATGCCGAGATCCACCGCCCCCTCGACTTCCTCCGGCGCCTCGCCTTCGCCTCCATCTGCGGCGCGTCGTCGGGCCACATGCTGAGGCAGGAGGAAGGAGTGGGGCAGCCCTGCGCCTGGCGAACCCGGCCACCGGCGCACAGGCCGACCTTCCGGCGATCACCACCATCCCGTTCCTCAAGGCGCAGGGCTCCGGCTGCCGCTGGTTCTGCCTCCACGTCGAGCCCTTCATGCAGATCCGGTTCGGAGGCACACCCCCGCCGGAGAACAAGGACTGGGGGCCGCAGCCGCCGAGGACGTCGACGCTCACGGCGGCACAGATGCGCCAGAGCTTCTACCGCAAGGTGGTGCTCTCGGCGTCCCCACGGCCGGGAAGCTACGCCGCCATGCTCATCACCGACCGGCACATCGGCGCGCCGGCCTTCGCGACGTCGGAGGACCCCTCGTGGAGGATGGCGCCGTCGAGGGACGGCGTCGAGGACGCCATCCACCGCGACGGCCAGTTCTACTCCATCACCTACTCCGGCGTGATCGAGGCGTGGCACCGCGACACCGACACTGGCGAGTTCACGAGCACGGTGGCGGCGCCGAAGCTTGAGTACAGCGACAACAACCTGCGCGGCAAGTACCTCGCGGCGGCGCCGGACGGCCGGCTGATGGCGGTGCTTAAGCACTCGCATGGCGTCGAAACCGGACAGGGTTACAGGAGGAACAAGGCTACGCGTGTGTTTTTCAGGGTGCGGGTGCTGGACCAGGAGCAACGGCGGTGGGAGGCGGCGGAGGACATCGGAGACGCGGCGCTCTTCGTCGGCGTGAATGCCTCGGTGTGCGTGTCGGCGGCGGAGCACCGGGGCATCAAGCCCGGTTGCGTCTACTTCACCGACGATGAGGTCGGTGAGGCCTGCTTGCACCACGAGATGGGAAAGACCCGCGAGAGCAGCCTCTCCTCCATCGAGTCTGACGACGCCGAGCTCCGGGAAACTGGCGTGTACAACCTCAAGACCGGCAGTGTGGTGAGGATAGCTGCGCACGGCAAGCAAAGGCGCTGGCCACCGGCGGCGTGGTTCACGCCTTCCTTCTTGTGACCACCGATCGCTGTGCAAAGCAGCACCGTTGTCGTTGCTTAGACGCAATAAAACATGCTTGCAGCTCGAATAATGCAATTGTTTCATTAATCGGTTTAATATTGTTTCAGTTTTGAATGTTGAGGCTCAATTAATTTATCCTTAAATCTATTGTTTCAGTTTTGATCTACCCATGGAGGAGTTTTAATCAAAGAGTATAATATATTACGTCTCGTTTACACTTTGGCTTACAAAATTCCTGGTGCCCCATTGAAAAAATTGCCAAGGAAAATAACGAATATTTAAATCATGAGTATTTTGAAGGAAAAAACATATCTTAATTTCATGTTCACTTCGACATTTTGAATTTTTTCCCACTTATGACAAGGTCATCATCACATTCCTTCACCATGAAAGTGGTCTGCTTATTTCCTTTAGGTGGAATAGCCGTTATGGTCCTTAAACTATTAACCGAGGCTCAATTTCGTCCTTGAATTATCAAAATGATCGTTATAGTCCCTGAACTTTCTCACGTGGCTCAAATTGGTCCTATGTGTCGTGCCATGTTGGCACACCTTGTCAGCATCCAATCAATTAGGGTTTGCAAAATACACTTTCAACTGTATATGTCCATATATCTAACATTCACATGGCCTCGAGGTTTGCAAGACACTACTTTTTTTTATAAAAAACTGAAAAAGGTATGAAATGACTTCACTTTAATTTACTTGTCTTTCATGCGATTATGTAAAATAGTGAGACCATGGGAGATAGAAATGAGATGTGGCTCTCATCCTTGACATAACGTGAAAAGAAGAGTGGGATGAAAGAGTTACTTTAAGCCCACTTGAAGCTCTAGTCGATTGGATGATGACATGGCACACCAACATGGCATGACACGGAGGATGAAGGATGAAATTGAGCCATGTATCAAAGTTCGAGGACTGAAATGACTGTTTTGATAGTTCAAGGATGAAATTAAGCCTTGTCTGATAGTTCGAGGACGAAATTGGCTATTCCGCCTTTCCTTTAGTTGCGCGTCTAGTTAGTGGCTCAAGAGCATCTTCGGCAGTTCCTTGATAAATACATTTTCTAATATGACCGATCTTTTTAGATAAAGGGAAATTCTATTTCATCAAATAAATGAAACGTATCCCGGTCTCTTCGTCTTTCAACAAATTCGACCGTTTAATTATTACAAGATTGAATTATAAGGTAGAAAAATTCTCCTCATAATACAAGCATAATGTCACTGTGGCGTATATAAACTCCGTCTACTACATAGAATGCACACCATCGTACCAATTAAAATGGTAGAGAAGATAAATAAAGTTTTAGAACTCTAATCTAATACTAAATCTCCAACCATTCTTGGCAAAGATATCCATAGTTGATGTCTCCAAAAGTTGGCATTTCTTGCGCAAGAGTATACGGTCTACACTTTTTTGTAGCAAAGACCACATTCTGATCCAGTGTGTACCCCTGTAAATGACCTGCATAGATGAAAAAGTTTGTGCATCATTAAAAATCACATCATTACGGCTTAACCATATGGCTCAGCATATGGTGCCAACCCCAATCATAGTAAGTTTCCTAATATCATGATCATTGTTATCCAACCATGAAGTGAATAAGTGGGAAACATTACTTGGGGGGCTCAAACCAAAGGTAATATGTATTATTCGCCATATCAGCTTCGAGAAAATACAGTCAACAAATAAGTGTTGAATTGTTACATCATTATTACAGAAGCAACACTTTTCATTTCCATGCCAATTTCTTTTAACTAATGCTGCCCCTCATATCTATTCTGGTTTTTTGTTGATTTTATTCTTAGTTCTCCACGGCCCACTTGTCATTGTCTCATCGGCGAACTGTTTATGTCTCGGGAAACAAGTATTTTTTTTGTTGGTATGGAATGGCTCTCTCAAAGCTGTGCTCCATTTCCTCTTCCCTCTCTCTAAAGGCAAACGATTTCGTCTTCCACTCTATGGAGACTGGAGGCAAACAGAGGTCATAAGGTGAGGCCATTTAATTTGGATGATTTGCTTGGATCTATATCTTCCGTTTCTTCCTTGTTTGTGTAGATTTTACTCTTCTGCTTCAGAATAGGATTCATAGCTATTTTATTGAACAGGTTCACATTTGTGTTATACTAGCACAGTGCCCATGCGTTGTTACGGTCAAATACTAGTCATGTAATTTCCTTTCAAAATCTCAAGAATTTTTATTTTTTATGACATTATAATATTTTATTATAAACTAAATGAATCTTTGCGTGTTGTAGAAAACTAAATATAGTCAAAAGTAGGGAGACAAATGACACACACAATAGTAGGTGACTCCATTGTATTAATTGATGTACTTGGTTGTATTACATTGTGAGGGGACACGATGAAAAGGTGTCTACAATTCAGGTGCACCTTATGAATGGGTGTCCTTCTGCTCGTGTCTATTCACCAAGAGACATGCCCCTTGGGTGTATCCTGATTGGTTGGCTAAGATCATCTTGAGAAGGTGTCCCTACAAAGATATATCTATTCAACACTCCCTCTTGATTGAATCTACTATGTAGTCAGTACATTGGTATATACCTCTAGAACTTTATGGGAAAAATATGACAAATAATTTGATGATATCCCATTAAAACTCTTTTAAAATCTAGTGGAAAAATATGGAGAAAATGATACGGCATATAAAGATTACTGCTCAATTTAAACTCATATATGTGTAAACCTATGCAAGGGAAAACTCATAAGCAAGTTAAGAAGAATATATGTGATATTTTAGCTATGTTAATTATTTCTCCAAGAAAAATTCTTTGGGAAAATCTGAGAAATATATATGTATACGGGTAAACTCCTCAAAAATCCAATAGGGAAAAAATAACGAGAAAACAACCATTTATTATTGCTTCATTGGAACCCCTGTGAGATGAACTCATAGTATTCGAATATAAATCATTGTCTTTAGTTGTCATCCTTAAAAAAACCCACTAGGGAAAATAGATGATAAAAACATGTAACACTGTGTTGATATTGCCTAAGTAAAAGCTTTGAATGAGAAACCTAGAGGGAAAAACTCATACAAAGAAAAAAAGAGCACAATATGGCATAAAGCAAGTTTGTTGTGGAAAGGTAGAAGCTCCTCCTGATGTTGATATCCATTGATCTTCATTTGTCCACAGGATCAGTAAACAATCAGCATTGCATTGTATGTATCAATTGGATCTTTCCCTTTTAAAACTAGACCCTTTAATATTTGTAGATGATCTGTTTGTTTTTTTATGAGCAGGGTGCATAGAGTAGTCAAAGGATAGTGGATAGTTTGTTTTTATCGCACATGCATCTATGCTAGTATAATTAAACAAACATGAAATGCGAGGGAGTATATAGTAGCTCGCTATTCCATGAAATTGCATAAAACATTAGCGAAGCAAAAGAAAAACTAAACAAAAAACAAATCATAACTCTTTGTTTCAAAATACTCTGCTTCTAGATCTACCTTTGATGGCGTATTTTTCGACAAAAACATGTATTCCTCTAATCGGAATAAATATAGAAATTTAGTAGAGATTAACAACCCAACATTGCTATTACAAGATTCATTATTCCTATTGCTTCATGTTTGTGATAATTTTGCCTCACAAACATGAAGCAATTGGAATAATGAATCTTAGCTGTAGTCATGTTTGTGAGGCTGTTTTAATTCCTAGCTATACGTTTGTATACTAGCTGTGCTGTATCTATCTTAAAAAAGGAAGCAAGTGAGAAAGGTACTATGCATAAACCCTGCTAGCTACGGAGTAGAGTAGTTATGAAACGTAAGGCGTGAACCACGCAGGCAGCGGCCAGAACGGGTGCATCGTCATCCCTAACCCCTCGACCTTTCCCACCTTGCCATCCCTGAGGCTGAACACGCCGACGTTCCCGTCCCGGAGCTCCACGCCATAGCCACTGTTGACGGAGCCATAGCGCTTCAGCAAGTCCCAGTCCATGTAAGCCTGCCCGAGCTCATCATTGGTGAAGTAGACGCAGCCGGCGCTGAGCTCTGGGTGCTCTGCCGCCGGCACGCACAACGAGGCGTTCACGCCGACGAACAGCGCCGCGTCGCCGATGTCCTTGGTCTCCTCCCACCGCCGGCCCTCCTCGTCGAGCACGTGCACCGTGAAGGCGCACGACCTCGAGTGCTTGACCACGGTCATCAGCCTCCCGTCCGGCGCCGCCGCGAGGTACTTGCGGTGGCGGCGCCGGTGGGCGGTGGTGATGATCCTGGCAAGCAGCCAGCCTCGGCGCGACCGTCTGGCTGGTGTACTCGCCGGTGCCGCCGTCCCGGTCCCACGACTCGACCACGCCGGAGTAGGTGATGGAGTGGAACCGGCCGCCGTGGTAGATGGCGTCCTCGATGGCGTCACGGAACGGCGCCAGCCTCCACGTGGGGACGGGGTCCTTCGCCGCCGCGAAGGCCGGGGCGCCGTACTGCGGGTCGAGAATGAGCATGGCTGTGTAGCTGCCGCCGCCGGAGAGGACGACCTTGCGGTAGAACACGCTGCGGAACTGCTCGCCGGAGAACAGCGACGCCGTCGCCTGCTTCCGCCGGATTATTGGCCCGCCGCCGCCGCCGCCACCATCCATTAGGATGGGTCCGATGAACGATGCATCTGGAGGAAGGGCTCATGGTCGACGAGGAAGGATTTGATGGGTTCTCTCCACCGGACGGAAGGGATCGTGGTGATGGCCGGCAGATCCGCCTGGTCGCCGGTGATGGGGTTGGCCATCGTCAGCTGCGCCCGCGCGTCGGCCGTGACGAGAACCCGCGCGAGGAGCCCAGCACGACGGCGCCGCGCGTCGTGGGATGATGATCCGGCCCTGAGGCTGAACACGCCGACGTTCCCGTCCCGGAGCTCCACGCCATAGCCACTGTTGACGGAGCCATAGCGCTTCAGCAAGTCCCAGTCCATGTAAGCCTGCCCGAGCTCATCATTGGTGAAGTAGACGCAGCCGGCGCTGAGCTCTGGGTGCTCTGCCGCCGGCACGCACAACGAGGCGTTCACGCCGACGAACAGCGCCGCGTCGCCGATGTCCTTGGTCTCCTCCCACCGCCGGCCCTCCTCGTCGAGCACGTGCACCGTGAAGGCGCACGACCTCGAGTGCTTGACCACGGTCATCAGCCTCCCGTCCGGCGCCGCCGCGAGGTACTTGCGGTGGCGGCGCCGGTGGGCGGTGGTGATGATCCTGGCAAGCAGCCAGCCTCGGCGCGACCGTCTGGCTGGTGTACTCGCCGGTGCCGCCGTCCCGGTCCCACGACTCGACCACGCCGGAGTAGGTGATGGAGTGGAACCGGCCGCCGTGGTAGATGGCGTCCTCGATGGCGTCACGGAACGGCGCCAGCCTCCACGTGGGGACGGGGTCCTTCGCCGCCGCGAAGGCCGGGGCGCCGTACTGCGGGTCGAGAATGAGCATGGCTGTGTAGCTGCCGCCGCCGGAGAGGACGACCTTGCGGTAGAACACGCTGCGGAACTGCTCGCCGGAGAACAGCGACGCCGTCGCCTGCTTCCGCCGGATTATTGGCCCGCCGCCGCCGCCGCCACCATCCATTAGGATGGGTCCGATGAACGATGCATCTGGAGGAAAGGCTCATGGTCGACGAGGAAGGATTTGATGGGTTCTCTCCACCGGACGGAAGGGATCGTGGTGATGGCCGGCAGATCCGCCTGGTCGCCGGTGATGGGGTTGGCCATCGTCAGCTGCGCCCGCGCGTCGGCCGTGACGAGAACCCGCGCGAGGAGCCCAGCACGACGGCGCCGCGCGTCGTGGGATGATGATCCGGCCCTGAGGCTGAACACGCCGACGTTCCCGTCCCGGAGCTCCACGCCATAGCCACTGTTGACGGAGCCATAGCGCTTCAGCAAGTCCCAGTCCATGTAAGCCTGCCCGAGCTCATCATTGGTGAAGTAGACGCAGCCGGCGCTGAGCTCTGGGTGCTCTGCCGCCGGCACGCACAACGAGGCGTTCACGCCGACGAACAGCGCCGCGTCGCCGATGTCCTTGGTCTCCTCCCACCGCCGGCCCTCCTCGTCGAGCACGTGCACCGTGAAGGCGCACGACCTCGAGTGCTTGACCACGGTCATCAGCCTCCCGTCCGGCGCCGCCGCGAGGTACTTGCGGTGGCGGCGCCGGTGGGCGGTGGTGATGATCCTGGCAAGCAGCCAGCCTCGGCGCGACCGTCTGGCTGGTGTACTCGCCGGTGCCGCCGTCCCGGTCCCACGACTCGACCACGCCGGAGTAGGTGATGGAGTGGAACCGGCCGCCGTGGTAGATGGCGTCCTCGATGGCGTCACGGAACGGCGCCAGCCTCCACGTGGGGACGGGGTCCTTCGCCGCCGCGAAGGCCGGGGCGCCGTACTGCGGGTCGAGAATGAGCATGGCTGTGTAGCTGACAAAAACATGTATTCCTCTAATCGGAATAAATATAGAAATTTAGTAGAGATTAACAACCCAACATTGCTATTACAAGATTCATTATTCCTATTGCTTCATGTTTGTGATAATTTTGCCTCACAAACATGAAGCAATTGGAATAATGAATCTTAGCTGTAGTCATGTTTGTGAGGCTGTTTTAATTCCTAGCTATACGTTTGTATACTAGCTGTGCTGTATCTATCTTAAAAAAGGAAGCAAGTGAGAAAGGTACTATGCATAAACCCTGCTAGCTACGGAGTAGAGTAGTTATGAAACGTAAGGCGTGAACCACGCAGGCAGCGGCCAGAACGGGTGCATCGTCATCCCTAACCCCTCGACCTTTCCCACCTTGCCATCCCTGAGGCTGAACACGCCGACGTTCCCGTCCCGGAGCTCCACGCCATAGCCACTGTTGACGGAGCCATAGCGCTTCAGCAAGTCCCAGTCCATGTAAGCCTGCCCGAGCTCATCATTGGTGAAGTAGACGCAGCCGGCGCTGAGCTCTGGGTGCTCTGCCGCCGGCACGCACAACGAGGCGTTCACGCCGACGAACAGCGCCGCGTCGCCGATGTCCTTGGTCTCCTCCCACCGCCGGCCCTCCTCGTCGAGCACGTGCACCGTGAAGGCGCACGACCTCGAGTGCTTGACCACGGTCATCAGCCTCCCGTCCGGCGCCGCCGCGAGGTACTTGCGGTGGCGGCGCCGGTGGGCGGTGGTGATGATCCTGGCAAGCAGCCAGCCTCGGCGCGACCGTCTGGCTGGTGTACTCGCCGGTGCCGCCGTCCCGGTCCCACGACTCGACCACGCCGGAGTAGGTGATGGAGTGGAACCGGCCGCCGTGGTAGATGGCGTCCTCGATGGCGTCACGGAACGGCGCCAGCCTCCACGTGGGGACGGGGTCCTTCGCCGCCGCGAAGGCCGGGGCGCCGTACTGCGGGTCGAGAATGAGCATGGCTGTGTAGCTGCCGCCGCCGGAGAGGACGACCTTGCGGTAGAACACGCTGCGGAACTGCTCGCCGGAGAACAGCGACGCCGTCGCCTGCTTCCGCCGGATTATTGCCGGCCCGCCGCCGCCGCCGCCATCCATTAGGATGGGTCCGATGAACGATGCATCTGGAGGAAAGGCTCATGGTCGACGAGGAAGGATTTGATGGGTTCTCTCCACCGGACGGAAGGGATCGTGGTGATGGCCGGCAGATCCGCCTGGTCGCCGGTGATGGGGTTGGCCATCGTCAGCTGCGCCCGCGCGTCGGCCGTGACGAGAACCCGCGCGAGGAGCCCAGCACGACGGCGCCGCGCGTCGTGGGATGATGATCCGGCCCTGAGGCTGAACACGCCGACGTTCCCGTCCCGGAGCTCCACGCCATAGCCACTGTTGACGGAGCCATAGCGCTTCAGCAAGTCCCAGTCCATGTAAGCCTGCCCGAGCTCATCATTGGTGAAGTAGACGCAGCCGGCGCTGAGCTCTGGGTGCTCTGCCGCCGGCACGCACAACGAGGCGTTCACGCCGACGAACAGCGCCGCGTCGCCGATGTCCTTGGTCTCCTCCCACCGCCGGCCCTCCTCGTCGAGCACGTGCACCGTGAAGGCGCACGACCTCGAGTGCTTGACCACGGTCATCAGCCTCCCGTCCGGCGCCGCCGCGAGGTACTTGCGGTGGCGGCGCCGGTGGGCGGTGGTGATGATCCTGGCAAGCAGCCAGCCTCGGCGCGACCGTCTGGCTGGTGTACTCGCCGGTGCCGCCGTCCCGGTCCCACGACTCGACCACGCCGGAGTAGGTGATGGAGTGGAACCGGCCGCCGTGGTAGATGGCGTCCTCGATGGCGTCACGGAACGGCGCCAGCCTCCACGTGTCGCACGGCGAGGCCAGGACACCACCGGTGACGCTCCTTCCCGGTGGGCGCGCGGACTCCTCCCAACGAGTGCGACGGCCTCCTCATTTTCTCGGTTGGGCGCGAAGCCGCGGGTGGTTGGCGCCTGCAGGCTGCGGCGGATGCCTTCAAGGAGAGAGGCGATGCAATTTGCCTTGCCCTTTGCCTCCTCTGTTGGAGCGCTTCTGGCACATGCACAGTGCCTAACGCGAGGCAATAATGCGTTTGCCTGCTCTTGTTGGAGTCAGCCTAAGTGCGTTTGCTTGCCCTCTGGACGTCGCGCATGGCGTCGCCGTGGTTTTCTTTGGAGAGAATGGCGGCGTGCAGTGGCTTAGATACACGACAGGGTGGGTGGGCGCTAGCAATTGGATCTGATGTTGCACACTACCAGAATCCTTCACATCCGCCCGCCTCCTCCGCCTCGGCCATTTTTGGACCCGGTGCTGATGGGGCGGCAGATCCGCCTGGTCGCCGGTGATGGGGTTGGCCATCGTCAGCTGCGCCCGCGCGTCGGCCGTGACGAGAACCCGCGCGAGGAGCCCAGCACGACGGCGCCGCGCGTCGTGGGATGATGATCCGGCAAAGGGGCGCGCGCGGTGTCGCTGCAACGATCGGAGAGGGAGAAGATCGTCTTCGCTCCGGAGAGGACGAGACAGGGCGCCGCCGGTCGCCGCGACGCGCCGGCGCCGCAGGCCGCGACGAAGCAGAAACGGTCGACCAGGCCAAGGCGGCCGTGGATGTCGGCCAGGAGCTCCGACGGCAGGCGGTTGAGGTGATTGCTGCCGCGGTGGCTGTGGGTGTTGGCCATCGGCTCCGGCCGGAGGGGAGGTGGCGTCAAGACGAGGCGGCGGCATAAGGCTGACTCCAACAATGCGATGCAAATCAGGAGGAGCACAGTGTGTTTTGCATCGTGTACAGTAGCTACATCGGCGATGCAAAAATACCAGTCTCCAACAGCTGTTGCATACAGCGAAGGCAAATCCAACTGCTCCTCCCCTACCCTCCGGCCACTCTCTCTCTCTCCCTCCTCTCAACCTCGGTCCCTCCACCGGCGGCCTCCCTCCCTCCCCAGCCGGTGACCTCTGCTCCCTCCCAGGCGCCGACGGACTCTCTCCCCGAGATCCTCCCTCCCCGGAGCTCCTCCTCCCCTCTACCACCCTCTGCTCCTCCGTCGGCCTGGAGAGGGAGAGAGGAAACCCCGCCTCTGCTCCTCCGCCGGCTTGGAGAGGAGGGAGGAGGGGCTTGCTGACTTGAAGCCGGATCGGTGTGTTGTGCTCCGCCCAAAACGAGTTATCTTTCACCTGACGGAAGATCGGGCACCCTAGTTCCCATCACCTCCACGCTCAGGCTGCTGCTCCCTCCGCCGTCGTGGAGGGGCCGGCCGGGGCTGCTCGATCCAGGGGCGCAGGGGCTCGTCGTGCTCGAGCGGCTGCTCCCCGCGCGACCGAAGAGGGAGGTGGCGGCCAGCCCATCAAGCGGAGCTCGAATCGGTGGCCCGGAGGAGCTCGGGAAGGCGGTGGAGGAGCGGCAGGTGCGGGAGGAGACGGCGGTGCGGCAGAGCGGCCTTCCTCCGGCGGAGCTCCCTCCTCCCCGCGGGCCTCCGGATCTCGCACGGCGAGGCCAGGACACCACCGGTGACGCTCCTTCCCGGTGGGCGCGCGGACTCCTCCCAACGAGTGCGACGGCCTCCTCATTTTCTCGGTTGGGCGCGAAGCCGCGGGTGGTTGGCGCCTGCAGGCTGCGGCGGATGCCTTCAAGGAGAGAGGCGATGCAATTTGCCTTGCCCTTTGCCTCCTCTGTTGGAGCGCTTCTGGCACATGCACAGTGCCTAACGCGAGGCAATAATGCGTTTGCCTGCTCTTGTTGGAGTCAGCCTAAGTGCGTTTGCTTGCCCTCTGGACGTCGCGCATGGCGTCGCCGTGGTTTTCTTTGGAGAGAATGGCGGCGTGCAGTGGCTTAGATCGAGAATGAGCATGGCTGTGTAGCTGCCGCCGCCGGAGAGGACGACCTTGCGGTAGAACACGCTGCGGAACTGCTCGCCGGAGAACAGCGACGCCGTCGCCTGCTTCCGCCGGATTATTGGCCCGCCGCCGCCGCCGCCACCATCCATTAGGATGGGTCCGATGAACGATGCATCTGGAGGAAGGGCTCATGGTCGACGAGGAAGGATTTGATGGGTTCTCTCCACCGGACGGAAGGGATCGTGGTGATGGCCGGCAGATCCGCCTGGTCGCCGGTGATGGGGTTGGCCATCGTCAGCTGCGCCCGCGCGTCGGCCGTGACGAGAACCCGCGCGAGGAGCCCAGCACGACGGCGCCGCGCGTCGTGGGATGATGATCCGGCCCTGAGGCTGAACACGCCGACGTTCCCGTCCCGGAGCTCCACGCCATAGCCACTGTTGACGGAGCCATAGCGCTTCAGCAAGTCCCAGTCCATGTAAGCCTGCCCGAGCTCATCATTGGTGAAGTAGACGCAGCCGGCGCTGAGCTCTGGGTGCTCTGCCGCCGGCACGCACAACGAGGCGTTCACGCCGACGAACAGCGCCGCGTCGCCGATGTCCTTGGTCTCCTCCCACCGCCGGCCCTCCTCGTCGAGCACGTGCACCGTGAAGGCGCACGACCTCGAGTGCTTGACCACGGTCATCAGCCTCCCGTCCGGCGCCGCCGCGAGGTACTTGCGGTGGCGGCGCCGGTGGGCGGTGGTGATGATCCTGGCAAGCAGCCAGCCTCGGCGCGACCGTCTGGCTGGTGTACTCGCCGGTGCCGCCGTCCCGGTCCCACGACTCGACCACGCCGGAGTAGGTGATGGAGTGGAACCGGCCGCCGTGGTAGATGGCGTCCTCGATGGCGTCACGGAACGGCGCCAGCCTCCACGTGGGGACGGGGTCCTTCGCCGCCGCGAAGGCCGGGGCGCCGTACTGCGGGTCGAGAATGAGCATGGCTGTGTAGCTGCCGCCGCCGGAGAGGACGACCTTGCGGTAGAACACGCTGCGGAACTGCTCGCCGGAGAACAGCGACGCCGTCGCCTGCTTCCGCCGGATTATTGGCCCGCCGCCGCCGCCGCCACCATCCATTAGGATGGGTCCGATGAACGATGCATCTGGAGGAATATCCATCAACAAGACCATCGGTGAACTATTTGAGCTCTTCTTCAGGGGTTTTGCCAATCCTCTTTGGTTCCCTTATTTGGACAATGACAACCTTACTCTCCCTTGCGAATTCAGCTTTGAGACTGGATGCACTGATGTACAATCTGTAGCAATTTTTAATGCCTTCATCCAGCCCTGCATCCTGCCAGCCGAATTCTGTGGAGGGAGGCTAGTCCAAAGCACTTATGAATATTATCAGCCAAACATGATGGCTAGACAGTTGGGATGTGGCCAAGTGCCCCCTAGGCTATTTCTCCATGAATTCCTCAGGCCCAGGGAGATAGTCAAGGATTTCACAGAAACAAGAAGGATTTTCAACTATAAATGCTGTGGAACTATTTATGCACCTGATCCTTTTGTGCCAATAATATCTGCTCATCCTTCCTTCACTCTCTGGTGGCAAGAATTCCATGATCATATCTTCAACATGCCAATCCATCCTTTCTGCTTTGAGTTAATGCCTGATTATCAGCCAACTGTAGAGGTAATATGCTTATTCCTTTACCTGTCTTAACAACATTAGCCCCAATCGATTCTGACTCTATTATTTTGCAGGACATAGCACCTGCCCCTCTTGCCAGGGTAATTTTATACAAAACTGCAGGCCCAATCTCTGCTTTGGGGCACCAATCTCCTACCTTGGCTCAGCTGATGGCTAGACAAGCTTCTTCAGATCCAACACTCACTAGACCATCATCTGTCAAGAGGAAAACCATCCTTATAACTGCTCCCTCGGTTGCAAAGAAGAAAAGAACAAGTAGCAAAACCAAGGTCAGAGTCCTTTTTCTTTGACTATAATGCTTTTGGTGTTTTGCTCAGCTTTATTTCTTTTTGATTCCAGTCCAAAGAACAACAGCCAGCAATCAGTACAGGTCCTGCCGATGCTCCAAATCTTCGTGTCCACATAGCTTTCCTTGTTCGAACCGGCCTTTTCCTTATGTTGATCCACGTCATCATGTCTTCCCGAATGCTACCACTCTTCGCCTGCGGAACAATGCCTCTGCCGAATGATGACGCATTCCCGACCGCAGAACGTCTTTGCCGAATGCCTCTGGGGAAAAAACTCCTTTGCCGAATGATACCTTCTCGACGACTCCGGCCCACATGTCAGCCTCTTCCTGGTGCCAATTTTTGGTGTTAACACATGCCCCTTCAATTTCGGGATAAGAGGTAACTTTTATCTCGGAATTGACCAGAAGCACCCAACATTTCCAAGTTAGTTCTGCTCGGCACCCACTTCTCCTTTTGAATCTTCAGAGCTCTCATCCGGATCCGAACCCTAAGTCATCGTCTTCCAAGATCCAACCTTCAAATGGCGGACCAAGATCTTGCTCTCATAGTTTGATAGCCGAATGTTTTATCAACTTTGTAGTTTCATCAATTGCTTTCATGCTCTTCTTTCCATTGTGGATAACTCATTCGGCAAAGCTGGTTTTAATAGCGTCAGACCCGAAAACGCTTCAACTATGACATAGACGTTGGCTTCTGCAGTATCAATCTCGAAAAGCTTAGTATAGCCGAATGTGACATCAGCATGAATTCCAAACGACACCGAAACCGTTCGGTTTTGAGAATCCTTTCCACCTTCCGAATTTTTGGGATACGCGCCACGATCTTTGGCCACGATTTCCTCTGCAGGTTCTATAAATAAACATACCGAGTGCTGCTATCTCTTCACCAAGTCTTTTGCCTTCCTCGAACTCTTCTTTCCCCAAGCACAGTAAACTCAAGAAAACCCCAATGGCGAATGGAAGGCGACCGGCCGTCGATGAGGCCGAAGGAAGTCGCGCCGGCGCTCGCCGCAGGTGATTGGTTGCTTGCTTCTCTCTGTTCTTCTCGAGATTTCCTTTCTCTTTCTTGACGAATCTTTTTTGTTCTTTCAGAGTAATCCAATGGATTGCCGGCGCTGGTGCGCCAGTTGCGGCTCCAGCCGCCGTTCCTGCGGCGCCCAACTCCTCGAGTTCGTCCAATCGGACTCGTTCATCGGACGACCCCCGCTACTCAGATGGCGATGCTCGCCGATTCAAGGCGGAGCGCGACGACTCTCGTCGCGAACTGGAGATCATCTCCAAGCAAGCCGGGATTGCGGACCTCGAATGGCAGGCCGAGAGCAAGCAACTGCTTGAAGTCATCGATGGTAATTCCCATAACTTGTTCAATCCTAATCCCATCTCTAGTCATTATTGATCTACCTCCATTTTGTAATCTTACAGAACGCGATGACGAGCTCAATCGGCTGAAGGCGCTGGTGGATGAGCTGGCGAACAAAGTGAACGCCCAAGGAGACACAAATGCTTTTGGTGTTTTGCTCAGCTTTATCTCTTCTTGATTTCAGTGGCCATCCATGGCGTTCGCCTGGGCGTCGCTGCGGGTCTCGTCGCTATGTCGACGCACACCGGCACTGACTATTCCAGGATGCCGGTTGGTTTTGCCAACGGCAGCCCAGAAGACATCGATGATATTGACGTCTCCATTGATCGTCTTGATGGCCATGGTGCTGCCATTGCCGATTCCATTCATCCCCAGTCTGTTTTGAACAGACTCTTCCAGTAGTTTGTATTAGGGATTTATGGAATTTCGGCAATAAAACTTATCTTTTGTGATCTTGCATGAACTCTTGATGTAATATATTTTTCTGCTAAGGGCAATACATTCAGTACTGGCCATTTTTCCTTTTTCTCCAATGTCTCTGTCAATTTCCTTCTAAAGACGATTTCTTCCCAAATATCGGCTGTTTGGCAATTTAATATATCAATTACCGATCGATCTCAATACTGGGATAATACCTCTTCAAATATCTTCCATTTATAGCAGAAGCAAATTCTTCTCCTAATAATGTCTTCAAAATATATGCATTTCCAGGCACGCATCTAACTATTCTGAAAGGACCTTCCCAATTTGGAGACCATTTGCCGAATGCCGCATATTTGGTTCCAATCGGCAATATCGCTTTCCAAACTAGATCACCTTCTGTAAATTGCTTAACTTTCACCTTCTTGTTGTAATACTTAGCAACTCGCATTTTGTTCTTCTCAATATTCTCCAAGGCCCTGAGACGAATCATATGCAAATCTTCTAATTCGTCCATCATTAAATCTTTATAATCCTTAGAATTTAAATCCTTTTGCAACTTTATTCTTCTTGAGTCTAATTGTATCTCCCATGGTAAGATAGCATGATGCCCATACACCAACTCATAAGGAGACGTCTGTGTAGCTCCATGTGGAGCCATTCGGTAAGCCCATAACTAGTTGCCAAACAAGGAGAAGAAACCTCTTCTGGTCAAACTTTATCAGAGGAGAACCAAGCAAGACTGAAGGAAATCCTCTCTTTTCTGCATAAGGACACTCGGGAACAAGTTACCAATGCTGATCTTTTAAGAGATTTGCTCGAATCAGTTGACCAAGATCTTCCTGCCGATATCAAGACTTCTTTAGATCCAATTTCCAGATTGGATGATCATTTTATCGCAGTGAAACAAGCTCTGAAGAATCAATCGGCTCAACCAGCCTTGGAGCAAAGGAGAACTTTGGTTAAGCAATCTGTAAAAGATCTGCATACTCAAGTCCAGAATGATAAGGAATTATTAACCAAACTGGTGACCATAAAGGTTCCTCCAAACAGACAGGAGTAAGAACAGGGGTTGGATACAAGAGATATATCCAGAATCATATGTCTGATGGTCCTCTGACTGATGTCGAATACAGAGCCTTCCTGAACATGTGGCTATGCAGATCAGTCTTTTGTGGCAAGGCCAATGAGCCAACCTTGAATCACATTGTGATGGCTGAAGAACTGGCTGCTGGAAAAGTCATCCCACTTGGGAAATACCTCCTGGGAAGCGTCTATCATATGCTCAACCAAACCACCCACCTGATGCACACTAGCAAGAAGATCCCCTGTGTCAATGGTCCCTGGTGGTTCGTCCAGATGTGTGAAAGTACATTGGAAACAAGAATGCATAGGCCGAAAGCAGCACCCGTCAGGCATGACAACGAACGAGTTAATCCACCGCATGATACAACTCGTTAATGTATGTCATATAGAGTCTCACATATTAAGAAGTGCAATCTGTTCAATCTCAACCTTGTCCCCTAACTGATATTATTCTGCTGCCCCTTTTGTAAACTTGCAGCGCGTGATGCCGAACTCGATCGGCTAAAGGCGCTGGCGAATGAGCTGGCGAACAAGGTGAATGCTCCTGGGGACACACCAGAAGCTCGCCTCGGCGCGGTGGCGGGCCGCATCGATGAGGTGGCCTCGCACGGCATCCGTCTGGGCACTGCCGCAGGCCTAGTCGCCATGTCGACGCACACCAATACCGACTACTCCAGGCTACCGACCGGCTTCGCTAATGGTAACCCGGAGGAGATCGATGACATCGAGGCTTCCATAGATCGCCTTGATGCTCATGGCGCCGCCATTGCCGATTCCATTCATCCTCAGTCCGTTTTGAACAAGCTATTCCATTAGTTTGTACTAGGGATTTATGGAATTTCGGCAATAAAACTTATCTTTTGTGATCTTGCATGAACATCTGATGTAGTATATTTTTGTGCTAAGGGCAATACATTCAGTACTGGCCATTTTCCTTTTCTGTCAACATTTGTTCTGAAGGTGATTTCTTCCCGAAAATCGGCTGTTCGGCAAATTAATATATCAATCACCGATCGATTTCAACACTGGGATAATACCTTTTCAAATATCTTCCATTTATAGCAGAAGCAAATTCTTCTCCCAATAATGTCTTCAAAATATATGCATTTCCAGGCACGCATCTAACCACTCTGAAAGGACCTTCCCAATTTGGAGACCACTTGCCGAATGCTGCATATTTGGTTCCAATCGGCAATATCGCTTTCCAGACTAAATCACCTTCTGTAAATTGCTTAACTTTCACCTTCTTATTGTAATACTTAGCAACTCGCATTTTGTTCTTCTCAATATTCTCCAAAGCCCTGAGACGAATCATATGCAAATCTTCTAATTCATCCATCATTAAATCTTTATAATCTTTAGAACTTAAATCCTTTTGCAACTTTATTCTCCTTGAGTCTAATTGTATTTCCCATGGCAAGATAGCATGATGCCCATACACCAACTCATAGGGAGACGTCTGTGTAGCCCCATGTGGAGCCATTCGGTAAGCCCATAAAGCCTCACTGAGTACCGAATGCCACTTTCTCGGCTTCTGATCAATCTTCTTCTGTATAATTTTAATCATAATCTTGTTAGAAGCCTCTGCCTGACCATTAGCTTGGGCATAATAAGGAGAAGAATTTAACAATCTGATGCCCATACTTTCAGCAAAATCTCTGAATTCTGAAGATGTAAATTGAGTCCCTTGATCAGTGGTGATTGTCTGAGGAATCCCAAATCTGTAAATGATGTGTTCTTTAACAAATTCAACCATATTCTCCGACGTCACCTTCTTTAATGGAATTGCCTCAACCCACTTGGTAAAATAATCGGTTGCCAAAAGCACAAACTTATGCCCCTTGCTAGATGGAGGATTTATTTGGCCAATCAAATCTATTCCCCATCCTCTGAATGGCCATGGCTTGACAATGGGATTCAAAGCCGATGCCGGAACTCTCTGAATGTTTCCAAATTTCTGACAGTCTTGACATCCTTTATAATATTCAAAACAGTCTTCCAACATTGTCGGCCAGTAATATCCAGTTCTTCTAATAACCCACTTCATTCGGTAGGCCGATTGATGTGCTCCACACAACCCATCATGTACTTCACTCATCAGCCTTTTTGCTTCTTCATGATTTAGGCAATGTAACAGCACTCCATCCAGGGATTTATAATACAAATTATCATCAAGAAGAACAAACTTTAAAGCTTTATACCTGAGCTTTCTAGAAACCTTTCGGGACGGATTCTCCAGATAATCGGCAATCTCTTTTCTCCAATCATCTTCTGCCAGATTACTCCCGAATGCATATACATCATTAGCAAAAACTTCTCGAAGCTCTTTATAACCTGATGCACTTTGGGCCAATCTATTTGCCTCTCCATTATCCCCTCTAGGAATGTGTTGTAGAATTACTGACCGAAAGCTCTTCAATATTTCTTTGCATTCTTCATAGTAATTCCTCAAGGTATCACTTTTGCACTCATATTCACCATTCAATTGCTTTATGACCAATTCTGAATCTCCAAAAATTTCAACCGCAATGGCCTTTGCTTCTTTCAAATATTGGAGCCCTTTGAGCAATGCCTCATACTCAGCTTGATTGTTAGTAACAGCAGATTGAATAGGAACAGCAAACTCAAATGTTTCTCCTTTGGGTGAAATTAATAAGATACCTGCTCCACCACCTTTGTTGCATGAAGATCCATCGAAGAATAACACCCAAGGAACAATGTTAAGCAAATTTATCGATGTATCATGATGTTCAGTAATGAAATCGGCAATAATCTGTCCCTTAACAGCCTTTGCCGATTCAAATCTTAATTCAAACTCAGACAAAGCTAAAATCCATTTGCCAATCCTTCCGTTCAAAATCGGCATAGACAACATGTGTTTTATCACATCAAATTTTGAATACACAATGCATTCGGCATGTAGTAAGTAGTGCCGAAATTTTGTACAGGAGTAGTAAACACATAAGCAAAGCTTCTCTATAGCCGAATACCTTGTCTCTGGATCTAGTAACTTTCGGCTAAGGTATGCAACTACTCTTTCCTTCCCTTCAAATTCTTGAATGAGGGCCGATCCAATAGTTTGGGCATCGGCCGCCACGTACAACTTGAAAGGCTTGTTCAATTGTGGAGGCACCAATACTGGTGGCTTCTTCATGTACTCTTTTATTTCATTAAAAGCCTTTTGTTGTTCGTCACCCCATACAAACTTTTGATCCTTTCTTATTTTCAATAGTGAGGAAAAGGGCAACACCTTTTGTGACAAGTTTGATATGAATCTTCTCACAAAATTTATCTTGCCAAGCAGTGATTGTAGCTCTTTAAGATTAGTTGGAGGAACAATTTCATCAATTGCCTTCATGCTTTTCTTACCAACTCCTATTCCTCCTTCATGTATCAAAAATCCCAGAAACTCTCCAGCCGAAACTCCAAAAGCACACTTGTTCGGGTTCATCTTAAGCCCATGTTTCCTGGTGCATTCTAGAGTTTTCCTTATGTCGGCCAAATGAGACTCATGATCCAGTGACTTGATCACTACATCATCAATATATATTTCCACAATCTTGCCGATCAACTCATGAAAAATATAATTCATAGCCCTTTGATAAGTTGCACCGGCATTTTTCAATCCAAAGGTCATGACAACCCACTCAAACAACCCTATGTGTCCAGGACATCTGAAAGCTGTCTTTACTATATCTTCCAATGCCATATAAATCTGATTGTATCCTGCGTTACCGTCCATGAAACTGAGCACTTTGTATCCAGCAGCAGCATCAACCAATGAATCAGCAATAGGCATTGGATATCCATCCATGGGTGTAGCCTTGTTTAAGTCTCTAAAGTCTATGCAAACCCTCATTTTTCCATTTTTCTTATAGACAGGAACGATATTAGAGATCCAATCCGCGTATTTACAGGGCCGAATGAAATTTGCATCTAGTAATCTTTCAATCTCCTTTTTCACATCGGCCAACACTTCTTCCTTGTAGATTTTTCGGGGTGGTTGCTTGTAAGGTCTGTATCCAGGTTTGATTGGCAACCGATGCTCAACAATAGAACGGTCTAGACCAGGCATCTCCGAATAATCCCAAGCAAAGCAGTCCTTGTATTCTTTTAACAATGTTACCAATTTTTCTTTGAAAACCGAATCCAAGTTAGCACTGATGAATGTCGGCCTTGGCTTGTCACCATCTCCAATGTCCACTTCTTCTAATTTATCGGCCGACACAAATCCACGTCCTAATTTTCCATCAGTTCCATCAATTGGATTCTCCATCAAAAATTACTATGAGAGCCGACTGCTTCGATCGGCTGTTGATCACTGCTGGCTG
The DNA here is from genome assembly GCA_900205405.1 of Echinochloa crus-galli. Lineage (NCBI taxonomy): Eukaryota > Viridiplantae > Streptophyta > Magnoliopsida > Poales > Poaceae > Echinochloa > Echinochloa crus-galli. The sequence continues at coordinate 119,980 of OAMR01000574.1, forward strand.
GTGCCACAGGACCTTCTCCCCAGTCTTTGCCTGAGAAACAATCTATGCCTTGATATTCCCAGAAAGCTGGTTCCATATTTGCCACGCTTATTGAATCATCTGCTTGGACAATCTCCACCTCATCATCTATCCACTGAATAAGCTGTTGATGCATAGTAGATGGAATACAACAATTTGCATGAATCCAATCTCTTCCAAGCAGCAAGCTATATGCCCCTTTGCCCTCAATGACAAAGAAAGTCGTAAGCAGAGTCTTGGACCCAATCATCAGATCAACATGTACGCATCCCTTGGTGTCCGAAGGATTTCCAGCAAAATCATTTAGAATTATGCTCGTTGGTGTCAAATCTCTAAGGCCCATACCAAGCTTCCTGAATGTGGTATATGGCATTACATTGACAGCAGCTCCTCCATCGACAAACATCTTGGTCAATGGTTTGCCATTAACATATCCCTTCAAGTACAGTGGCTTCATGTGCCGATTCTGGGTTGGCTTCTCAAAAACAGCTTGTTTGTTCAACATCAATTGTGCCATTAACCCAAATTGTTCGGCATCATTTATATCGGGCAATATTTCTTCCTGTACAATTTGATTAGCTGGAGCCATGAATTCATTCGGCAGAAAACATACCATACACGTAGGAGCCGAATGACCATGTTCGCCAGGCCTGTCTTTTGGGAGCCATATTGATTTCACCTTGACCTTTGTTTGCTTCAATTCTTGATTCCTCAGGCGTTGGACCCTTCTCTTCTGACTCCTTCTTAAACCAGGTGGACACCACTGTCCTTTCTGCCAAACATACTCACGATCTTCTTCCTCATGATCAATCCATCTGCAATCAGCATGTCCCTTTCTTGGTTGATCATCAAAACGCCGATCATCACCAAGATGCACCCTACCAATTCTTTCATGGACAGATCGGCGATTGGCAACATTTTGCCTATGTTCGACATACCCATTATTGCACTCAGGACAGTTATTCTTTGTAGGCAGCTTTAAACCTTCGTTCCAACAGTGTCTGAAGAATGCACACCCCCAATGCGCTCGTTCCTGCTCTCGAGCATACTCTTCTTGTTCTTCCTCAAACCTTTCCTCTTCGCGCCTTCTTTTCTCCTCCTCGTATTCAATGAAGATCCATCGAAGAATAACACCCAAGGAACAATGTTAAGCAAATTTATCGATGTATCATGATGTTCAGTAATGAAATCGGCAATAATCTGTCCCTTAACAGCCTTTGCCGATTCAAATCTTAATTCAAACTCAGACAAAGCTAAAATCCATTTGCCAATCCTTCCGTTCAAAATTGGCATAGACAACATGTGTTTTATCACATCAAACTTTGAATACACAATGCATTCGGCATGTAGTAAGTAGTGCCGAAATTTTGTACAGGAGTAGTAAACACATAAGCAAAGCTTCTCTATAGCCGAATACCTTGTCTCTGGATCTAGTAACTTTCGGCTAAGGTATGCAACTACTCTTTCCTTCCCTTCAAATTCTTGAATGAGGGCCGATCCAATAGTTTGGGCATCGGCCGCCACGTACAACTTGAAAGGCTTGTTCAATTGTGGAGGCACCAATACTGGTGGCTTCTTCATGTACTCTTTTATTTCATTAAAAGCCTTTTGTTGTTCGTCACCCCATACAAACTTTTGATCCTTTCTTATTTTCAATAGTGAGGAAAAGGGCAACACCTTTTGTGACAAGTTTGATATGAATCTTCTCACAAAATTTATCTTGCCAAGCAGTGATTGTAGCTCTTTAAGATTAGTTGGAGGAACAATTTCATCAATTGCCTTCATGCTTTTCTTACCAACTCCTATTCCTCCTTCATGTATCAAAAATCCCAGAAACTCTCCAGCCGAAACTCCAAAAGCACACTTATTCGGGTTCATCTTAAGCCCATGCTTCCTGGTGCATTCTAGAGTTTTCCTTATGTCGGCCAAATGAGACTCATGATCCAATGACTTGATCACCACATCATCAATATATATTTCCACAATCTTGCCGATCAACTCATGAAAAATATAATTCATAGCCCTTTGATAAGTTGCACCGGCATTTTTCAATCCAAAGGTCATGACAACCCATTCAAACAACCCTATGTGTCCAGGACACCTGAAAGCTGTCTTTACTATATCTTCCAATGCCATAAAAATCTGATTGTACCCTGCATTACCATCCATGAAACTGAGCACCTTGTATCCAGCAGCAGCATCAACCAATGAATCAGCAACAGGCATTGGATATCCATCCATGGGTGTAGCCTTGTTTAAGTCTCTAAAGTCTATGCAAACCCTCATCTTTCCATTTTTCTTATAGACAGGAACAATATTAGAGATCCAATCCGCGTATTTACAGGGCCGAATGAAATTTGCATCTAGTAATCTTTCAATCTCCTTTTTCACATCGGCCAACACTTCTTCCTTGTAGATTTTTCGGGGTGATTGCTTGTAAGGCCTGTAACCAGGTTTGATTGGCAACCGATGCTCAACAATAGAACGGTCTAGACCAGGCATCTCCGAATAATCCCAAGCAAAGCAGTCCTTGTATTCCTTTAACAATATTACCAACTTTTCTTTGAAAACCGAATCCAAGTTAGCACTGATAAATGTCGGCCTTGGCTTGTCACCATCTCCAATGTCCACTTCTTCTAATTTATCGGCCGACACAAATCCACGTCCTAATTTTCCATCAGTTCCATCAATTGGATTCTCCATCAAAAATTACTATGAGAGCCGACTGCTTCGATCGGCTGTTGATCACTGCTGGCTGGTGCCACAGGACCTTCTCCCCAGTCTTTGCCTGAGAAACAATCTATGCCTTGATACTCCCAGAAAGCTGGTTCCATATTTGCCACGCTTATTGAATCATCTGCTTGGACAATCTCCACCTCATCATCTATCCACTGAATGAGCTGTTGATGCATGGTGGATGGGATACAGCAATTTGCATGGATCCAATCTCTTCCAAGCAGCAAACTATATGCCCCTTTGCCCTCAATGACAAAGAAAGTCGTAAGCAGAGTCTTGGACCCAATCATCAGATCAACATGCACGCATCCCTTGGTGTCCGAAGGATTTCCAGCAAAATCATTTAGAATTATGCTCGTTGGTGTTAAATCTCCAGGGCCCATGCCAAGCTTCCTAAATGTAGTATATGGCATCACATTCACAGCAGCTCCACCATCGACGAACATCTTGGTTAAAGGCTTCCCATTGACAAATCCTTTCAAATATAATGGCTTCATATGTCGATTCTGGATTGGCTTTTCAAAGACAGCTTGCTTATTGAGCATCAATTGTGCCATTAGCTGTTCGACTTCATCTACCTCTGACAACGCTTCCTCCTGCACAACTTGATACAGTTAAAACCTCATTCGGCAATCGGCAAGGCACGCAGTGAGCGCACTGTCGAATGCGTGACGTAAGCATGACGAAAGATTGGCTTTCAACCGAATGAACATTGTAACCTGTCTCTTATACACATCTAGATGTGTATAAGAGACAGCGCACGGCCTCCGTGGCCAGGCCGGTCTTTGGCCCCGCCGCAGCGTGGCCTTTAGCACCGGATTTTAGATCAACCCGGTGCTAAAGGCTCTTAGGCCCAGTCCTGTCTCTTATACACATCTAGATGTGTATAAGAGACAGCGCACGGCCTCCGTGGCCAGGCCGGTCTTTGGCCCCGCCGCAGCGTGGCCTTTAGCACCGGATTTTAGATCAACCCGGTGCTAAAGGCTCTTAGGCCCAGTCCTGTCTCTTATACACATCTAGATGTGTATAAGAGACAGCGCACGGCCTCCGTGGCCAGGCCGGTCTTTGGCCCCGCCGCAGCGTGGCCTTTAGCACCGGATTTTAGATCAACCCGGTGCTAAAGGCTCTTAGGCCCAGTCCTGTCTCTTATACACATCTAGATGTGTATAAGAGACAGCGCACGGCCTCCGTGGCCAGGCCGGTCTTTGGCCCCGCCGCAGCGTGGCCTTTAGCACCGGATTTTAGATCAACCCGGTGCTAAAGGCTCTTAGGCCCAGTCCTGTCTCTTATACACATCTAGATGTGTATAAGAGACAGCGCACGGCCTCCGTGGCCAGGCCGGTCTTTGGCCCCGCCGCAGCGTGGCCTTTAGCACCGGATTTTAGATCAACCCGGTGCTAAAGGCTCTTAGGCCCAGTCCTGTCTCTTATACACATCTAGATGTGTATAAGAGACAGCGCACGGCCTCCGTGGCCAGGCCGGTCTTTGGCCCCGCCGCAGCGTGGCCTTTAGCACCGGATTTTAGATCAACCCGGTGCTAAAGGCTCTTAGGCCCAGTCCTGTCTCTTATACACATCTAGATGTGTATAAGAGACAGCGCACGGCCTCCGTGGCCAGGCCGGTCTTTGGCCCCGCCGCAGCGTGGCCTTTAGCACCGGATTTTAGATCAACCCGGTGCTAAAGGCTCTTAGGCCCAGTCCTGTCTCTTATACACATCTAGATGTGTATAAGAGACAGCGCACGGCCTCCGTGGCCAGGCCGGTCTTTGGCCCCGCCGCAGCGTGGCCTTTAGCACCGGATTTTAGATCAACCCGGTGCTAAAGGCTCTTAGGCCCAGTCCTGTCTCTTATACACATCTAGATGTGTATAAGAGACAGCGCACGGCCTCCGTGGCCAGGCCGGTCTTTGGCCCCGCCGCAGCGTGGCCTTTAGCACCGGATTTTAGATCAACCCGGTGCTAAAGGCTCTTAGGCCCAGTCCTGTCTCTTATACACATCTAGATGTGTATAAGAGACAGCGCACGGCCTCCGTGGCCAGGCCGGTCTTTGGCCCCGCCGCAGCGTGGCCTTTAGCACCGGATTTTAGATCAACCCGGTGCTAAAGGCTCTTAGGCCCAGTCCTGTCTCTTATACACATCTAGATGTGTATAAGAGACAGCGCACGGCCTCCGTGGCCAGGCCGGTCTTTGGCCCCGCCGCAGCGTGGCCTTTAGCACCGGATTTTAGATCAACCCGGTGCTAAAGGCTCTTAGGCCCAGTCCTGTCTCTTATACACATCTAGATGTGTATAAGAGACAGCGCACGGCCTCCGTGGCCAGGCCGGTCTTTGGCCCCGCCGCAGCGTGGCCTTTAGCACCGGATTTTAGATCAACCCGGTGCTAAAGGCTCTTAGGCCCAGTCCTGTCTCTTATACACATCTAGATGTGTATAAGAGACAGCGCACGGCCTCCGTGGCCAGGCCGGTCTTTGGCCCCGCCGCAGCGTGGCCTTTAGCACCGGATTTTAGATCAACCCGGTGCTAAAGGCTCTTAGGCCCAGTCCTGTCTCTTATACACATCTAGATGTGTATAAGAGACAGCGCACGGCCTCCGTGGCCAGGCCGGTCTTTGGCCCCGCCGCAGCGTGGCCTTTAGCACCGGATTTTAGATCAACCCGGTGCTAAAGGCTCTTAGGCCCAGTCCTGTCTCTTATACACATCTAGATGTGTATAAGAGACAGCGCACGGCCTCCGTGGCCAGGCCGGTCTTTGGCCCCGCCGCAGCGTGGCCTTTAGCACCGGATTTTAGATCAACCCGGTGCTAAAGGCTCTTAGGCCCAGTCCTGTCTCTTATACACATCTAGATGTGTATAAGAGACAGCGCACGGCCTCCGTGGCCAGGCCGGTCTTTGGCCCCGCCGCAGCGTGGCCTTTAGCACCGGATTTTAGATCAACCCGGTGCTAAAGGCTCTTAGGCCCAGTCCTGTCTCTTATACACATCTAGATGTGTATAAGAGACAGCGCACGGCCTCCGTGGCCAGGCCGGTCTTTGGCCCCGCCGCAGCGTGGCCTTTAGCACCGGATTTTAGATCAACCCGGTGCTAAAGGCTCTTAGGCCCAGTCCTGTCTCTTATACACATCTAGATGTGTATAAGAGACAGCTCTAAGACGACCCAAAAACCTGCATCTACCGCATGATACCCGGTTCTGTCAAGATCTACACGATGCCGACAAGCTCGATCCCGCGACACGTAGCAACCTAGATCGGTTTCGGATTCGGCTGTGAGGGGATAATTCGTTACATCGTGAAGCAAAGCCGATTCTAGCCGATCTAGATTGGGCAAAGGTATGTTGCATGAATTAAACACATAGTAAAAACGAAGCAACACAGGGTAACTTAATGAATCCGTTAGATCTTGCCGAAATCTAACAGAGCCGATAACTTGGTCCATACTAGATCTTAGCCCACCGCATGGCTCATGACCTAACAGAGGAACCTTCTTGAGACCACAACTTAAATCCACCGGATGATACTAAGCATGGTAACAAGACTACTTGCATCAAAGCTTAAATCCACCGCATGATACTAAGCATGATACAAGGTTGCCGGTACTTACGGAGGTCGACGGATCGATGACTCCTCTCGAAGAACTCGACGACTCGACTAAAGGACTCGATGTTGGCACGGGGCCGGTTTGTTGTATGATTGATTCATTCGATTCGATCTACAGATGCCATGGGTTTATATTTATACCCAGGTCTTGATACAACTCCTAGTCGGACACGACTACAATACTTGTTTCTAAAAATAAATGACGGATCTTCGTGCCCATATTGCATTCCTTGTTCGAGCCGGCCTTTTCCTTATGTTTTTCCACGTCATCGCGCTTTCCCGAATGCTACTACTTTTACCTGCGGAACCATGCCTCTGCCGAATGACGACGTATTCCCGACCGCAGAACGTCTTTGCCGAATGCCTCTGGGAAAAAACTCCTTTGCCGAATGATATCTCCTCGACGACTCCGGCCCACATGTCAGCCTCTTCCTGGTGCCAATTTTTGGTGTTAACACATGCCCCTTCAATTTCGGGATAAAGGACACTTTTATCTCGGAATTGACCAGGAATCCCCAACATCTCCAGGCTGAATCCGCTTTGATATCCGTTTTCCGCCTCCAAATCCTCAGAGTGCGTTTCCAAACTCAAAACCCTAGTTCGTCGAATCTCTCAAGCTCCAATCTTCAAATGGCGAACCAGGATCAAATTCTTCAAGTAAGTTTTGTTTCCCTCAATCACATTCGGCATTACTCTTTTCGAGCTGCATTTTGAATCTCCGATTTGCTCTTCCTCTGCCCTTGATAGGCTCTGGCCACCGAAATCTTGACCCCCACTGAAGAACAATCCGCATCTTTCTTCCTCGGCCCCTCAGGGAATCCAGATCCCTCCGAAATTATTGCGGCCGAGTCTCAGAGGATTCCTTTCAAAACTTCTCTGATGAGACCTCACGAATGGCAAGATGCATTCAAGAACTGGCCTCTGCCCCCAATCGCTGGCTGGAGAAACTGGTACAAAAGGATTCTTGAAGATAAAAGTCCTCAGACACAGAATTGGGACAGTCTTCGTATTTCTCACTGCTTGGAGCTATCTCTAGCCGAAACACCCAAGAATGAAAATCTCCTGATTGCAGCTTGTCACTTCTGGTCCAATGGCATGAATGCTTTCCTTTTTGGTCATGGACCAATGACCCCAACCCTGGCCGATGTCTACATGATAACCGGCCTGAACATCACAGGGATAACACACCCATACAGGTACAAAGGTTCTTCCAAACAGACAGGGGTGAAGACTGGAGTCGGCTATAAGAGATACATCCAGACTTACATGCATGATGGTCCTCTGACTGACGTTGAATACAGGGCCTTTCTGAATATGTGGCTGTGCAGATTTGTTTTCTGTGGTAAAGCCAATGAGCCAACTCTGAATCACATAGTAATGGCCGAAGACCTGGCTGCAGGCACACTTATCCCTCTCGGGAAATATCTCCTGGGAAGTGTCTATCACATGCTCCATCAGACCATTTATCAGATGCACACCAACAAGAAAATTTCCTGCGTCAATGGTCCCTGGTGGTTCGTCCAGATGTGGCTGCAATTGTACATGCACCAAATTGTCTCCATTGACCTCAACAGCCGACATTTCCCCTCGGTCAATTACCAGGAAGCAGAAGCCCAGAGCACCAAAGGCTGTCAAACCTATGGGGAAGCAGCCTCCACTATTGCTATCAACAAGAGCATTGGAGAACTGTTTGAACTTTTCTTCAAAGGCTTTGCCAATCCCCTCTGGTTCCCATACATGGACAATGACAATCTCACTTTCCCTTGTGAATTCAGCTTCGAGACTGGATGCATAGATACAGAATCCACAGCAATTTTTAACACTTTCATTCGGCCTTGCATCTTACCAGCCGAATTTTGTGGAGGAAGGCTGGTTCAAAGTTCATATGAATATTACCAGCCGAATATAGTAGCCAGGCAATTAGGATGTGTGCATCCGTGAAGGGGCATGGGTTGGGAATGGTTGTTTTGCAATGAACAGGGAAACAGTGGCTTTAGGATTGGGATTGCTTTGGGTTTTATACCTAATACTAGTATGAAATTTATATTGGAAAATGCTTCATTTAAATGCATGCACTCACTTAAATTATCCCAAAGTTCATCAGTTGCAAGCCCTGAAACCTGGAATTTCACTTCCATTTAGCACTGTTTAGATCACAAATTTCACCCTCAAAGTTTACAATGCAAAAAGAAGATTGTCATCACATCAAAATATCATAGCATGTATGGACTACTAAATGTAGATAAAATCAAAAACTAATTGCATGGATTGGTTGTACTCTACGAGACGAACATTTTGAGCGGCGCGGGACGAGGGGCACCGGCGCGGGGACGACGGGCGCGGGGACGACGGGCGCGGGGACGACGGGCGCGGGGACGACGGGCGCGGGGACGACGGGCGCGGGGACGACGGGCGCGGGGACGACGGGCGCGGGGACGACGGGCGCGGGGACGACGGGCGCGGGGACGACGGGCGCGGGGACGACGGGCGCGGGGACGACGGGCGCGGGGACGACGGGCGCGGGGACGACGGGCGCGGGGACGACGGGCGCGGGGACGACGGGCGCGGGGACGACGGGCGCGGGGACGACGGGCGCGGGGACGACGGGCGCGGGGACGACGGGCGCGGGGACGACGGGCGCGGGGACGACGGGCGCGGGGACGACGGGCGCGGGGACGACGGGCGCGGGGACGACGGGCGCGGGGACGACGGGCGCGGGGACGACGGGCGCGGGGACGACGGGCGCGGGGACGACGGGCGCGGGGACGACGGGCGCGGGGACGACGGGCGCGGGGACGACGGGCGCGGGGACGACGGGCGCGGGGACGACGGGCGCGGGGACGACGGGCGCGGGGACGACGGGCGCGGGGACGACGGGCGCGGGGACGACGGGCGCGGGGACGACGGGCGCGGGGACGACGGGCGCGGGGACGACGGGCGCGGGGACGACGGGCGCGGGGACGACGGGCGCGGGGACGACGGGCGCGGGGACGACGGGCGCGGGGACGACGGGCGCGGGGACGACGGGCGCGGGGACGACGGGCGCGGGGACGACGGGCGCGGGGACGACGGGCGCGGGGACGACGGGCGCGGGGACGACGGGCGCGGGGACGACGGGCGCGGGGACGACGGGCGCGGGGACGACGGGCGCGGGGACGACGGGCGCGGGGACGACGGGCGCGGGGACGACGGGCGCGGGGACGACGGGCGCGGGGACGACGGGCGCGGGGACGACGGGCGCGGGGACGACGGGCGCGGGGACGACGGGCGCGGGGACGACGGGCGCGGGGACGACGGGCGCGGGGACGACGGGCGCGGGGACGACGGGCGCGGGGACGACGGGCGCGGGGACGACGGGCGCGGGGACGACGGGCGCGGGGACGACGGGCGCGGGGACGACGGGCGCGGGGACGACGGGCGCGGGGACGACGGGCGCGGGGACGACGGGCGCGGGGACGACGGGCGCGGGGACGACGGGCGCGGGGACGACGGGCGCGGGGACGACGGGCGCGGGGACGACGGGCGCGGGGACGACGGGCGCGGGGACGACGGGCGCGGGGACGACGGGCGCGGGGACGACGGGCGCGGGGACGACGGGCGCGGGGACGACGGGCGCGGGGACGACGGGCGCGGGGACGACGGGCGCGGGGACGACGGGCGCGGGGACGACGGGCGCGGGGACGACGGGCGCGGGGACGACGGGCGCGGGGACGACGGGCGCGGGGACGACGGGCGCGGGGACGACGGGCGCGGGGACGACGGGCGCGGGGACGACGGGCGCGGGGACGACGGGCGCGGGGACGACGGGCGCGGGGACGACGGGCGCGGGGACGACGGGCGCGGGGACGACGGGCGCGGGGACGACGGGCGCGGGGACGACGGGCGCGGGGACGACGGGCGCGGGGACGACGGGCGCGGGGACGACGGGCGCGGGGACGACGGGCGCGGGGACGACGGGCGCGGGGACGACGGGCGCGGGGACGACGGGCGCGGGGACGACGGGCGCGGGGACGACGGGCGCGGGGACGACGGGCGCGGGGACGACGGGCGCGGGGACGACGGGCGCGGGGACGACGGGCGCGGGGACGACGGGCGCGGGGACGACGGGCGCGGGGACGACGGGCGCGGGGACGACGGGCGCGGGGACGACGGGCGCGGGGACGACGGGCGCGGGGACGACGGGCGCGGGGACGACGGGCGCGGGGACGACGGGCGCGGGGACGACGGGCGCGGGGACGACGGGCGCGGGGACGACGGGCGCGGGGACGACGGGCGCGGGGACGACGGGCGCGGGGACGACGGGCGCGGGGACGACGGGCGCGGGGACGACGGGCGCGGGGACGACGGGCGCGGGGACGACGGGCGCGGGGACGACGGGCGCGGGGACGACGGGCGCGGGGACGACGGGCGCGGGGACGACGGGCGCGGGGACGACGGGCGCGGGGACGACGGGCGCGGGGACGACGGGCGCGGGGACGACGGGCGCGGGGACGACGGGCGCGGGGACGACGGGCGCGGGGACGACGGGCGCGGGGACGACGGGCGCGGGGACGACGGGCGCGGGGACGACGGGCGCGGGGACGACGGGCGCGGGGACGACGGGCGCGGGGACGACGGGCGCGGGGACGACGGGCGCGGGGACGACGGGCGCGGGGACGACGGGCGCGGGGACGACGGGCGCGGGGACGACGGGCGCGGGGACGACGGGCGCGGGGACGACGGGCGCGGGGACGACGGGCGCGGGGACGACGGGCGCGGGGACGACGGGCGCGGGGACGACGGGCGCGGGGACGACGGGCGCGGGGACGACGGGCGCGGGGACGACGGGCGCGGGGACGACGGGCGCGGGGACGACGGGCGCGGGGACGACGGGCGCGGGGACGACGGGCGCGGGGACGACGGGCGCGGGGACGACGGGCGCGGGGACGACGGGCGCGGGGACGACGGGCGCGGGGACGACGGGCGCGGGGACGACGGGCGCGGGGACGACGGGCGCGGGGACGACGGGCGCGGGGACGACGGGCGCGGGGACGACGGGCGCGGGGACGACGGGCGCGGGGACGACGGGCGCGGGGACGACGGGCGCGGGGACGACGGGCGCGGGGACGACGGGCGCGGGGACGACGGGCGCGGGGACGACGGGCGCGGGGACGACGGGCGCGGGGACGACGGGCGCGGGGACGACGGGCGCGGGGACGACGGGCGCGGGGACGACGGGCGCGGGGACGACGGGCGCGGGGACGACGGGCGCGGGGACGACGGGCGCGGGGACGACGGGCGCGGGGACGACGGGCGCGGGGACGACGGGCGCGGGGACGACGGGCGCGGGGACGACGGGCGCGGGGACGACGGGCGCGGGGACGACGGGCGCGGGGACGACGGGCGCGGGGACGACGGGCGCGGGGACGACGGGCGCGGGGACGACGGGCGCGGGGACGACGGGCGCGGGGACGACGGGCGCGGGGACGACGGGCGCGGGGACGACGGGCGCGGGGACGACGGGCGCGGGGACGACGGGCGCGGGGACGACGGGCGCGGGGACGACGGGCGCGGGGACGACGGGCGCGGGGACGACGGGCGCGGGGACGACGGGCGCGGGGACGACGGGCGCGGGGACGACGGGCGCGGGGACGACGGGCGCGGGGACGACGGGCGCGGGGACGACGGGCGCGGGGACGACGGGCGCGGGGACGACGGGCGCGGGGACGACGGGCGCGGGGACGACGGGCGCGGGGACGACGGGCGCGGGGACGACGGGCGCGGGGACGACGGGCGCGGGGACGACGGGCGCGGGGACGACGGGCGCGGGGACGACGGGCGCGGGGACGACGGGCGCGGGGACGACGGGCGCGGGGACGACGGGCGCGGGGACGACGGGCGCGGGGACGACGGGCGCGGGGACGACGGGCGCGGGGACGACGGGCGCGGGGACGACGGGCGCGGGGACGACGGGCGCGGGGACGACGGGCGCGGGGACGACGGGCGCGGGGACGACGGGCGCGGGGACGACGGGCGCGGGGACGACGGGCGCGGGGACGACGGGCGCGGGGACGACGGGCGCGGGGACGACGGGCGCGGGGACGACGGGCGCGGGGACGACGGGCGCGGGGACGACGGGCGCGGGGACGACGGGCGCGGGGACGACGGGCGCGGGGACGACGGGCGCGGGGACGACGGGCGCGGGGACGACGGGCGCGGGGACGACGGGCGCGGGGACGACGGGCGCGGGGACGACGGGCGCGGGGACGACGGGCGCGGGGACGACGGGCGCGGGGACGACGGGCGCGGGGACGACGGGCGCGGGGACGACGGGCGCGGGGACGACGGGCGCGGGGACGACGGGCGCGGGGACGACGGGCGCGGGGACGACGGGCGCGGGGACGACGGGCGCGGGGACGACGGGCGCGGGGACGACGGGCGCGGGGACGACGGGCGCGGGGACGACGGGCGCGGGGACGACGGGCGCGGGGACGACGGGCGCGGGGACGACGGGCGCGGGGACGACGGGCGCGGGGACGACGGGCGCGGGGACGACGGGCGCGGGGACGACGGGCGCGGGGACGACGGGCGCGGGGACGACGGGCGCGGGGACGACGGGCGCGGGGACGACGGGCGCGGGGACGACGGGCGCGGGGACGACGGGCGCGGGGACGACGGGCGCGGGGACGACGGGCGCGGGGACGACGGGCGCGGGGACGACGGGCGCGGGGACGACGGGCGCGGGGACGACGGGCGCGGGGACGACGGGCGCGGGGACGACGGGCGCGGGGACGACGGGCGCGGGGACGACGGGCGCGGGGACGACGGGCGCGGGGACGACGGGCGCGGGGACGACGGGCGCGGGGACGACGGGCGCGGGGACGACGGGCGCGGGGACGACGGGCGCGGGGACGACGGGCGCGGGGACGACGGGCGCGGGGACGACGGGCGCGGGGACGACGGGCGCGGGGACGACGGGCGCGGGGACGACGGGCGCGGGGACGACGGGCGCGGGGACGACGGGCGCGGGGACGACGGGCGCGGGGACGACGGGCGCGGGGACGACGGGCGCGGGGACGACGGGCGCGGGGACGACGGGCGCGGGGACGACGGGCGCGGGGACGACGGGCGCGGGGACGACGGGCGCGGGGACGACGGGCGCGGGGACGACGGGCGCGGGGACGACGGGCGCGGGGACGACGGGCGCGGGGACGACGGGCGCGGGGACGACGGGCGCGGGGACGACGGGCGCGGGGACGACGGGCGCGGGGACGACGGGCGCGGGGACGACGGGCGCGGGGACGACGGGCGCGGGGACGACGGGCGCGGGGACGACGGGCGCGGGGACGACGGGCGCGGGGACGACGGGCGCGGGGACGACGGGCGCGGGGACGACGGGCGCGGGGACGACGGGCGCGGGGACGACGGGCGCGGGGACGACGGGCGCGGGGACGACGGGCGCGGGGACGACGGGCGCGGGGACGACGGGCGCGGGGACGACGGGCGCGGGGACGACGGGCGCGGGGACGACGGGCGCGGGGACGACGGGCGCGGGGACGACGGGCGCGGGGACGACGGGCGCGGGGACGACGGGCGCGGGGACGACGGGCGCGGGGACGACGGGCGCGGGGACGACGGGCGCGGGGACGACGGGCGCGGGGACGACGGGCGCGGGGACGACGGGCGCGGGGACGACGGGCGCGGGGACGACGGGCGCGGGGACGACGGGCGCGGGGACGACGGGCGCGGGGACGACGGGCGCGGGGACGACGGGCGCGGGGACGACGGGCGCGGGGACGACGGGCGCGGGGACGACGGGCGCGGGGACGACGGGCGCGGGGACGACGGGCGCGGGGACGACGGGCGCGGGGACGACGGGCGCGGGGACGACGGGCGCGGGGACGACGGGCGCGGGGACGACGGGCGCGGGGACGACGGGCGCGGGGACGACGGGCGCGGGGACGACGGGCGCGGGGACGACGGGCGCGGGGACGACGGGCGCGGGGACGACGGGCGCGGGGACGACGGGCGCGGGGACGACGGGCGCGGGGACAGGATCCTAGCACTCGGTGACTCAGCCGTTATATATGTTAGTTAGAGCTTTGTTTGGATCACGCCCGTGAGTGCACGCAAAAACAAGTGTGTCGTGCCGTGTCGTTGATGATTCGAGGAACTTTGCAAGTTTGCATTGCAGATTATTGCTCCATGGCCCTAGCTCCTAGTACGCAGAAGTACTCCACGATGGAATGATCTATCGACACTCACCCTAACCTCGGCTGCGCAGGTTGAGATATCCTGATTTTGTTATGTGAAAAAATGCTTTGAGGAGAGAAAAATAATATTCATAGCAAGAAAAAGAATCATTTCAATCAATAACAAGAATTGCTCTAATTAAGCATTGAGGAAAATAATCCAAGCAAAGAAAAGGGTAGGCAAGGAAAATATAATATCTCAGTGCTCTAGTTCTACTCACCTCCATATTTTTTAATTTAAAATGAATTAGATATGCATGTTTTAGAATAAATTATATTTTATTATTTTTATACAATGCATATATTGTCAAAACCACCTTTGAAGCCAGCTGGAGGGTCAAAGTTGTCTGGTTTTCATAGTTTGATGGTAAAAAATACCTGGTTTTGGAGTTCGGTTGCCAAAACCAGACTTCAACAATAATTCAATGATAAAAAACGGACTTCTTCCATTAATTTATTACATATAAAATTTTCAATTTATGAAAAAATAATAAATAAAAGACAATAGTACATCATGTCCTTCATGATTGTAGAATCATTGAGCTTACAATTCTTACTTGTACACTACTAATAAAAACGACAATAGAAGGATGGTCTCCATAGCATTAAATTGGGTGATACATAGTATTATTGGGCTATTGGCTTAGGGCAGTCCCAACCCTCCTAGTCAGTTGGTGTCCATAACATTTAATGAGGTGACATATCAGCAAAAATCCAAGGTGGCAGTAGAGTTATTGACGAGAGAGATTAAAAACCCAAGACACCGTTTCTCATGCACGAAACCGGGTCTACTCGCCGACCGAGGCATCAGCCCGCTTGGTGGCCCACAGCAGGGACCTCCTCGGCGCCTTTCTTCGGGAGCTGCCATGGAATGGAGCTAGCTGCCCACCGGCGACCGCTGCCCATCGCATACTCACGGCCGCGTCACCGCCGCACGGCTCGAGCTCGCCACCGCCGCCCACGCCTCGGCCAAGCCACCGGCGTCGTAGCACAGAGCTTGTTGCTGCCATCCGACTATGAGCGTGACACGCCGCTGCCAGCCGCCTGGCCATGCGAAGGCCCGCCGCCAGTTTCCCTCGAGCCCAGATGTAACTTGGGTAATGATTTGTTGTGATTTTGTAGTGGCGTTGCAGGGAACTTCTATTGAGGGACAGACTGCATGTTGCTTGGATTAATTTGGCCAGAGAAGAGAGTAGCTGATTCGTGGGCAAGAGAGCAAAGAGATAAGAAGCAAGTTCCGTGCTTGCTCTCTCTGTACGTAGAACATATGAACGAAGAGACATGTTGCCCATCGCCGCGGCCTGCTCGCGGTCCCGCGGTGCTCTGCTTGCGGCCGCCGCCGCCGCCACGCGAAGCTCGCCGTGCCCCCACCCTCCGCGCCGCTCAGATCTAAGGTTGAAGAGATAATGCCGGTAGAAAGTAAGAGAGAAAGAGTAACAGAATGAATAATTTATTTTTTACAGGTGGTGTCTTCGTTGTATGGGTTGGACAGCGTAGTTTCTACAGATGGTGTCTGGCTGATATGGCAATATGGACATCATGTATAGACATTTTGGGTTGGGACTGCCCTTATGTGGTGCTACATTAAATAGGAGAGAGAGAAAAAGACCAAGACACTGAGTAACATATGACTATTGGCTTATGTGGTGCTGCATTAAGTAGGAGAGAGGGAAAAAGACCAAGACACTGAGTCTCATGCAAGACCTAGTTTATACACGAGAACTTATGCAAGACACTACCAGGTTTGGGTTGGGAGATGATAGCGTCTCCACATAGATTAAAAAACAAATACGATTGGTGGAGAGGAGAGCTAATGAATTTATCGAGGACCCATACTAAGAAATGATGGGTTGGAGAACACAATGTCTAAAGTAGTGTCTTGCTAACATGGCATCATGGACACTACCTATGGACATCATGGGTTGGGACTGCCCTTAGAGTAATTGTTACAGTCTGTAGGAGTATATTGAGCCATAAATTAGTTTGGGCATTAAACGGGCAAAATAGATTCTTCACGTAGGAATATGGTTTTGGTTTTATGGTGTTCTTTCCATTAATTAGAAGGACAATCGTAATTTTGCCCTTATTTTTTTAACTTTATATGGATTTGCCTGCTATTATTGACAGTCAATGTGATTTTGTCCTTAACTTTGCGTATTTTCCCCTATTTTGACCATTGACTAAGGCAAAATCGCATTAACCTGTGAATAGTAGAGGGTAAAATTATAAAATTAAAAAAATAAGAAAAAATCACAATTGCACTTTAAAATAAGGGTAAGAATAGCGATGCCCCTATGGTTTTTGTTAGAGAAATATATGTTAAATAATCTACTTTGTTTGATCGAAGCCTCAACAAATTTTAAACAATGCCTACCAAGGCACTTATGACTTATGAGATCTCAAAATGCGTTTTCAGAAGCCTAAAAGACAGTTGCAAAAAAAAATCCTAAAAGACTACAAATTCGCATGCTACTCGTCCTTCTCGGTCTCCACCGCTACAAAATCGGTTTGTTGGCATATATACGTGCCGAGACCCGTGTCGTAGTAATCGCGATCGCGCTGAAACAACAACCATGGCAGGCTCGCGCCGTCGCCGCTGGATGCAAAGGCAGAGACACCACGCAGACGCCGGAGCCCCGAGCGGCCTCCCGCCGAAACCGATGCCCGACGCCGCCGCCCAAGAACCCAGCGCAACCACCCTCGCCGACCTCCCGCCGGAGCTGCTCGCCGAGATCCAATCCCGGCTCGACTTCGTCGACCGCCTCAACTTCGCCTTGGGCTGCGGCGGCGGCGCCGTGGCGGCGTTATGCCAGCGGCACAAGCCGGAGGCGCCCTGCCTGGTCCTCCCCGGCGCGACCGCCGAGACGGCCACGCTCTTCTCCTTATGCGACGGCGCCCACCACCAGGCCGCCGCCGGCACCGCCCGCGCCCCGGACCCCGCCATGCGCGGCCACGTCGTGCTGGGCTCCTCCGGCGGCTGGCTCGTCACGGCCGACCTGCAGGGCGCCCTCCGGATCGCCAACCCGGTCACCGGCCAGCAGGCGGATCTCCCTGCCATCACCACGGGGACCATCCCCTTCTTTCAGTCCTCGGCGGACGTCCTCGACATGGACCTCTTCGGCCGGCTCCGGTTTGCCGGCCGCCTGCCCGACGACGACCGGCAGTCCGACTCAAGGAGGTGAAGCCTGAATGCTGCAGGTACCCACGCGAGAAAGCGGTGGCACCCGTGTTCGAGGTGCAGGTGCTGGATGAGGCGCGCCGGCGGTGGGCGGCGGCGCGGGACATCGGCGACCTGGCGCTGTTCGTGGGGGTGAACGCCTCGATGTGCGTATCGGCGAGGGAGCACCCGGGGATCAGGGCAGGATGCGTCTACTACACGGAGGACGAGCTCGGGCAGGCCTCCCTGCGCCTGGAGAACGAGCGAGACGGGTGCAGTAGACCATTGTACCGTTCGTCCGTCGGCGCCGACCGCCATGGCTATGACCATGAGCTGCGGGACCTTGGTGTGTACGTCCTCAAGGACGGCACCGTGGAGAGGGTCGAGGGGCTCGGGAAGCACCGCTGCTGGCCGCCGCCGGCGTGGTTTACGCCTTCCGTGTAATGACTAGTGTTCGATCGAGAAGAATACGCAACACGCAACATATTCAAACTATGTTCTCTGATGACTAATGTTTGATCCAATACCAATACTTAACAAGTAGGGATTGAGATTTTGTTTTCTAAGGGCTTCGATGTAAAACAATGAATAAATATCGATTTCGATAAAATTCAGATAAAAACATGAATCTTTTAGTTTTTTTGGACAAACACTAATTTCATCTCCTCATCAAAATGCATTTGTCACAAGCATTACTCTGTCAGCACTGTACTTTCGGTCCAGTCCTGAAACCTGGTAGTGCACTTGGGAAGTTTACTTTTGTAGTATGTTGACTACAAATCAATTCCTTTTGGCGTTCCCAGTGGCTTCTTGCTTTGATTACACTTTGCATATATGTTAGTCCCTGTAAAACCAAACCGCTACGACTGGGGTGGTAACTTGAATAACTGACGGCTATTGCCATTTGATTCAGGTGAATTCATTAGATGCTTTAGTCGGACAATCTGCATACGAGGCCACCACAGATCAATTCACTGAGCAGTGTTGGTCGAACCCGGCCAGGTGCTGATGCCTTTTGCAAACAAATGCATTTCGCCATAAAAGAAAATGAGTGAAGAATAGCAATCCTTACATATGTATGCATAAAGAGATGGATGGAAGTTAAGGGGGCTGTCTTGGCTAGTTTACAAATAAAGTGACAAGGTTGCCAATGCTTGTCTTTGCCATATGTATGTTTGCAGATTATTGTCAAAGCAAAATGTATTGAAATGTATGGTTTGGAAAATAAATAGAAGACCTTCATCTTGATTTCTCATATTTTTTCACTCGATACGTGGATGTGATCCGTTTCATTTTGATCCAATCGGTATAGTACCACCTTCTACACTGCTCCATATGTTGCTAAAATCTAGAAAGTGATAAACAAATGATATTAAGAGCAGCTCCAACAGCCTCTTCAAATTGTTAGTTAAGTATAGAGTTTTTTCTCCTTTGTATAATATAGAAAAGCATCTTTTTCTAGAGAGAAATCAACAGACTCTCGAACCTAGACTCTCTATTTAGATAGACCCCACTTGTCATATAACTTTATCTTCTTCAATCTCAGTTTTTCCCCACCGCTGGCCGACTGCCTTTCTCGCCCCACCACCCGCTGCCCGGCGCCCTCGTATCCCTGCCTCCTCTGCTGTGGGCCGCCTGCCCGGCCTCATGCGGCTCCGCCGCCGACGAGGATCTGTGGCCGCGCGCGGCGGTGAGCTCGCCCCACCCGCGCCATCCCTCTCCCACCTCTTAATCCGCGCCTCCTGCCATGTCCGCGACCGCTGGGGCCATCCATCGCCGCGGGGAGCCGCCGCGGGGATCGACCATGGGAAGCCGCCGCCACGCTTGTCCCCACGTCGCTGAAGCTGAGCAAGGAGATGGAGAGGCGGCGAAGGGTCATCTCCCGGAGCTTCTCGCTCGCCAAGGACATGTACCTCTCCGGCGGCGGCGGAGCAGCGGGAACTCGACGCCGGCGTCGCCGCTACACTACCCAAAAACAAAAAAGAATGATATATTTGGCTAGCTGTAACACGTCTAGCTCAGCACGAAGCCAAGCCTGCATTGATCCGCTTGTTCCACTAGCAAATCATGGTCTCTTTTCCGAAGTACACAGCGCAAAGAATCTGATCAATTAGCAACCTCTAACATTGATAACTCACACTACCTAAAAAACTAACATAGGAGACAGTTAATTAAAAGTGCAAATTAGTTCTTTGGTCTTTATGAACTACTCGCTCCATTTCAAATTATAGTCCATTTGACTTTTTTTATTCTAAGTTTGACCGCTCGTTTTACTAAAATTTTTGTGCAAATTATCATATTTTGGATGGAGAATTGCTGCCGCTCGGCAAAGATTCCGAACGGGGAGGTGCGGATTGCGAACGGGATGCCGAGCGGATGAAGATGGCGAATCTGTTGGATCGGGGTTTTGCTGTGTTTTTCTTATTTTTACCGATGCAAAACCTTTTACAAAGGCTGTTGGAGTTGCTCTAAAGGGTACCATCATCCAAACATACAAACAAAAAAAACATGTCATGATATCGTTGAACCACCTCCACATATGTGGTGCCTTATGTGCATGTCAACATCTTATTGTTTGTACTTGCCTGATTTCACGCTTGAGCCTTGAACCACTGAAGGCTATTTCTGTATGAATTTTGCAGGAAATATCTAGTGTATCTCCCTAATAAACACCATTCTTTTATTGCAAACATATGAAGGAATAAACTCCAGAACCTCATCTTCCTGTGACCAATAGAATTTTCACTCTTGTCACCACGGCGTTAACTAACTCCCAGGGCAGAAGGTGACGTCATAAGTAGAGGCGCCGGCGCAGGTGAATGTGCTGCTGGCGTCGTCGTAGGCGTAGCTGTATGCCCCCGGGCATGCGCTCTTGAACACCTGCGAGTAGCTTGTGGGCCCGCACGTCGCCGGCGTGCCGTACTGCCCCGTGCAGCAGTACCTCGCGCTGCCGTAGGCGTTGCACGCGCTCTTGCACGCCACGACGGCCGTCGACGAGGCTCACGTCGTAGAAGTCCTGCCCGCCGCTTCCCGGCGCGGCGAGGGTGACCTCCACGAGCGAGACCGGCGGCGCTGGGCCGCGGCCCTCGCATGCGACGTCGCCGGTGCCGCAGTCGGCGGTGGTGCAGGAGAAGCGGCCGGTGGCGGAGTCGACGGCGCAGCCCGTGCGCGCCCAGAACGTGCCCGACCAGCTCCCCGACGACGGCGCGTCGAGGCGGGACGTGGCCGACGGCGCCAGGTAGAAGCCGGAGCGCGCCAGCGGCGGCGAGCTGGCGCCGTGGAGCACGCCCACCCACACCGGTTGCTGGCAGGCGTTGGTGAAGCTGAACGACACCGCGCCGTCAGCGCCGCAGAGCGCTGCACATTCAAACAGGAAGTTGTATTATCTTTTTTGAAAAAGGAAATGTTTTAAAATTTTGATTGCGAAATGTATGTTAGTTTACAGGAATGCATAGAAAAGCACGGAATCGAAGAGAAGAGCACATCAACAATACGATCACGCAAAAGCTTGTGTTGAACGGATGAATCCCACACCTGTGAAGAGAAGCTGAAGAATCAAGAGAATGGCAGGAGGCACCATCCTGTTGTTGCTAGCAGCATTTCCGGCGGTGGAGATTTGGGTAAGAAGGTGAGCTGCCGCCATTGTAGCTACCCCGCACGCACAAGCAACCTAGCTAGATGGAACGATGATCACAAGTGCACAAGCAACATATATGGATCTCCTATATATAATAAGTATCTGCTGATATTTGTACTTATAGTTATATATATAGTAAGTAAAATCAAGAAGCCCATGCCCCCGGCCAGGTACGGTAGTTGTTGCAGCTTAGATACAGATAGGCGGCCAGCCGGTTAGAAGATGCGTGGAGGGGAGAAAAAGGCAGACATGCAACAAATCGATCGAGAAATTAAATTAAAGTTTCCTCCTTTTCGGCGAATTGATGTTGTGTCCCTCACGCTTGGCATGAGCTATCTATCATGCATTCTAGCTGCTGCTGCTGATTGGCGATTGCTAGCTGTTGCAACAGAAAAAAGGCGATACAGATGTAATTTATTGGCATCACGTACGTGTACGCGCGAATCGATCGACCATCAGTTCGATCCACCGATTGTATTAAATTGTAGATCTTGGCATATATCTATCTCGCTTTTCGATTTGGTGAAGGTTCGGTACACTCTCCAATGGACTGGAGATGACTGAATCTGCCTCTTATGGGTCAAATGACAGGTGAACTGATAAAGGCGATTGGGAGGACGGAGCTTATTCATGCAAATGCAATCCTCACACGAAAAAGATTTGCAAAAAGTTGAAACTCTTTTGACTCCTTGTGAAGGACCGGAAAAGAAAATATTGATTGGTCTCACTATCAGTCAGTATCGAAGGGACACAATTTATTTCTCCAATTTCTTTAATTGTATTTGTCTAAAATGAGTAATTCAAAAGATTCTTGATGTATTTATTTTGGAAAAAGTATAAATTACTACCCTCAAGTATGAACAAAGTCCGGATAACCTCATAAAGTATGGTTTGGTTCATTTTACACCCACAATTATCCCAATCGGTCTAATCTACCCCTTTATAAGATTTGTGTTTATTATTTTGTAGGATGATAGAGACCCACATATAGTATTTTT
>OAMR01000574.1:143707-153896 GCA_900205405.1 Echinochloa crus-galli
AAATCAAGAAGCCCATGCCCCCGGCCAGGTACGGTAGTTGTTGCAGCTTAGATACAGATAGGCGGCCAGCCGGTTAGAAGATGCGTGGAGGGGAGAAAAAGGCAGACATGCAACAAATCGATCGAGAAATTAAATTAAAGTTTCCTCCTTTTCGGCGAATTGATGTTGTGTCCCTCACGCTTGGCATGAGCTATCTATCATGCATTCTAGCTGCTGCTGCTGATTGGCGATTGCTAGCTGTTGCAACAGAAAAAAGGCGATACAGATGTAATTTATTGGCATCACGTACGTGTACGCGCGAATCGATCGACCATCAGTTCGATCCACCGATTGTATTAAATTGTAGATCTTGGCATATATCTATCTCGCTTTTCGATTTGGTGAAGGTTCGGTACACTCTCCAATGGACTGGAGATGACTGAATCTGCCTCTTATGGGTCAAATGACAGGTGAACTGATAAAGGCGATTGGGAGGACGGAGCTTATTCATGCAAATGCAATCCTCACACGAAAAAGATTTGCAAAAAGTTGAAACTCTTTTGACTCCTTGTGAAGGACCGGAAAAGAAAATATTGATTGGTCTCACTATCAGTCAGTATCGAAGGGACACAATTTATTTCTCCAATTTCTTTAATTGTATTTGTCTAAAATGAGTAATTCAAAAGATTCTTGATGTATTTATTTTGGAAAAAGTATAAATTACTACCCTCAAGTATGAACAAAGTCCGGATAACCTCATAAAGTATGGTTTGGTTCATTTTACACCCACAATTATCCCAATCGGTCTAATCTACCCCTTTATAAGATTTGTGTTTATTATTTTGTAGGATGATAGAGACCCACATATAGTATTTTTCAAAAATATAATATGATTTTTTCGGCATTATTTCTCATAAAATTTATTTTTATATAGTTAATTTATTATTACATACCATAGCCTGTCAAAATAATAATGAAAAAAATCATAATATATTTTCTAAATATAATTTATGATCTAGTCTATTATATCATAAAATTTCAACTCAAAATACATATATGCATGGAGAAAGGAAAAAGATAAATATTGCAAAGGGGTAAACTGGACCGATTGAGATAATTCAGGATATAAAACGGACCAAAACATACTTTAGGGGATTATCCATATTTTATTCATACTTGAGGATAGTAATTTGAACTTTTTCCTATTTTTTCTTCTGGATAAAACCTGGGTTTGCGAATGGATTCACAGACTTTGGAAAGTTCATGGCCATTAAAATTTCATTAATTGTTTGAGTGACTCTATATTTTTACCAAAGGTGCTTGGCTAATAATTTCAGTGCGCGACAAAGTAGAATGAAGATTACAAGTAACTCCGGCTAGCTGAATACTACTTTTTGGCACTATTCTAAATGAATCGAGATCTGTAGCTGAAAAGTTGCTTGGCAGCGGTGGAGAAAGGTAAAGACTAGCCGCTACCATTCGAGATGGCACATCGATGGTCCTGCAGTGTGATTCTGTACCAGCTTTGTTGTCTCTCAATTCTTCGTCACGTGCCAAAGTGGCAACCTTTATTGCAAAAACCATTAATTCTCATGGTTGAGAAGTGGCATTCAAGATGCCCCTGCAATAATATTTTGTCCCTATAATTCTTTCGGCGTTGTCAGTAATTGGATTAATTTGGACCGTTCTTATTACTCTTTCCCTTAAGAAAATCATAAGTCATGTTTTCTTGAACATTCAAGTATTATATATGTTACCGTACATTTGCTAAAGTATGTTGTATAGAAATAGAAAAACGTGATTCATATTTTAAAAATATATTTTATATCCATAAACAATATATTTTGTAAGATCACAAAATATTAATGGTCAAATGTGAAAAATACTTTTTTCTCTACTAGGCATGTCTTTCAGCCCTGCTGGAATTTTCAAGGACCTTGAACAAATGTCAAAACTAAGGGCATTAAATATGTCTCACAGCCTCCAAAAATACAACTTCTTACAATAAAAAAGTAAGATTAGGCAGGTCCTATTGCAAATGGAAAGATCTACTATAGCAAATCAAAACACATTGGACAACAATTGACAGATGTTTTGTAACAAATAAATCGAAAGAACTATAACAACAGATTGAAAGATGCTCAACAACAAATCAGAAATACGAACAAATTATTATAGTCCCTGCCCTACAACAGCACATGCTCATCGGGCAACATTTTTTTTTGTCACAAGTGCAAAAGGACTATACATCAATGTTTCAAAACGTTACAATGAATTGAAAATGCATTCAGAAACCAACCTACAACAAAATGGATAAACCTTGGAATTGCCCAACGAAACATTGGATTAGGAGTTGGGCTATAGTCCTGGGCTTGGGATATCCATTTAGGTCCAATAACCCATTGGAACCAAAATTTTGTCAGGATAATATTTTATTCAAAAAAATAAACCTACTAATTAATCAATGTTGAAATGATTTCTCTTAACTTAAATAAATAGTAAAAATGCATAATTTAAATATTTGTTTTCAATTTGCATTTCCAAAAATACACTTGTCCATTTATGAGTGAGAATCCATGTTTATATTATCATGTTGTTTATTTTTCAATGGTTAAGCATTAATCTTAGACTCTAGTTCATTTGAAACCCTATTGACCGTAGACTTCTCGTATTCTTTCATCTGGAGTATCTTTACACCACTAGTTCTGCTACGATTCACAAAGAAAAAAATCATATACATCGATAAACCACTAAGCACCGAATTAATTAGTGTTAATTGCTGTCTCCCTGCCTCTAGAAAGGTGCTTACCTTTTCAGTTGCTGAGTCTTCTCTCGAAGTAACTCTATCATTTTCCAATCCGCATTTGAAAACTTCCTATAATATGTTGGAATATCCAAATGCTTAATCGAAAAAGCTCCTGAGTTACCGTCAAATATTTTTTATTCATATGGTTCACCGCAGATGAATATTGCACTTCTATAAAAATTAATTTTAAGCCATCATAGCTGCTCGAACTCACAAAGTAATAGCTTCATATTACATGCTTGCTCTATATCATAATCCATAAAAAAAATTGTATCATGAGTATACTGTACGATTGATGGTCCATCATGCATCTACTAGACGTGGTACTACTCCACTAATCTAGCCATCTGCTTTTACTCTAATTATTAAGATTGCTAGCATCTCTCAGAATAAAGCCTTTACTTGTTCGGAAGTATGACTCTCCGTCCTCGTTAACATTAACCGCTACACTACCCAAAAACAAAAAAGAATGATATATTTGGCTAGCTGTAACACGTCTAGCTCAGCACGAAGCCAAGCCTGCATTGATCCGCTTGTTCCACTAGCAAATCATGGTCTCTTTTCCGAAGTACACAGCGCAAAGAATCTGATCAATTAGCAACCTCTAACATTGATAACTCACACTACCTAAAAAACTAACATAGGAGACAGTTAATTAAAAGTGCAAATTAGTTCTTTGGTCTTTATGAACTACTCGCTCCATTTCAAATTATAGTCCATTTGACTTTTTTTATTCTAAGTTTGACCGCTCGTTTTACTAAAATTTTTGTGCAAATTATCATATTTTTGTGGTGGCTTGCTTTATTTATAAAAAATCTTTAAAAATGCCTTAAATTTGACTATATTTCTACATTTTTTGAATAAGACGAGCGGTCAAACTTGTGGTAGAAAAAATCAAACGACCTACATTTTGAAACATATGTAGTATTAATTTTCTTGACCTAGACAGTCTCAGACACTTTTAGTCCTGGTTGGTGTTACCAACTAGGAGGACTAAAGGTTATTAGTCCCGGGTCCAATAAAATCCGAGACTAATATCCCAGACGAAAGGGGATGAAAGGCATATTCTCTACTGGTGATCCTTACCTTGTTAACAGCTCAAGCTAGCATGTTAAGCTCACGAGCCGGAAGTAATTTAAAATTAGAATTATAATATATATTAAACATAGAAATATAATAATTATAGTATTTTTGTTCTTCTGATAGAGCAAAATTATACCATCACTTAGCAACATGCGTGGAGATTACACAGATCATATCTAATCAATAGTTTACTCGTTAGTCTACTAGACCTCCTACCTCGTTTGGCTCGCGAGCTGGTTTGAGCTACCTTATTATGAAAGGAGTAAAAATAGCTTCTCGGCTCATTAAAAGATCCATTAAGCTGAGCCGAGCCGGCTCACGATTTTCGAGCTTTCAGTCATCCAGCCCTACTTAGAATAGATCATGGGAGTAGTTGGTAGTAGAAAAATCCCCTGAATTCATGAGAGGCACTTTAGTAGTAGATGCTAGACATATGTTGTGGTGTCTACTTTTTTTTGAGGAAACTGCTAGGCATGTTGTTGAGTGTATGAAACACGTTTGGAAGATCTATTTGTGGATTAGTTATCTTGTTTCTGATTTTGTTACCTCTAGTTTCTGACATAATACAAATGGTTGAAAGGAGTGCACGTACATAAGCAAACGCAACCAATTCATGAGCATATATATATGAACACATGATAGATTGATAGTGTTAATTTGGTAATGCATTGATGTGATCTGGAGAGGAGAGGTTAATTCATGCAAGATAAAGTATAGTGCACATAAGCAAGCAGGTTTACTCATGATAAATCAAATTTGATTACTGTCTCTCGCTCTCTCCCTGGCTCGGTGCCACCGTCGCCGGAACGGGAGCATGGCCTGTGGCGAAGAGGGCGACATGTCCCATGAGCTTGTCCTTGCGGGAGAAGAAGGTGCCACATGAGCACCGCCACCGGAGCTCACCGCAGTGCTTCTCATGCGTCCGGAGGTCCGAGAGCACGGCGAACTGCTTGCCGTCGCATCGCCGGCAAGCGTACACCTTCGGGCAGTGGCTTCGCCGGTAGTGGTTCTTGGCGCACACCACCGACTTGAGCGGCTGGAACCGCGGGTGCCGCCTGTTCCACCGGCACCCCTCCGCCGGGCACGAATAGCTTACTCTCCTCGCCGCCACCGCCGCCGCCGAGCTCGGACGCGGATTGCTCAGCGCGGCCATGGTCTTGTACTCGTCGCCGTGCGCGCGCATGTGCATGCGCAGGTTGGCGTCGCGCTGGAACCCCTTGCCGCACACCTGGCAGCAGTGCGTGTACCTCGCCAGCAGGTACGACGCCTCCAGCTCAACCACATCGCCGGCGGCGTCGCTGGTTGATGCAGCCGCCGGGACGTCACCGGAGATCCCCGCCGGGTGTGCGGCGGCGCTGGCGCTCGTTGTGGCGCCGCCGCCGCTGAACACGCCCGCCGCCGGCTCGTGGCCGAAAAACGGCAAGGTTATTTCTTCTCCATGCGCCGCCGCAAACATGTGCTGCTCGTTGCTAGCCGCCGGCGGGCCGGTATTGAAGGAAAGCCGGTGCGCCACCGTGGACGCCGCTGTGGTTATCTCCTGCAGGACGGAGCACGCGCTGTGCGCCACCATGGCCACAGCCTCGTACCGGCGGTGATGTGGGTTGGGAGGAGAGACGACCATGGCGACTAGGGGCTCCAGCTGCTGGACCTTGTCCCTCAACACGGCGACGTGGTAGGCGAGGGTGTTGGGGACGACGACGGCTGTGGATGAGACCGGGAACATGCCGTGTTCGGCATCAGCGCCATGGAAGAATTGGGAGCTTTGTGGGTTGTGAATGTGAGAGAAGCATGGATTCATGGCAAACTAGCAAGCTGATAATACTAGGTTGAATGGCTGATCATTATATTCTTAGGCTTTTCGATTGCAACACGTACAGCAGCTATTCAAGTGGTGAAGGGACGGAGAGAGATCTGGTTGGAGAATGCTTCATGCTTATAAATTTTCCTCGTTTTGACGGATCAAAGGATGGAAAAGAGAGAAGATGTTGATGCCAGGAAGTCAATGGATGAGGGGAGGAGGTTGTGGGCCGGGGGTATGGATGGCTTCCGCCCTGCTTCAGCCTCCCTCAAATGCTACCAGGCCAGATGGGGTGCAGTGCATGAGCAGTTACATACTTTATAGTTTACATACCACTTCAACCTTTTAAATTGTTTATTATCTGTTGTGCATAGGTCCTGCTGTATATGAAGTTGCGTTATGATATATAAGATTGTTATTAGATATGGAACTATTGCACTTTTTATAACGTATTGGGCGAGAGGTCTTTTACGGTGCCTCGTACCACCACTTAGTAGTATATACTACCTCCGTTCCAAATTATAAGTCGTTTTGGCTAATCTAGATTCATAGTTAGTAGTATGAATCTAGATTTGCCAAAATGACCAATAATTTGGAATGGAGGGAGTAGTATAGAGAAAATCTAAATAAGGATAATTTAGTAATTAGAGTTGATTTTATTTTTTTCTCGGCGTGAAAGCCGCCGCCTGCCTCATCCCCGCACGATGGTTCCGCCGCTCTTCTCGCGGTTATTTTTTTGCCTGTATGTCCTTCCGGTGCTGTCCGGCCTTGGATACGGGTTGCCGGCGGCGGCTTCCTCTATCACTTTCTTACGTGCGGCGTGTGAGGCTGGCCGTCACACCATCCGGCGACCGCCCGTCCCTCCTGCCTGTCAGGCTCTGTGCGCATCACGCAAGCCGGGCCTCGGCGTGGGCGTAGAAAGACTGGACGCCGCTGGGTTGAGTTGTCCATGAAGTATACTTGCTACTGGGTGTTTTAAAATCTGATTGAAAGGAAAACATGTGTACTGCAGCTGGATTGGAATAACAACTTTGATAACTGACTTTGATCATTGTGTCTGCACAATGTGGATGAAGGATGGATGTTGCAATTTTCGTCCTAGTGGAAAATATTCGTTAAATGTAGTTAGGATATAGTATTTTGTGTAACGTGGATTTATATATTCTAGGTGGTTCTGAAAGACAGTTGTTGGGTGAGTGTTCTAAGCATAAGCAAAATATTCACTTATGGCATTTGGATGTTACATATGGAGCCTTCATTTCTGATGGTTTGACTTTCCAGATTTTTTTTGTGTGTACTGAATCCATAAAGACTACTTTTAATCATATAGATCATATTGATAAGCTCTTCCGTTCATGTTGAAATTGTGTCTATATGATTATGGTTCACCTCCCTTTCTATTCTGCTGATCTTCAGTGAGCTTGTAGTATCGCCTGATTCTGAACTTGGAGTAGCATGTGAGGTCGTGTTGTACTTGGGCGGTGTCTCCAGGAACCTCCTGGGCCTCAACCTCGCCGCCAATGGGTGACACCCCCGTGTAGTCGATGCGTACTTGTGCCTCAGCTTGCTGCGCGTGGGCGCGCGCCTGCACCTGCTGTGGCGGCGTCTGCCGTGCGCCGTTGGCAGGCAGTAAAGACTCCAACGCCAACAGCCCCGACGAGATCGACCTCGTTGGCATCCAACCACGTGCCTAGGAACACCACCGCAAGGGCCGCCAGGTTAAAGTTTCCGGCCGCCGCCACCCAAAATTGACAGTTGCCTATCAGGTCGGGGGCAACCAGTCAGACCGGTTCTGGAAAGCGGTCAGATCGGTTTCGCTGTAGCCGATCCGGCAAATGGCCGAAACCGGCCTGACCGGTTTCTTTATCCGGTCTGACCGGTTTACTCCGAGTTGGAGTAGAATTAGGAGTCCTAGTCGTTTCCAAATTGTAAAAGGATTCCTTGCGGGGCAAGACCTCCCCACCCTATAAATATAAAGGGCCGTGGCCGGTTGAGAGATCATCATCCAATCGATCAAACATTATCTTTTACTTTTTATCTCCAAACCCTAGCTTTTCGAAAAGCGTCAACATACTTTTGGCGACACCGCTGGGGAATATAGAAGATCTGGTTTTCAAAGACCGTTCAATCTAAGCTCCAGGCAAGATGGGATCTCGATGTGAACTTGATATGGAGAACATCATCACAGCTACGCTGGAAGATCTCACTCAAGAAGAGCAGAGGAAATTTGAGGCGCTACAAGATTACATGAAGACACAATTTTTGGCTGGCGTCAAGAAAGATCGTCATGGCAAGGTGGCAAGATTGAAAGAATTTGAGCTACCGGCGATCAAGTTAAACGACAATCAAGTTGAGGTAATACCCACTGTAAGTAAATCACAAAAAACTCCTTCTACTACAGTTCCTAAAAATAGTGTAGAAAGTGATGAATTGCTTGCCTCATATATTGCTCGTTTAGAAAGATTAGAAGATCTTGAAAAAGATAGAACCACTACTTGCTTTAACAATAATGAAACTAGTAGTAGCATTCCTAAAATTAATACTAGTGGGGTAGTTTTTCCTAGCTTGTCACCCATACCTAATGTTAACACTGAAAAATATATGTATGGTATGCCACCTGAATTTGCCATTGGTCAATCCCTGCCGTTTCAACCGACTGGGCCAAACATGGCCAAACCAGTCAGACCGGATCAGGGAACCGGTCAGACCGGTCTGACCAATGCGCTTGAAATAGTGCATGAGCAACCTATGCCGCTTTCTGTTTTGCCTGATTCAATGATTTATGCTCACACTAATATTTTGGGTACTGCTAAGCCTCAATTTAGTACAACAATTAACACATCTGCTCAAAGAAATGTTATACCTGATGATGTGTTTGAAAGTTATAGGCTAGCTCAAGCTATTTGCGAGTAATAAAATTCTGAAATGACAGCATAGAACATTCAACTTATGGAACGTTATAAAATTAATGGAATATATACTTAATGTAATTCCTATGATAGGATGGAGTACTGCCTATGATTAGTGCAACAATGACTAAAGGACAAAACATAGTCAGTCTACCATAAAATTAAATCTGTTAGAAAATTAAACCAGAAAATTAAGTTTGTGTCCCTTTGCCGGATTTGTATAAGATTTTGTTTCTATCTTCGATGGCCAAATTACCCTTTCATCAAACAGAAAAAGCAATGCTCGTGGGAAGGTGCGTGGCTAGGTTCTGCTAATTTTTTTTAGTGATAGGACAGAATGATTACTGGTGATGAGACCACATATTATAAAGGGCAATTTGGCCCTCCAGAAGGCAATGGGCTCTGGTTAGATGAAACTCGAATAGAGGATATCCCTCAAGTCTCTGCAATGGAGAATGAGACACTCATATCGATGTTCTCCGAACAAGAGGTAAACGAGGCAATATTCCAAATGGAACACAACAAATCCCCTGGGCCTGATGGTTTCCCAATTGAATTCTATCAGGCTTCATGGGATTTTATAAAAGAAGATTTGATTCTCCTGTTCCATGAATTCCATAACGGAAACTTGCCTATTTATAGTCTAAATTTTGGGACCATAATATTGCTACCTAAATGTAAGGAAGCCATCAAAATATAGCAATACAATTACTTAAATCTGGAAAAATTAAATTATTTCATCAATTGCCTCCACTTGATGAATTGAAAAGGCGTGCATATTGTAAGTTTCACGATACTTATTCTCATGCCACTAATGATTGCAATGTGTTTCGTCGACAGGTTCAATCGGCCATAAATGAAGGTCGTTTGACATTTCATGAGATGCAAGTTGACAAAACTCTTTTCCCTGTCAATACTATGGATTTACAGCAGCCTAAGGTCTTGGTTCGGCCGCATCAAGCCGAAGCAACCAAAGGGAAGAATGTTGTGATTGGTGAAGTAAAACCTGATTTGAGGGGAAAAGAGTTGATTCGAGAAGTTGCATGTGAAACAACTCCAGATGGCAGGGAGACATTCAAAGTTACTGTGAGAGCCTCTGGACATGGGGGGCAAGGGTCATCCGTTCCCGCCGAGCAGAGACCGTTTGAGCCTGTGCAGGACAAACCGGTCAGACCGGTTGGGGAAAGCGGTCAGCCGGTTTTCCCCAGGGCCGTCCGAAGATGATTAAACCAAGCCGTCCGGAGATTGGAAACTGGAAGCTCAATGTTGCAAAGAATCAGGGGAGTACTCTTAGGCCAAAGGTCACCTTTGATATGCTATTTGACAAGTACTCCAAGCAAAAGGCCGTTACAAGCGATCGGCCAGTAAGAGAATGAGAGTGCCTCCGCACCAAGAAGAATGTTCTTAGCCAAAGAGGAATTTTGCTCCGCGATGGGAGGCATCGAATTCATATCCACCTCGTCCGATTTATGATAATAATGGAGTGATGTGGGTGCCATATCAGCAGCCTTTCCAACATGGATGGGGAGGATCGCGAAGGCCAGTATTGGAGAGAATCTCAAGGCCTGGACAGGACCGTTTGGCACTTCGCCAATCTGGTCAGGGTCACCAGAC
>OAMR01000574.1:169700-189633 GCA_900205405.1 Echinochloa crus-galli
GGGGATCTCTCTGAGCTCGCAATTGGTAGAGTTTCGATGTAATTGGAAGGAACTTAGCGAGTTAGCGTGCTTGTTTTGATTATTTCGACCGTGATTGATTTCTTGGCTTGAATTTATAAAGGTCCTGCCATGAGGTTGGCTACACAACAGATGATGGGAACATTTGGCCTCCCCCCTTGGTCATCCATTTTACCTCGTTTTGCTCTCACAAGTGGGTCCTATACGAAGGGTACGTGTCGGGGACAAACCCAGGGGGTCCCCTAATCATCGGGGTAATCACCCTCAAAAAACGATATGCCACGAAAGGCCGAATCACTGACAGCCCGGAAGGCCCGGCCAGGCAGCTCGGCCCGTTACAGCCTATCGCGGCCCAAGAACGGCCGTCCGAGCTCGCCTGTCGGGGACCCAAGTCGCTACCCCCGCCTCCGCCTCGCTCGAGGGCCGCGCACCCTCAAGCAGGCACGGCGCAAACCCCGCCTCGCTCGAGGCCAACTCTCTACTCAACGCGGCGCACTCCGGCACCCTGCCCGACAACGGCATTTACTGCCCGCCCCATCAGGCGGGCGCCCAAGTCAAAAGACAATCTCTTCCCCACGCCGCGCCGCTGACACCGCAGAGCTCACTGTTCCACCTGCTCCAGTCACTGTGCGTCCTCACTGGCGTTGTGCGGACGCACGCGGCACTGCGCAAGACCCTGTGCGGACTGGCAGACGTCATTCTGCACCACTGTTCCACCTGCTACCGTCTTATCCCCCCGGGACGCCCCTCGAACGAGCATGGGGAACCCTCGAAAGAATATCTAAACAGCAACCGAGTGCAGACTCTGGTCAGGCGTGGCCTGGTGATGACGAACGCCGGGTCAAATCCGCCAACTCTCGACCATCCCCTGGTGAACCGAGTACGCCGCACACTATGGTTGACGGCAGCCACCATACCGACCCCTGTACCGCCAACTCCGGTCCTTCCTCACCTGCCCCGCCCTCGAAGTCAACCAGCGAACGGGCAGCTGGACGCGGGCTGCGGCGGCGACACCCCTCGAAGCCGCTCCAGGACAAGCACAGGGACAGCCGCGACACTCGCAGAAGCCAGGGCTCGCCATAAATCCCCCGCCAGGATCAAGGACGACATACGCCCGGCGCCATGCTCTCCAGTACATATCCCTGTAGCACGTCACGCTTGTACTTGTGAACCCTACCCCCACCTTTCTCTCCTTGACCTATAAAAGGAGGTAAGGGGAGAGATCACGGAGAGACGAAAAAACGGCCAGAGACACACGATACTGGCACTCGCCTCAATCACACTCGCTTTCAGGGACTTGGAGACTCCTCCTCCTCTCCCGCCTTGCTTGTAGCCCCCCTCTGCAAGCACTCCGGTGCAAGATAGTACAGCGCCCCGAGCGCACCCTGCTGGACGTACGACCTCACGGTCGGAACCAGGGTTGGAGGGTTAGGGCATGTACAACAGTTTAGACAGCTGCTGTCTATTTAACACATACATACAGTAAAGATGAATATCCTATGCCTATAGCCGATTTTCTTGTTAATGCTGCATCTGGACATAGAATGCTTAGCTTTCTTGATGGTAATGCTGGTTATAATCAAATATTTATGGCCGAAGAGGATATAGCCAAAACGGCATTTCGATGTCCGGGTTTTGTTGGTCTATTTGAGTGGGTAGTGATGACTTTTGGTTTGAAGAATGCTGGTGCTACATATCAGAGGGCTATGAATTTGATTTTTCATGACTTGCTTGGCATTATAGTAGAGGTTTTTATCGATGATATTGTTGTCAAATCGGCTGGAGTAGATTCTCATTTGGTTGATTTAAGGCTTGCATTTGAAAGAATGCGTCGATATAATTTGAAGATGAATCCACTCAATTGTGCTTTTGGTGTATCAGCTGGAAAGTTCTTGGGATTTATTGTGCATGAAAAGGGCATAGAGATAGATCCTACAAAGATTGAAGCTATTAACAATGTGAAGGCTCCTACTTGCAAGAAAGATTTGCAAAAGTTTTTGGGCAAAGTAAATTACTTGAGAAGATTCGTTTGTAATTTTTCCGGGAAGGTGAATGCCTTTACTCCTTTACTTCGGTTGAAGAATGACATTGGTTTCACTTGGGGGGCAAAACAACAAGAGGCATTTGATGAGATCAAGCAATATTTATCTTCGCCATCCGTCCTTCAAGCACCCAAGAGTGGGGTTCCATTCAAGTTGCCACCGGCGCCCGCCGAGCCAGCGAGTGAAGCCGCACTCGCGTAGGCACAGCTCGCGCAGGTGCAAGAGCTGGAAGCCAAGCTCCAACAGGAGCGCCAATAGGTACAGGAGCTGCGCGCAGCCCTGGAAGCTTTATCGAAAAACTATGTTTATCATTATATCATATTTGTACTAAGTTGAGGCATTATCTTCTGCCAAGTACTTGTGTAGTAGCATGTCAAACCGACATAATCAAATACATGTTGCACAAACCAATTTTAAGTGGTAGAGTGACGGCGACGACGCCAGCCCTGCCATGCCGCCACGAGCAAGCCAGAAGCTCGTCGCCGCAGCAACCTTGATTCGGGCCATGCCCGAACCATCGACACCGGAAGCGCGCAGCATGCGGCGCCAGGTGCAGGCCCTTGTCGAAGAAGCGGCCGTTCAACAAGCGAAAAGTTCCGCCTCCCGCATGCGCCACCAAAACAGTTCGAGAGCTGGAGGCGGCAAGTGGGATAAGTAGCAATCCGTCCACACCCCGCCCAGGGGCGTGTGGACGCCTCACCGTCCAACGAATGACGGAAGGGCGCTTGTGACCGGCGATGGCGAAACGAGGAGGTCCGCGAAAGACCGACTTGTGGACACGCGGGGCGCCGTCGACGATGGCGATGCGCGCAACGTCCTGAACACTGTTCGGATTGGAAATTTTGCATGACATGGGAGTAAAGCATGTAGAAGCTTATGGTGATTCTTTATTGGTGGTACAACAAGTTTCTAAGGTATGTCAATGCTTAGATGGATTTTTGAATCCCTATCTTGATAGATGCTTCGATATTATATCTTGCTTAAATGAGTTTGTAATTCGTCATGTACCACGAGAAAGAAAAGTGCCTCCCCGCAGCAGGCACCCCCGACGGGGAGGTCGCTATGACAGCGAGGAGGACAGAAGCCCGACGCCGGAACCCCCGGGAACCCCGGTGTTCAGCCGGA
Organism: Echinochloa crus-galli; assembly: GCA_900205405.1. Lineage (NCBI taxonomy): Eukaryota > Viridiplantae > Streptophyta > Magnoliopsida > Poales > Poaceae > Echinochloa > Echinochloa crus-galli. Next base: position 172,886 of record OAMR01000574.1, read on the forward strand.
AGAATCGTTCGGCCGCCATCCCGCCGCGTTTTCGCCAGCCAACCACCATCACCAAGTATTCGGGTGAGACGAAACCCGAGATAAGCCGAGTGTTCTGTTCTGGAGGAACCGGTCGCATCGCTTCCTCAGACCGGTCTGATCGGTTTTTCCGGTCTGACCGCTTCGGAGAACCGGTCTGACCGGTATCCCGAGACCAGGTCTATTTCGGCCGTTGTTTTTAATAGAGACGAAATAGATGATTGGAGGAAGCCTTTGGTAGATCATTTGCAAAATCCTAGCAATTCAGTTGACAGAAAAATCCGACGGTGGGCTCTTAAATTTATTCTTGATGATGATGAATTATATCGTCGGACTATTGATGGTTTGCTTCTAAAATGTTTGGGTCCTGACCAAGCTAGGTTGGCTATGGCAGAGGTTCATGAAGGAATTTGTGGTACTCATCAATCGGCTCCCAAGATGAAGTGGCTCAAAGAAGGTAGAAGATCATCCTAAAAGATGGCATGGGGTATTATCTGAAGCTTTATGGGCTCATCGTATTTCTAAACATGGTGCTACTAAAGTTACTCCGTTTGAGCTTGTGTATGGTCAAGAGGCCGTTTTGCCTGTAAAATGCCTGGTTTAAGTCGTGATTTAGTTGAATATATTTTATAATAAAAATAATGCTTTGTCTAAGGTGAAATAATTGTAAAATAATGCTTTGTCTGTTCGGACAGTTTTTGAGTACAGGGTGAAAATACAAACTCTGCCCATTGTCAAGGGGGTAAATAGGACTTTTTCCAATCTCATTCAAGGCCCGTATAGAATCAGCCCATCATGTAAGGCCCAATAAGTTGTAGGGAAGGCCGCTTCTGCTTGCGCTGCTGCCCTGCTGCTGGTTCCCAACTACCCATTACTTCCACTGCCGCCAGCAATGTCCTCTCCCGCCGGCGAGCGACCGCCTCCACCGGCGCCACCTCCCGTCGGCCCGTTCCGCACCGCCGACTGCTAGACTTTGGATGCATCCGCGCCGCGGGCGCCCGCACTAGTCTGGAGTAGAGGCTCCCAGTGAAGCCGAATCGCCGCCGGCGCAGCCGCACAGCGATCCAATCCCTGGCAGGAACGGGGGATCGGCCGTGATGGGTGGAAGTGGAAACCTCCGTCGTCACCGTCTATGGTTCGAGGTGAACTCCTCACCCCCTTTACCTCGTATAGGCGTCTCTGTGATTACTACTTGCTGCGTGGGAAATAGTTTGTGTTCGCACCCAAAATTGGCAGTTGCCTATCAGGTCGGGGGCAACCGGTCAGACCGGTTCTGGAAAGCGGTCAGACCGGTTTCGTTGGAGCCGATCCGGCAAATGGCCGAAACCGGTCTGACCGGTTTCTTTATCCGGTCTGACCGGTTTACTCCGAGTTGGAGTAGAATTAGGAGTCCTAGTCGTTTCCAAATTGTAAAAGGATTCCTTGCGGGCAAGACCTCCCCACCCTATAAATATAAAGGGCCATGGCCGATTGAGAGTTATCATCCAATCGATCAAATATTATTTTCTACTTTTTATCTCCAAACCCTAGCTTTTCCAACTCCTTTGCTTTCCTTGTTTGTCTCGACGGCGTTCAAGGAGGTTCTGAGTGGCCTGACCGATCTCAGAGCAACCCTAGACGCGCCATCTCCGACGGGGTCCCTCCCGAGGTGGTGATTCTAGGTTTTCACCGAAGCCCTAACGAAACCGGTCTGACCGGATCCCCAAACCAGACTGACCGGTTTGGGCTGAGGCTGCGGCGAGAGCAAGTTTCTGGTGCTGCGCGATCCGGCGCTCGTGTGTGTTGACCAAAAAAGCGTCAACAAAATGCAATCATCAACTGCCCGGCGGCTTATATATGAACTCTGAGGCTGTCAGTCGTTCAGTTCAGGTCGCACCTAGTGAGAGTGCGTAACTGCACTAACGATTACTACTACTCAATTGTGAACTCAACCCAGTCGTCGAGTGGCGATGGCGTAGGCACAAATTTGTGTTGACTCTCAAGTGTCTGCGGTAATCTCCCCTTTTTTTTACCCGCAAAAAAAAACTAGAGAATGGGAGAAACAACCTTTTTTTTATCTGCTTACGAGCTTGAGTTGGTCAAGCTATACCAATTGTGCACCTCAGGTGTGTACCCACAAGATACGCACTGATTGGTCATAAGTTGATGAGGCGAAGTTGATTAATTTACAATCGACTTTACGAAACAAACCGCAAATGGTGGATTGCTTAAGGTACAGATTGAGTATCTTGAATTTTTTTACTTATTTATTATTGGTATTGTCTTGGCTACATGATTTCCGAAACATGTTCTTGTAGCAGTAGTTATTTTATGTAGTAATTATGGTCTTATGCTTCTTTAGAGCAACTCCAACAGTTTCCCTTTTCCCTTTCCCTTTATTCTTGCTACAAGGGAATTCCCTTTCCAAATTTCAGGATTTTGGGGACAAGTGCTCCAGCAGATCCCCTTCTCCCTTAACCCTTTCTATCTATCCTCACACGCGGGTCCCACTGTCAGTGACTAAGCTATTTTTTCCCCTTCTTCTTCATCTCCACGCGGGTCAGGTGGTTCGCCGGCGCGCCGCCCAGGTCCACGGCAACGGCGAGGCGTGGAGCAGCCGGGGGGGTGCGGCCTGGGTGGCTCCTCGGTGCCTGGCCATGGACGCAGCGTGGGTGCCTGTCGACGAATTACGCCGAGCACGTCTAACTGGGGATACCTCAGGGAGTAGATTTGTGTGAGTCTCGCCGAGTTCTAGGAACGAAAGTACACGAACAACACAATTTAGACAGGTTCGGGCCATGAATAGTGTAATACCCTACGTCCTATGTGCTTGAATGTATTGCACGTGTGGTTGTATATCTTATAGTCTCTTGTCTGATCTACCGAACTAGGACCCCTGCCCTCCTTTATATATCCAGGGGGCAAGGTTACTTGGGAAGTATCCTAGTCGGTTTACAATTGGGAATCCTAGTCCTAGTAGAAGTACACGAGTAGTTGTCCGAGTAGTTCTACTAGGACTCGGTCTTCTATCTTGAGGGTACCCGGGGATGCATATCCCACAAGCCCCCGAGCATCTTACACCTTTGCTTCAAGTCTTGAATCTACTTTAATATCTTCGAGTCCTTGGAGCTAAGTCCAAGACGCTCTGATCTTCTCTGACGAGTAGTTTTATTGGTGTGCATCTGATGATGCACCCAATGGGTGTAGCCCCCGAGCCTTCGACTACTTTTTAAGTAGTCGAAGATTCAAAAGCAGTCTTCTGTCTTCATCTTGAGTAGTTCAATGGCGTGCACTGAGTAGATGCACCCATTGGGTGTAGCCCCCGAGCTTCGAATAGTTTCATGAAAACTAGTCGAAGGTCTTGAATTGATCAACAATAGGCACAAAACCCATTGAGTGTAGCCCCCGAGCCTCAAAGCAAATGGTTTGCATTCGGTCTGAGGGTCAAGAACATAATCTTCAAAAGTACCGACTTGTTTAAAGTATTCGGCTGGCATTGTAGCGCCTCGCCGTATGAGTACCGACTGGTGCCAGTACTCGTCTCCATGTCTTAGCTTGCGATGTGTAGCCCCCGAGCTTCATGCGACTAGTTAAAGTACTCAGCATGTGAGCACCGACTAGTATAAGTACTCGATCGGCTCCGCAGCATCATGAAGAGGCGAAGTGGTCCAAGTCTCACTGGTGTGAGTACCCAGCTGTGAACCCTGCAATTGAAATATATAGGATGAGTAGTATCCTATCAAAAAATAAAATAAAATAAATGATAGCATTTGTAATGCTTGCAAAGCAAATAATAACACTTGTAATGCATGTAAAGGTTTTCGCTCGTGCTCTTGTTAGACTTTTAACCACTCGAGTAGTAGCCCTGTTACGTTTAAACACTTGGTCCCGCTTAACCATAGCCCGTAATGCGAGACTGGTGTCTTCTTTGACGTGTAGGTGTGTAGGTGTTGCAAAGGAGCCGAAGCTTCACGAATTAAGGTGCATGCTACCGAGCGGTGTTTGATCATTAAGAGATGACAACAAGCATAAAGTAGTCGACATACGACAAAAATATGCGTGGTATGCAAAAAAGTAGTCGGTTAGGACTTCCTCCTGTAGGAGAGGTCGTGCGAGGGATTGTAACCCATCGACGAGAATTATTATTGTTGAGGGATGTATCTTTTAGAGTAGTCGGCCCATGGCCAAGCATGTGTAGAACAAGCTGAAAAAATTAATGTAAAGAAAATAAAATAATTATTAAATAAGACTTAGCTTTGTTCGCGGACGATCGTCGACGAAGCCGTGGCGATTGGCGATGAAGCCGACTAGTCGGAGTCGATTCCGATTAGTTGTTGATGAAGCCGTAGCCGCTCTCGACTAGTTTTTAACTAGTCGAGATGAGTCGAAGTAGTCGTCGTCGAGTCGATGCAGCCGGAAGTCGATGTAGTCGTGCTCGCGTACATCTTCCGTGCGTGGCAATCGGAAATTTGGAGATCTTTTGGTGTCTTCAATGTGTGCGTGTAGCAGAATTTCTCCTTGATGCTTTTTGTCACATGGATCAGCTGCCTTGCACACGTAATCAAGACTTGCAGAAATCGTCAGGAGCAACAGGCTTCCTCGGTCTTGCCGCTTGCCGCTCGCTTCCTCCAATTTTATTGGTCAGCGCTCTCCTTTAACCGTTGTTGGTGCTCTTAGCCGGACAGCATCGGACTGCAGTCCAACTTGGAATCGATATGAATATATAATCCCCGCCGCCGTACAGCTGTTTGTTCGACTCTGACTTGGACCTGATCATGCGTGTACGAATCTCGCCGAGTAGCCGCCTGAAACTTCTGATCAGGTCGATGTTGAGTTTGAAAGCAGCGCCATGAACCCGGCTGATGTAGATGCGAGGAATCGTTGAGTCCGTTGATATGGAACAACAATCACATCGCGCTCGTTGAGTCCGTTGATATGGAACAACAATCACATCGCGCTGTATAGATTGATCTTGTATTCTTGAAAGTTGAAGTTTTATCACATCGCGTCTAATGTTGAACTTCGACGAGTAGGCCCCACGGTGGGCACCAAGTGTCGACGAATTACGCCGAGCACGTCTAACTGGGGATACCCCAGGGAGTAGATTTGTGTGGGTCTCGCCGAGTTCTAGGAACGAAAGTACAGGAACAACACAATTTAGACAGGTTCGGGCCGCGAATAGCGTAATACCCTACGTCCTGTGTGCTTGAATGTATTGCACGTGTGGTTGTATATCTTGTAGTCTCTTGTCTGATCTACCGAACTAGGACCCCTGCCCTCCTTTATATATCCAGGGGGCAAGATTACATGGGAAGTATCCTAGTCGGTTTACAATTGGGAGTCCTAGTAGGAGTACACGAGTAGTTGTCCGAGTAGTTCTACTAGGACTCAGTCTTCTATCTTGAGGGTACCCGGGGATGCATATCTCATAGTGCCCAACCATGGCGAGGCGCCAGCGCGCTGCCACGATGTGCGGCAGGGGTGGCGTCGTCGGGGCGGCCGTGCCTGGGCCCAGAGCGGCAGGGGAGACGACGCCTGAGCTCGACGCCGCTTTAGCTCCGTCGAGGACGGCGGTAGCCCACCGGTCGTGCCCGTGCTCGGCTCCGCAGTGGTGGACTCCACGGGTAGGACGGCGCGGTCAGCGGCGCCGCGCTCCATGGCGGACAGCGCGTCCGTGAACGCCCGGCACGGAACTCCGCCGGCACGCAGGCCACCCCGGCGGCAGCGCTTGGACTGTCTCTTAACCGGTGCGCCGGCACTCGGCGCGTGGCCGCACCCGAGCTCGAGCTTCGCTCAGCCGGTGCGGCGGCGCTTGGCCAGAGGGATTCGTTCCCCTTTCTATTGGGGAGAGGGGAAGGATTAAAGGGGATTGAGAAAAAATTATAGGGAACGGAGAATAAAAAGGGGATTTGTTGGAGATGTATTTTTTCCTGTTAATCCCTTTTAACTAGAAATATAGGGAAAGGGGATTGTTATTGGGAACTGTTGGAGTTGCTCTTAGAGAGGATGTCTGAAGCAGAAATATATCATCCATTGTATTAAAAAAATAAGGGCTTTGATTAGCAGCAAATTATTATTAGTTATATGTTTGGTCATGTTTTCACGTGTGTGTTTTTAAGCTTGCACATGGGTATTTACGTTGATTGTTTCCACTGCTAAGATAAGTAAAAAATAGTTTCAGTCGATATATAATGATGGATGGATATGGATGTTAGAAAATCTGAATTATTCATATTCCTATCGGCTAAAATGTCAATATGAATATTCGTATTCATATCCGATTTTAATATGGATACTAAAATGGATGCATTCAAATATCTTTTTTTTCATTTTTATCTATCCAAATCTAGATATATATTTGGAACGTATGTGGAATAGTACCCGGTGAAACCATATAAAACTTATATCTATGACTAATTACTAATGACCGACGATATTAAATTTTAGTTTACTAGTTGTGTACGCCATCTAAAATGTTTAGAAGTTATTTGTATGACAATTGACCAATGATATTGTCTTTTCACCAGCTATTTTCCCTTTGTTTTCTTGGATAATACATGACTACACGACATGGTATATTTCAAGGCATTTGCACAAACTATCATCAAACAGCCCCATCTCTGTCCATGCATGCAGGGCCGGCATGGGAGAAGATAGCAGGTGATCTCATGGGTAAATGGTCTTTTTACTCATCTCAACCTGAAATGGTTAGCTTATTCGTTGCAGTGTGTTATAGACCAAAGCACGCTTTTACAATGTGCTGAAGATTAAATTGAATTTCGCGATGTATGTCATACAAAACCACACTTTCATGGTTTTCTTATTCAAGCTAGAAAATTTATCCATACAGTCGCACAAATACCCCATGAAAACTATTAATGGTACAAGCTAGAAATTGAAGGTCAAAATGTCGGGTTGGATAAATATTTCTGATGTGAACTTTTTGTTACAATAACCAGTTTGTTTTTCTATTTCTCTCATGGTTAATTCACTGTTTTTACGGCTGTTGTTCACATAATTGCCGTTCTCCTCCCTCGTGATGAATACTTGGCTTACAGAAGGAGTATTGATGCCATTCCAATGACTACCATGCCTATGAGGCGTGGCGGCGGAGGCTGGGGACTAGGGCCCTGGCGGCCATGCGACGGCGGCCGAGTGCCCCCGGTGGCGGTCTGCGGGTGAGGCGAGGTGCCGGCCGGGGTGGCCTGCGTCGATGGAGGGCTATGGCTCTCTGGCGAGCGGGGTGTGCCGCGGCGCCGGTTCTTGTTCACCACCGGATTTCGCCATGAGAGGGCACATTGCTCTTATGATGGTGCTCTGGGTTGGCAGTGTGCTGCAGGGAGTAGATTGCGAAGGCGAGAGCTTACTCCTCTTTTGGGGTCGATGACGGCGGCGTCTCGGACGTCGTTTACCTTCATGAAGGCGTCATTTGTAGCTCTTATTCCCTATCTCTGGTGAGCTTTTTCAGATGAAAATCTTGACCAATTTGGTCGGACGACGGCGGCGCGGTAGTGTCGTCCCCTTCCTTGAGGCGTCGTCTTGGGAGTTCTATCGGTGCATTTCCACTGCCACCCCTACCTCTCTAGGGTGTTTATGGAGGTGGCTTAGCGTGTGTGATTCTGGTTGCTGCAGGTCTTCCTAACATCTTCAGTTTCTAAGTAGATGTGAGATGCGAGAATCTGCTGTTGCATTAGTGTAAAACAAGGTTAGAGCAGGGATGTAGAAGAAGTTAGAAGCTTAGTTTTTCTAGCTTTTTTCTTTATCTTTTGTTCTCTCTTATTTGTTTGTTTTTCTCAGTTTTGAGAGTTGGAGTCTAAGAACTTTTGTAATGTTATTGGCTATATATATCCAGAAATGGATATAGAGGCCGGATGTTATCCATTATCTAAATAAAAAAAATGATGCTGCTCGAGATGATTCTCCATGCTTTGATGTCCTCTTTTATTGGTCTGAACTAGAGGCACAAAGGAATTCCGGTAGATGATTGAACAGATTTGGAATTCACACATCTTTTTTCTTTCACTACCATTTGCATTTTTCCTTTGTTATTTTAGTTGTTTAATATAGATTGCATCTGTTTTGCTCCTTACAAGGTAGGCCAGAAGGATGAATACAGTAGAAATGAGTACCGATCTCATGCAAGCATTTCGATAAAATGGAATGCCTGTTCAGTGTACGGATCATGTGTCATGTTATTGTTACCTTGCAATGTTGAATCTTTTGCATGTTTTATATGAACCAGCTTTTTGTTATTGCTTGGACTTCTCATAGCCATTTTTCTTGTTCATTGCAGATAAAAAACTAAATGGTTGCATATTGGACTAAATTAAAGGTATGTGGTATTTGAGTTGGTGATTTCATTTTTTATTAATTATTTTTGTTCCTGTGTATGTGAGGTATTTATGTAGCAACTTATGGCTACATTAAGAACCTTGTCTTACCTTAATTTTGAACCACTGGACTATGGCCCATTTCATCCTTTTGTGGTTTTATGAAGGAAAGGTGCTGTGAATAAGGATAGTGTCAATGTCAAAATATATACAAAAGTGCAAAGTTTAGGTCTCCTCTAGTATATGGATGACTATTAACAACATTGGGAATTTGAGCCATCTAATAGCATTCAGCCTTAGAGTTGTTCTGCTTCTGAGTTTTGTGCCAGATCCAAATCTGTTGAGTTTGCCAGATCCAAATATATCCAAATCGTGGCTCCCTAACATAAATATAAAATGTTTGTGCCATGGTTTTAGTTTTAAGTATATAAAATATTTATGCCATGGTTCTTTGTATATGCCGCACGTGCACCCTACTAGTCTCTACCTATATATACTTAAAACACCAAATTTGATTCAGCGGTCGTTACGACACGATTTTGACAACCAATTCTCGGGAACAAAGGACGTCGTCATATGCATCATTTCATACAATTAGGTCTATATTATAATAAAGTCCCATGAGTTTTGGTGAATATCCGATGTGCAAATACATAATTGATAAATATGTGTTAAAGGGGACAGAATTGGCGAATTCGGCCGAACCACTTGGTTCGGCCGTGTTACCCCCCTTAGTCCATACACATGTGACACATTCCATGAAGCGAAGCACACCCAGGAGGTCTCATGCACGAATTCCACATTAGTGATGACCAAACGATGATGATTGCAAGCCACACGGATCGATGATGTCACCAATCCCGGGCAAACTAACTCAACCCCGGCCAATGTAAATTGATATTCAGTTAAGCTTGAGTGTAAAATATAGAAAATCACAAATTGATAGCCAGATTGATGAAAACATGCAAGGATCAGGCAACGTGTGATGTTGAGAACAAAACAAATGCAGGTACATAGTTTGCTGTGCTTTAGGTTGACAATTCGGATGCACGTAGATTGTGGCATTAGAGAAAAAGTAATGATGGGCTTGACATTGGGGTGAGCTTATACTGACATCCCAAAATAATGATAAATCTTATGTACTCTAGTTTATAATTGAAGATTATAGGGACTATGCATCCATGATGTTTAGTTGTGTACATCGATCATCCAAAGACGCGGTGATCTTTGGACGAACATGTACTGCACAAGGAGACTCCGAACCTCTTAGCTACTAGATTTAGCGTGATTGTTAACTAGTGGCCACCTCCATTGTAATCAAATTCGTGTATTTGAAATACCACCTATCATTGTGAAAAAAATACATTTTGGTTATAATCTGGATGGGACTTCTATGATTCGTATGAAAGTAGGTTAGTTTATAAAATTTGAATGTACTAGCCCTACACAGATGAATCTGCATACGTTGTCATACGGGAGGTATACAAGTTGATAGTTATAGATGGTGGTTTTATCACATAGGTTGTTAGACATGATTTATACATGTTAACGGTAATATAGATGGTGGTTCTATCACATAGGTTGACATGGATAGCTCGAGTGAGCTCAGATTGTGTAAAAAATTTTGATACTATCGGATTGCATATGTTGCCACACAAAAAACACACGGTCTTCAGTTTTGAAAAAAAGATAAAAAAATTGTGAGTTGATACTATAAGACTATACAAGTTGACAGTGTATGGGCTTAAGCCTATATTATTGAACTACATAGTTTGCATGAAAACTGATTTAACCAAGTTGATAGTATAACAGTGGTAAATTAATATTGTAATGCCAAATCTGTCGCAATCTATATGGAGTTCTAGTAAATATGATTAGGCTGTACTTCATAGCCTATGACACCCCAAATCTATGCAAAAACACCATGAAAAACGCGAAATTATTTGCCGAATCCACCGTAATTGTGAGCCAACACCCTGGATCACCCATGAGCCAACGAAATGCATGGAAAATGCATCCTCCCTCTCCCGTGGCCGCCTCCACCTCTTTGTCCTCCTCTTCCCCTATGGCTGCCTCAGCCTCTTCCCATCACCCACGAGATGATGAAAATGCATGGAAAAACACATCCTCCTCTCCCCTTGTGGTCTCCTCCACCTCTTCCCGCACGACGAGCAGCCCTTGACCCAGATCTGTTGTTCCATCGCTGCATTCCCCCAAACCCCCCTTGACCACTGCTAGCATACGGGGGATCAGTACATAAAAAAACACAGCAAGAGGATGGGGAGCCGGGTGCGTGGGTACTCACACGTTGGTGGGCGCCACCGATCTGCCCCCGCGTGTCCTCGCTCGCAGCAACTGCCATCGCCGACGAAGGAATCTCCACCGCGTGCAATGAGGCGCTTGCCAGAGGCAAGGCAAGCCTTCGGGAGGAATCAAACTGCCCCTAAGTTGTTAGACATGGTGTATACATAATGACAGTAATAGATTAGATGGTGGTTCTATCACATTGGTTGTGAGTTGATACAATTGGACTATACAAGTTGACATCACATGGACTTAAGTCTACACTATTGGACTACATAGTTTGCCATGAAAAAAAATGATCTAAACAAGTTGATGCAGTTACATTATATAGCTAGGCCACATGGCTTTTCATCCGTCTATGTATGAATTATCTTATCTGCTTGCTTTTCATCTAACACGTTTTCATCTATTTATTGACAAATGTATAAATAAAACTCAGTAACAATTTATTTATGGTAGCACTCTGCACCCTATTGTTGTATTGTTGACACCGCTAACAAACTCCAATTTCTGTCACAATTGCATCGCCCCAAAGAAAATTGCCACCATGGATTGATAGTATAAAAGTGGTAAATTGGTACTGTAAATACTAAATCTGTCGCAATCTATATGGAGTTCTAGTGAACATGGTTATGCTATACTTCATAGCCTATGACACCCCAAATCTATGCAAATTCACCACGGAAAATCGTGAAAATTTGCCAAACCCACCACAATTGTGAATCAAAACACTGCTTCATCCATGAGCCGGTGAAATGAACAGAAAATACATCATCCCCTTCCCCTGTGGCTGCCTTCGCCTCTTCTCTTCACCCTACAGTTCACGATAATGCACAGAAAACACATGGTCGCCTCCACGTCTTCCCATCACCCATGAGACGACGAAAATGTACGGAAAACAAATTCTCCTCTGCCCCTATGGCCGCATCCACCTCTTCCTGCACGAGGAGAAGCCCTTGACCGCTAAACCCCCGTTGTTCCGTCGCAGTATTCCCCCCAAATCCCTCTTGACCATGGCTGGCGCATGGGTGCTTAGGACATCAAAAAACACATCAAGAGGAGGGGGAGCCGGGTGCGCGGGGACTCTACAAGAAATCTGTCAATCCATGACGAATTTGCTATGACATTCTCATGGAACGTCACAAACATGCTAACATCTGTGACGTTTTGTGGGTTTTCGTCACGAATCAGCAAATATCCCATTCGGGCTCGTATTTGGGCCCAATCTCTATGACAAAATTCGATAACTGTCATAGATTGAAAATAAAAATCATCACAAATTTGATACGTTACTCAATCACAATATTTATAAAACAAATATATCATTTGATGGACATCTGTTTTAAATTTATAGAAAATAAAACGTAAAAACTACACAAATAAAGGGATTAAATCTAGAACTCACACCAGAACATCAATTATCTCACCACCGATCAAAAAATGAGACAAAAATTGTCATAATATGGCAACCTCAACACTTGAGGTGAACACGCACATAGTTCATCTTTCTCTTTTCAACTTGGAATGGCCCAACTCATAATATGTCACACTCTAAAATTTATCATAAAGAAATTTTAGCAATATTTAAATTTTCTAGAATTTATTAAGACTTAAATAAAATTTTCTTAGTGATTAATTAGAATTCCTAGCCTTTTAATCAATTTAAATAACTTATTAACTAATTTTAGTCAAAGATAATTTTTTGTTTGGAGGTGAATTAAGTTGGAATTTAAATTCTGTTTAAATGATTTAATTTTCTTTTGTTTGAGTTATAGATAGTTCTTTTCTGTAGAGTTCGCGTTTGCTCCCTGAAGTTCTTCGCGAGTTCGCTTTTGCTCCTTTGTTTTCCTTTCTCTTTCAACGAGCCCACTCCCGTCCTCCGTCCTGTCTGCTCTCTGTCCCCGCGGGCTATCTCTCTCTTCCCGTGGCCCAGCCAACGCCCCTCACCAGCCCAGTCCTCCGCCGGCCCAGCTTTCCCCCTCGTCTCTCTTCGAGCCGCTGCCAAGCGGGCTCCACCTGTCGGGCTCGTCTCCTCCCCCATGCCCGAGTCGAACTCGAACCCAAGCTCGACCCTCACCGAGCTGGCGCAGATGTCGAGGATCCCAGGGCCACGTGCTCGTGCCTATGCGTCGCAGCTTCCCTCCCGAACTCTTTATCAGCATGCGCGCGGCCGCAAACCCTAGCCCACGAGCTCGCCGCCGCCGCTGCCATTCGAGTTCGCCGTTGCGCCGTCGATCTCCCGCCTCGGTTCCGCTCCATTTCAATTCATCCCGCGTCGACCTCCTCCTCGTGGTGAGGGAGCTCCCGAGCTCTTCCCCTCTCACCCTCGCGTCCCGTTGTAGGATCTAGGATTACCGACTAGATGGGGGTGAATAGGCGGTTTCAAAACTTCAAGCACAACACTAGCTAAATTTAATTAGAACCACAAGGAGAATTAAACTTCTAGCTAATTCTATGCCTATGTTGATTGTTTTGCAACCTAGGGTGACAAGATATAGCTCAAGCTCTAAGAAACAAACTTGCTCAAAATAAGTGAGTGTATGAAACAAACAAGTTATTATCACAAGAGACACAAGAACTTATCCCGTGGTGTCGATGACTTGCCGGTCACCCCTAATTCACGTTGAGATGGATTCAATGTTCAACCACTCCTCTATCAAGTCTCCACTTGATGTATAAGCCGGATAGAACCAAAAAACCGCTCCAAATCTCATTTCCACTAGAGTTGCCCTTCACCACTCCGGTGAGGTAAGCACAAGACCTCTCACAACCGAAAATCCAAGGCCACTTCACAATCTTCTTGAAGTGCTCAAGGAATAACAAGCTCACGACCGTCTAGGAGGCGGCAACCTCCAAGAGTAACAAATCAACCACGAGCTCAATGAAATTCTAGTGCCACAATGATCAAATCTTTGATGCAATACACTAGAAACTCTCAATCTCACCAAGAAATGCAATCTCAAAGCAAGTGAGTTAGAGAGAGGAGAACAAGGGCTCTAGAATGTGTTTCAAGCTTTCCTAAGTGCCAAGAGACCCCTCATGCCCGTGGGGTGGAAGTATATATAGCCCTCTCCTCAAAACTAGCCGTTATGTGCAAATCCCGTTCAAAAACGTGCACCGCGAACTGTCCGCCCAACAGTCTCGGACTGTCTGCGTTCAAATCCCAACGGCTATAACGTGTTGTCAGTCGTGTGTCAGAAGTGACCGTTGGAGCCTGGCGGACAGTCCGCTAGACACCAGCGGAGTGTCCGCCGCCACCACGGACGGTCCGCCAGGGCAAGGCCGGACAGTCTAACCCTCGGGAACCCTGGGAAACGCTTCTGTTAGATTTAATTCGGACCGTCCGACCACATGGCCCGGACAGTCCGTCTGACACTGCGCAGCATACTTAGTCAGCGCACATGGGCCCACAAGTCAACACAAGCCGCGGACCATCCGCGATGGAATCACGGACCGCACGGATTTTCCACATAGTTAACTATTTCTTTTTAACTCGAAATTCACGGACAGTCCGCTGAAGCCCCGCGGACAGTCCGCCAGCCACGATATGTCTGGGTTTTCAGCAGATTTGCAATGTGCCCATACCCAAGTTAGTCACCACAAATTCTAAATGCACTACATGCAATTCAGGGACCATTGTAGCACTAATATTTCATCGAACCAACAAAGTTGATCCCTCTTGATAGTACGACTATCTAGCCTATCAACCCGGTCATATTTCATCCTCTAATCACCTCATGACCGGTCAAAATTAAAAACCCTATCATATACCTTTGCCTTGAGCTTCCCATGGTTCATAGCACACATGCTATCCACACATCTACATTTGAAGCTCGTTGCAACCCTTGAGACTAACCTATTCTCATATTCTCAAATGAAATTGTTAGTCCACAAGTGCTGTCATTAATTACCAAAACTTAATTAGGGGCCTAGATGCCTTGACCCGTAGCATGGCCACCACCTCGACGTCATTGGCTGTCCGCTGCTCGCCATCGTCCATTGCCGACATCGCCTCTCCGCCTTCAAGACCTCCACCGGTGGGTTCCCTATATGCTCCCGAGCCTGTAGAGCCGGTTATCGTTGAAATCAGAGCTCCCTAGCTCATGTTTGGGCTCGCTCCAGCGAAGCTCCACCGCATCGAGGGTGGCGCCGAGGTCTACAGGGGAGAGAGGAAGGAGGAGGGGAAAAAGTTTGACCACGGTCATACGACATTTGACCAAGATTTGAACGGAATTTTGCATGGAAACTCAAAAATTGGCCAATACAAAAGTTTCTTAGAATTAAGATTTCTACAACTTTCATGTTGAAAGGTTTTTTATTTGATTTATATATTTAGGAGAAAAAATTAGTTTTCTTCAAACTTCTCTAAATGAGTTTTAATCAATGTCATTCAAATTTGAATTTAAACATAGTTTTTCATGATAATTGCTAATATAATTTGATAATTCCTGATGTTATGGTCAACATGAGATTGTGTCCAAGTTTTAGGTGCATACGAGTTCAATCATGTTATAAGTGGGTCAAATCTCAATGTTTGATTTCAATTGTAGGAAACTACGTGAGAGTTGTGTCAATTTGTGAACAATATATACTCCTGTTTCATGGAACCTAATGAAAATTTTGTGTCTCGAGTGTAAACATCCATAAAATGATTCCATTTCAATTTTTAGAATTTTCGGAGAAGTTTTTGAAATTATTATCATTATTTGTAATAAGGTCACTAGCAGAAGTTTGAATTTTCCCTATAAATAAATTGAATTTTTCATTAATATTCTATATGTGGGCTAGAATGGACCATAGACGCTTAAATATAGTTTTTTAGAATTTTTTTAAATCTTATTAGAGGTACATATAGGTCAATTTTGAATTACTTTTGGTAAACACAAAGAAATTCATTTAAATGGTAGAAAATAGCAAATCTACTTTAAAAATCTTGAAACTCCTACATGACAACTTATATGTTGTTTGTTGCATGTGAAAAATGTATTGGCAGCATATGAGATAACTATTTTGCAACTTGCTTCACAAGGGTATATTCATTAGTGATTTAAAAAATAGAAAAATATCTTTTTTACACAACAAGCGCAGGTGTAAATCCACAAATGCTAATAACAGGTGATGTTTCGTTCCAAATGAATCTGATTTTATGCGTGTTTTTCCTCAGGTGGATTAGATTGCCCTGCTGACGGCGCGCTCGACTCGATTCTTGCTTCCCTCGGCCAGAGGTGCTGGTGGTGCAGCCGTGCAGGCATGCAAGCTGCTGCGAGTGTCATCTCCATCAATTCCCATCCACGCGCACAACTCTTTAGGTAATTCATGAGAAAAAATGATCTGTTTGTTCCCTGTCTAGCCTTCTTTATATGCAGGCAGCAGTAGATGTCAGGCTTTAGTTTTCTGTATATGTCAGGCTTTACAATATTGCTAATTTCTGTCGGTCCAAGTTCTGATGCTTGGAAATATATAAAAAAATTAATAGCATGTTCCTGCAGTAGTATAATGTCTCTATATTATACATTATTCTGGAGTAGTATAATGTCTCTATATTATACATGATTCTGGTTAACATATATAAAAGAGATCACATTGGTTGGCGCCGCCAGTCCGCCCCGATGTGTCCTCTGGGCAGCGACCGCCGCCACCGGCGAAGGAATCTCCGCCAGCGATGTCGCCTCCATCTCCCTGGCTCGGCTGTTTCCAGAAAGGAAAAAGTTCTTTAGGCGACCCTCAACTATTGCCTAAGTCCGACATTCATCCCTCATCTCTAAAACTGGATGTTTTTAGTCCCTCAACTTTAAAAACCGGTTGTTTTTCATCCTCGACGGTTTTGTGGGTGGTTTTGGAGTGGGTAAATTTAGCTCTGGTCGAAAGTTTGAAGGCGTAAAATGTTTTTTTCCGAAAAAAGGTTATGCAAATATTTTTTTAAGAAATATTATTAAAAATGACAAAGTCTAGTTTAATCTTATAAATTTCAAAGAAAAAATGTTTTAGATCGGAAGAATATGAAACTAGTTTTATAACTTTCCCGAAATCAGTTTTTTCAGACCACGGTATACCTAGGAATTAGCATGGCTCCAAACTAGGCCTGTCTCTTATACACATCTGCGCGTCGGATGCCCT
>OAMR01000574.1:207303-219802 GCA_900205405.1 Echinochloa crus-galli
GCACCCCGTTCATATGGATGATAGAATTTTGATATATATATATATATGTGGTTGTCGGCCTTTATGCCATGGATACGGTTATGTGGTTCTCGGCCTTCGTGCCACATCCTTGTTATGTGGTTTTCGGCATTCGTGCCATATCCTTGTTATGTGGTTGTCGGCCTTCGTGCTGTGTTTTTTTGCAGGATGTGTGGTTTCAGAAACCTCCCAGTGTAGGGGAGGTGCTGCCGAATTTTTTATTTGACAAAAATTTGTTTTTATTTCAGTGAGGCTGTTGCACCGTCTTCGACTTGGACCTCGACGCCGCACGTCGTTCCCCGGTGTCTGCACCGACACGAGCGTCACCAACTCGCCCGCCGTTGAGCCCGTAGGTGAGCACATGCAAAACCATACGCCCTCATTATTTAATTCGTAGATCCATATTTAAGTTGTGTACCTTCTTCGTCTCTTGTATTTATCTTTACCGTGTGGCTTCTTTGCCATGTTCTTGCGTTTTCTACAGTAAATAAGATGAAGGGTCATCTTCCTTTTCCGTCTTGAGGAAGATGATATGACATCTTATTTACTGTAGGATACGCAAAAACATGACAAAGAATTCATACCGTACAGTTAAATACAACAGGCCAAGATTGTGCACAACTGTGTCACCTAACCTAGTTAGTTGTCTCCCGTTCGAAAGAGATACGGTTGTGAATATGTGAATCTTTGCATATGTCTAACCGTATCTGTTTCGAATTGTCCACGTTTTTGGACAGCTCGAGGATGTGTAGATGGGTAGTTTCCATGCTCTACTCGTACCGAGGCTGAGTTTCGGCATCATCTCCCCGTTGTTCTCCGAATACACAATCTCCATAAATGGACGTGTATTTGGAGAACAGCGGGGAGGTGCTGCCGAAATTCCGTCTTGGATACGAGTAGAGCATGGAAACTAGCCCGTCTACACATTCTCGGGTGGGATTAGGACCTATCTTTACCTGTTAGACATATACGCTAGCATCCGATAGATGCATTTATTATTATAAATTTGGTATGGAAGAAATTTATTTCTTGGTGATATGTAAAGGGATGGATGACCGTGAGTGGATGTACACTGGCCGCTCAAGTAAAGGTGAGTGTACAAATGAAGGGATTGCCAAGACTCAGGCGTTCTTGAAGCAAGATTTTGAAAATGCGAAAGGGGTGCCAACTACTTTCTGTCCATGCGCGGTTTGTGACAACCGTAAACGCCAAACAGAAGTTGTCATGGGTAAACATCTCGTCAAGTCTAGATTTACGGAGAACTATACTCGGTGGACACGCCATGGTGAAGCCGTTGATCGTGTGAGAGACGAGGCCATGAGGCAGCGGATCCAGGAGTTTGATGATGAGGCGGGGGTAGGGGACATGTTGCATGACTATGGCGAAGCACACTTCAATGATGGACCTAGGGAGGAGGAGCCGGAGGCCACTGCAAAGGCTTATTATGACATGTTGTCAGCGGCACAACAACCACTTCACTCGCACACTAAGGTTTCTCAATTGGATGCCGTTGCACGTCTGTTGGCCGTCAAGTCCCAGTTTAGCTTGGGTCGAGACGCCTTTGACCACATCCTGACAGTTTTTGGCATCCTCCTTCCGGGAGGTCACATTCTGCCAAAGAACATGTACGCAGCACAGAAACTTCTAAATACACTTAAGATGCCGTATCAGAAGATACATGCTTGTCCGAATGGATGCATCTTATTTAGGAAAGAATATGCAGACGCAAAGCAATGTCCGAAGTGCAAGGCTTCTAGATTCGTGGAGATAGTCGGTGCTGATGGTAAGAAGAAGCAAAGCAAAATACCCGTGAATATCCTACGGTACCTTCCACCTATACCGAGGATCCAACGGCTTTACATGACCGAGGACTCCGCGAAACAGATGACATGGCACAAAAGTGGAGTGCGATACAATCCTGATAAGCTCGTACATCCATCCGATGGTTGTGCGTATAAGGTCAAGTCATTTACCGGATATGACGTGAATGGTTATCGTTTTCGTTTGCGGACGCAAAGCAATGTCCGAAGTGCAAGGCTTCTAGATTCGTGGAGATAGTCGGTGCTGATGGTAAGAAGAAGCAAAGCAAAATACCCGTGAATATCCTACGGTACCTTCCACCTATACCGAGGATCCAATGGCTTTACATGACCGAGGACTCCGCAAAACAGATGACATGGCACAAAAATATTTTTGTCGTTAATTATTCTTAATTACCCAGGGAAAAATATGAGTGTGCATATGGAGCCTCTTGTTGATGATTTGGACCGTGCTTGGGAGGAAGGTGTATGGACATACGATCGAGCTACAAAAACAAACTTTAAAATGCATGTCTTCTACCAGTACTCCCTGCATGACCATCCGGCATATGGGATATTCTGCGGCTGGTGTGTCCACGGGAAGTTCTCATGTCCAGTATGCAAGGCATCTCTGAAGTTCATATTGTTGACCAAGGGTGGAAAATATTCATGCTTCGACAAACATCGTCAATTTCTCCCTCTTGAACACAAATTCAGACAAGATATCAAGAACTTCACGAAAGGTGTTAGGGTTCAAGACCCTGCACCACAGATGATGACAGGTGCGGATGTTCGTGCAGAGTTAGACGCTCTCGAGGTCGGGGAGGATGGCCGTTTTGTGGGATATGGCGAGCAACATGCCTGGACTCATAAGTTGGGCCTGTGGAAGCTCCCGTATATGCAAGACCTTTTGCTTCCACATAATATTGATATGATGCACACTAAAAAGAATCTTGCCGAGGCACTTTGGGGTACAATCATGAACATTCCTGATAAAAATAAAGACAATACCAAGGCAAGAGTGGATCAGCAGCAATTATGCAATAGACCGAAGCTAAATATACCACCTCCCAAGGACGACAAAACATGGAAAAAACCTAAGGCCGATTTCGTTCTCGATAATGACCAAAAGAAGAAAGTGCTAAGTTGGTTCCAAACATTAAAATTTCCTGATGGGTACGCAGCGAATTTGAAGAGGGGAGTGAACTTAACTACTCTAAGGATCAACGGGCTCAAGAGTCATGACTACCACATATGGCTTGAGCGGCTTCTTCCGGTGATGGTTCGAGGCTATGTCCCCGAGCATGTCTGGCAAGTGCTGGCGGAGTTGAGCAATTTCTTCCGTCAGCTGTGTGCTAAGGAAGTAGTGTGCTAAGGAAGTATCGAAGACCATGCTTGCAGAAATGGAAAAGCTTGCTCCCGTGTTGCTATGCAAGTTGGAGAAAATATTTCCACCGGGTTTTTTCAACCCGATGCAGCATATGATTCCACACCTTCCGTATGAGGCACGAATGGGAGGGCCTGTGCAGAACTCCAGGTTATTTCTATTTTGTTGTTCGTACGTGAAGTTTACTTATGTTTGCAATGTATTGTAACTTTGTGATTGAATATTGCAGACCCGGTTCGAGGAAGAGACGCAAAGGAGGGAGAACCTGGAGGCGGAGGTGCAGCGGATGAAGGATGCGGAGGCCGAGAAAGAGAGGCAGAAGGAGGAAGCCGAGCGGACGAACCGAGCATGGCAGGAGCAGGTATTTGCCTACCTGCAGAACATTGGCCAGCGTGTGGGTAAAGGTCCGCCGCCGCCGATGCCACCACCGCCTCCACCACGTGTGCCTATTTCTCCCATGAGTCACTTGAGAACCTTATTTCACAACTCATTTCTGTCGAAAATCTTGTAACACACATGGAAAATCTCTTTTGGGTAGGCTCCTGGCTCGGCGGCGTCAAATGACGGCCCTCAAGACGGAGATGTTGCGGCGCAGGCGGCTAGAGTGTTATTCGGACCCCCTCCTTCGTGAGTTGGTGACTTTGTAAACCTTTGGATGGTGAATTTGTGAATGTTGGATGCTTTGTATGGTTTGGATGTTGGATTGCCTGTGATGTTGGATGGTTTGGATGGTTTAGTGACTTATATGTATTTGTTGAATTGTCTGTGGTGTTTATGGTTGTGGAAGGCTATATATATGAATTGCCTGTGATGCCTATTATAAACTGCCTGTAATGCCTATTAGAAACTGCCTGTGATGTTTTTGTTGAGGGGTCCTTTCAACGCAATAAATAAATAAAAACATGGGTCAAATTGATGCTTTGCCGAGTGTGCTATAAATAAATAAAAACAGGGATAAATTTGATGCTTTGCGCCTTTTTGCCGAGTGTATTGGCCTTAACACTCGGCAAACATGCTGTTTCTGTCATTTCTGGAACAGCCTTTGCCGAGTGTTAAGGCTTTGCCGAGTGTTTTTGCCTTAACACTGGGCAAATAGGCACTCTTTGCCGAGTGTTAAAGCTCTAACACTCGGCAAAGAGGCTGCCAAGGGCCTGCCCCTAACCAGCCTTTGCCGAGTGTGACACTCGGCAAAGGCTGGGGTCTTTGCCGAGTGCGGCACTCGGCAAAGGCTGGTTAGGGGCAGCTCTGGACAGCCTCTTTGCCGAGTGTCAGGGCCTAACACTCGGCAAAGACCCCAGTGTTTGTCAAGTGTGGCACTTTGCAAAGACTCCGGTGTTTGCCGAGTGTGGCGCTCGGCAAAGACTCTGTTAGCACTAACAGACGGCCGCGAACGCCGCCGTGCCGTCCGCGGCCGTCCGTTAGTGCTTTATTTTGCCGAGTGTCTGCTTCTGCCCTCGGCAAAGCCTTTGCCGAGTGCCCGACAAAAGACACTCGGCAAAGGGGCTGTTTGCCGACACGAGCTATGTCGTGTCCTCTTTGCCGAGTGTATATCGGGGTTTCCCGTAAACACCCGGGGCTATACCTGGGGCACTCGGCCAACACCCGGTTTCCCGTAGTGCTCGTCCGCCGCAGCAGCAGCATTACCACCACCACGTCGGCTGCGTACTCACCGCCGGCGGTGCTGAGCGGCGGCGCTTCACGGAGGCGGACATGGCGGTGTATGCGGCGGTCAGCGGTGACCGCAACCCTGTGCACCTCGACGCCGCCGTTGCCCGGGAGCCGGGCGGGTTCCGTCGCG
The DNA here is from genome assembly GCA_900205405.1 of Echinochloa crus-galli. Classification (NCBI taxonomy): domain Eukaryota; kingdom Viridiplantae; phylum Streptophyta; class Magnoliopsida; order Poales; family Poaceae; genus Echinochloa; species Echinochloa crus-galli. The sequence continues at coordinate 212,306 of OAMR01000574.1, forward strand.
GCCGCAGCGTGGCAAGGTGATACCTGTAATGTGTGCCCCATCCATCCTATCCCCTCCTCCCTCTTTGCCGATGATTAAAACTTCATCCAAAACTAATGATCGATTGCACTGCGCAGTGGCAAGTTCGCAACCAAATGCATCGCTGGCGAAGAGGAGAGCTCACCTGCAATCGAGGAGGAAGCCATGCCTCTCCTGCCCGCACTGGAGCTCAACCCTGAGTCAAGTGGTAAAAAGGTGACCAATGATATTGCTTAATAGTAGCACAATGCACAAGTTTTTTCAGAAACAAACACATCTTCTGTTGTCTGTCAGAAATTTATATATCCCACGTGATAGTCCCTCTCCATACTATTACGTTGTGTGTAAATTGAGCTTATTGTAGCGGCCACATTTTTCGCAAGGATGGTGAAGTAAACCTGTTGTTTAGGCCTATGAATCCATGTGATTAATTTCAGTGGGCCAATCACTCATCCATGGACAGCGCTCGTGTATCCTGTACTATTATGTCTGTTAACTGATGGCTACTCCCTACTGCCATATAATCAGGGCCTTCAACAAACGTTCTGTTTACGTTTACATCTTTTGCATTGCCTTTTTATCAATGAGACTGTGAGTATGCTGGTTCTTTAATAAATAGAACATCTTACCACATAGGGGATTCTTTAATCAACTTGTGTTTGTCACCCATGGAAGTGATGGGATCTGAGAAAGATGGTCCAATCATGTCAAGAATGAGAAATAACAGCACCAAATCAAGATATTTTGGTTGTTTCATTCACTTTTAAATCTTGCCTATTCCTCTTATATTACTTATGATATCAGCAAACTAATTATAATCTATAACTTAAATGAAATTGGTTGTCTGATACTCTCATCACAATTAACAGGAGCAACTTATTTCTTTCCTTATTTTTACTCATGTTTCTGAAACCATCTACTCAACAGTACGCAATCCTGTCAAACATAAATCTTTAAATTCTAATTTGTATCAAATATTGTTGGCAGTGATAGTAATAACTCATGTGTTCAGTGACTAATGTCCACTCCTCCAGTACTCCCTCATGCGTCGTGTTGGTTTCTCTTCTCTTGCCCCGCAGCCTAGTAAATCATCCTTTGATGATTGGTGGAAAATATGGAAGTTTCTGTTAGCGGTGAGGCACGAAAAGGCCTAAACTCTCACTACACGAGTTGATCTGTGTGTGTGTCGGTGGGTGTGGATATGCAGCTCACCTGCAGGGGCGGATCTACGTGGAGTTATTGGGGTCCGCTGACCCCGATGGATTTTAGTTTTTCTACACTAATTCTATAGTAATATTAGCAAATCACTCTTATATTTGTATTAGATTGCAACATGTAGACCCCGATAACCCTGACAACAAAAATTCCTGGCTTCGCCCTGCTCACCTGCGTGTTTGAGGAAAAAAGTGTCCAGTCCTTCATTTTATAATGTTGGTGGTTACAAAAAGTCCAAACAGCAAGAAATGGCTCTTAGGCTGGGAATGAACCTAACAGATAACTGAGAGTGTTGTCCCAATAACATTGGGGCGCCTCGTTATTTTAGGCCTGACTCCGGCTCCGCGACTCCAAGACAAAGGAATCAAGAAGCAATGCTCGCTCACTAGTGTCCGCCGATAGCCGTGTTGTGGGATTCGATGTCCATCCAACAGTAAGAGGCCTCCTAGAGACATCCAAATGAGCCCGAAGGCCTACGGTTTGTATGAGAACAGTAGAGCAGAAGAAGGGAGCCCCCTTCCTATCACTCCATGCGGGCATTATATAGAGAAGAGAGGGTGTTGGGAATTTTCTCCTTAGTCCTTGATATGGGATTAAATCGCACATTGGTCTTTGGGCTAAATTGTTCCATGGGCTGCATATGAGGGAGTTTAGGCCCATGTAGGCGGAATCCGTTCATAATTCCCCCCAACAAGCCGCGCGTGTTGGCAAGAAAGGATAAGGAAATGAAGAAAAAGGAAAGAGAAGTAAAGGAAATGGATTATAATGTGCTCGGGATTTTTGGCAGTCTAAGATGACGGCGCTGCTGAAACAACAGGCACGGGTCATTGGTTAAACCGCGGGTGAAAAAAGTTTTAGGTTTTGGGGAAAAATCACTCTCTAGTGTCGAAAAAATTGGTCTTCTTTCTCTTTTGTCAAACTTTTGGCATGACAAATGGGTCCTCCGTGAGGGGTAGAGCTAATGTTGATTACAGTTTTTTTCATTTCTAATTCTCTAGTATAGATGAAACCTTTGACGCATAAGGAACGAAGATCTATAGGGGCGATACTTATGTACACAGCTTGGAACATTTGGAAGGAGAGGAATCGAAGGATTTTTGAAGGAAAAATCTCTTCGGCCTCGCCAGACCATGGATTTTATCAAGAAAGTCATTAACTTACGCCGTAAGGCATGTGGGAAACCAGTGCTAGGAGGCCACTGTGTATCTTAAAATTATCGTAGTTAGAGTCAATAAATTTTTGTTATATCAGACTTATTGTAACCTAGACTTCTTAAATGAAGTAGAAGGGCTCCTGTTTTAATTTTCAAAAAAAATTATTTGCTATTTTAATGTTTTTTAACATAAGAAGAAGCACAATAGTCAAATATTCACATTGTAAATAAGGATAAACGAGAATGAAAAAAAAGCTATCTATTTTTGTTTTCATGTGTATATAGAGCAAGCAGTATGCTAGCGACAATATTACGGCTAGCATTCGAAGTCAAAATGAGTAAAATTTTATAAAACAATCAAATCCACATGCATCACAAGCAAACATATCAGATATAATAAAAGCACACATTTTCCTTTCTTTAAACTACGTTGGAATCTGGATTCCTAGAAAACTATGATATTAGAAAAACCGACAGAGTTTACCTGTATATATAAACATGTCTTGTGGGAAAAAAATGGAATCCATACTAACACGCACACACAATTCCTCTTCTCAAGCTACACAAACACATAGAATTCATGTTTGGTGATGCTTTATGACATCATATATAAAGCACAAAATGCCGATAGATAAAAGCATAAAAGTGAAGAAAAAACTTACAAGGAATAGATGATCCAAACGTGCGGGTTAGGATAGACCAAAATGCCTATAAATAAAGAAATTATAAAAGAAAAAGTGAAAACAGAAAGAGAAAAATAACAACACCGAGAAAAGGAAAGTAACACGGTAGCATTAGCCAAACAAACACTCTTGCACTTGCTGTCCACCATGAGCTCCACCGCTTCAGTGTCTCTGCCGAGGAGATCACCAAGCAGTCGAGCAAGCCAGAGTGCCTGTGTCGAAGCGGTGGAGGCCGCAATGTACTCGGCCTCGCAGCTGGACAGTGCGACCACCTGCTGCTTGACCGACTGCCAGCTCACGACTCGCCGAGGAAGAAGAGAATCCCGCTTGTGCTCTTGCTGGTGTCGATGTCGCCGGCGTGGTCGCTGTCGTTGTACCCGACGAAGTGCGCCTCCCCAGGGCACCTCGGGTAGAAGAGACCGTGATCGAGGGTCCCCGCAACATAGCGGACGATCCTCTTCACAGCCTGCTGGTGCTCCGTCGTCGGTCGCTGCATGAACCGACTAACGTAGCCGACGGAGAACATCAAGTCCGGTCGTGTGTGGGCAAGGTAGCGAAGGCTCCCCACAAGACGCCGGTACTGCGTAGCATCCACCTCCTCCGCCGTGCTGTCACGGCTCAGCTTCAGCCGCTCCTCCATCGGAGTGAGAGCCGGGTTGCAGTCGGTGAGCCCAGCTAGCTCAACGACGCGCTTGGCGTAGGCGGTCTGTCGAAGCATGATCCCGGAGGCATCCTGGTGCACCTCGATCCCCAGGTAGAAGGAGAGGGGCCCAAGATCACTCATCTGGAAGGTGGCCTTCATCTCCTCCTTGAATGCCGCCACCTCCGCATCCTCGGTGCCGGTGATCACCAAGTCGTCGACGTAGACGCCCACCAGCAAGGCATGTCCTCCACTGCCCCGCCGGTAGACGGCCGCCTCGTGCGGGCTTTGCTCGAAGCCCATCTTCTTGAGCGTGGAATCCAACTTGACATTTCACTCCCTCGGTGCCTGCCGCAAGCCATAGAGGGCCTTGCGCAGACGAAGCACCTTGCCCTCCTTGCCGGGGATCACAAACCCCGGCGGCTGGTGCACGTAGACCTCCTCCTTCAAGTCGCCGTTAAGGAACGCCGACTTGACGTCCATGTGATGAACGCTCCAGCCCTCTCGGGCAGCCAGTGCAAGGAGGAGTCGCACGGACTCCATCCGTGCCACGGGGGCGAAGGCATCGTCGAAGTCGACCCCCTCCTGCTGCAAGAACCCGCGCGCTACCAGGCGGGCCTTGTGCTTGACGACGACACCGGCTTAATCTCGCTTCAGCTTGAACACCCACTTAAGGGTGATCGCGCGGTGACCACGAGGGAGATCAGCAAGCTCCCAAGTGCGGTTCTCCACAACCGCGTCCATCTCCGACTGCATCGCGGCACGCCAGGCCGCCTGTCCCTCGGCCTCGGCGAAAGACCGAGGCTCGCCGTCGTCGCACGCAAGGTGCAACTGCGCCTCCAAGTCGTGAGACACCAGTCCCGGCACCGGCTGGTCACCGAGAATGTCCTCCATTGTACGGTACCGCAACGGCTCGCCGTCGTAGTACGCGTCGATGCGCTCCTCGTCACGGGCTGTCTCTTATACACATCTAAGTTAGACTCCTACCTCCATCGTACGGTACCGCAACGGCTCGCCGTCGTAGTACGCGTCGATGCGCTCCTCGTCGCGGGAGAGCGGGGTAGCGAACTCCACCGGACTGTGCTCGAGATGAGCTGGTGCTGATGTAGACGTGCCCGGCGGGGTGGCTGTCGACGCTGGAGTGCGCGGTGTCGCCGGCTGTGGCGAAGCCGGCGAAGGGCGCGCAGCAGCCGGAGTCGAGGCTGGGGAGCGCGGTGCTGCCGGAGTGGCAGGAGTCGGAGTCGGTGCAGTCGGCGAAGAACTCGGCGCAACTGGAGTTGTGGCTGAGGAGCGTGGTGCCGCCGGAGTCGGTGGAGACTCGGGGACTGGGGTAGGCACGCTCGGCGAAGGAGAGCTTCCTACTCCTCCAGCTCCCTCGAAGTGGACGTACTCGACGATGAAGTCGTCGTATGTCGGAGTCGAGCCGTCGTCCACCGCCTTGTCCCACGCCCATCCCCGGCCCTCGTCGAACACAACGTCGCGCGAGGTGCGCACACGCTGTGTCGTCGGGTCGAGAATGCGGTAGGCCTTCGAGCCCTCCGCGTAGCCGATGAACACTCCCGGAGTGCTCCTGTCGTCGAGCTTGCCGATGTGGCCAAGCTCCTTGGCGAAAGCGAGGCAGCCGAAGACCCGCAAGTGAGAGACCGCTGGCTTGCGCTCATGCCAAGCCTCGTACGGCGTCCTGCCGTCGAGCGCCTTGGTCGGCGAGCGGTTGAGGATGTAAACGGCCGTCACCACGGTCTCTCCCCAGAAGACAACCGGCATCCTCCTCTGCTTGAGGATGGCCCGAGCCATCCCCACAACCGTCTGGTTGCGCCGCTCAACGACGCCGTTCTGCTGCGGGCTGTACGGCGCGGAGTAGTGGCGCTGGATGCTGTCGTCGGCACAGTACGCGGCAAACTCGGCCGTCGTGAACTCGCCGCCGTTGTCCGTGCGTAGCACACGGAGCTTGCGGCCACACTCCTTCTCCGCAGCAGCTTGATGACGCTTGACAGCGTCTGCAGCAGCTGCCTTGGAGTCGAGGAGGACTACCCACATGTAGCGGGAGACGTCGTCGACAAGTAGAAGGAAGTAGCGCCGGCCTCCAGGAGTAGCCGGTGTGACGGGACCGCACAAGTCACCGTGCACCAGCTCCAGCTTCTCCTCGGCGCGGTAGCTTGCCTGGTGCGGGAAGGGGAGTCGCCGTTGCTTCGTCAACACACATGTGTCGCAGAGCTGCTCCACGTGGTCGATGTGCGGCATGCCCCGCACCATCTCCTTGGCACTGAGCTGCCTTAGGGCCTCAAAGTTGAGGTGCCCAAAGCGCTCATGCCACTGCCATGCGTCGTCCTCCCATCGAGCTGTAAGGCAAAGAGGCTGCACCACATGTGCATGGATCACATAGAGGCGGTTGTTCCCTCTGCTCACCTTGGCGAGAAGTCGACGACGAGGATCCCAGATCCGCAACACCCCGTGCTCGATCTCCACGCGCGACCCGATCTCATCAAGCTGTCCCAAGCTGATGATCGAGTTGCGCAGAGCCGGGATGTAGTAGACTCCAGTGAGCACACGGTGCTCACCAGTCTTCGCCTTGAAGATGACGGAGCCTGCACCCTCTATCTTCACGGCGGAGGCGTCCCCAAACTTGACGGAGCCCGTCACGGTGGTGTCGAGGTCGGAGAAGTACTCGCGCCGCCCGGTCATGTGGTGGGTGGCACCGGTGTCGAGGTACCAGCCATCGATCTTCTCCTAGCTCGCGTCCTTTCCAAGGAAGACGTGAGCACGCGACTCGTCGAGGTGGAGAAGCGCGGTGACGTCCGGCACGGGAGAGGAGTGTAGCTCGACACTCCCGTGCATCAGGAACAGGGTCGGCTCGTCGGTGGCCTGAGCCTGCGCGACGTGGGCCTATCCTTCGACCTTGCGCTTCGGTTGCTTGCAGTCCCTGGCCCAATGGCCAGTTCTGCCACAGTTGTGGCAGGAGTCGTCGCGGGAGTCCTTGCGCTTGCCAGCGCCGCCTTGTCCGCCTCGGCGAACCTTGCGAGGCTTGCCGACCTTGTGCCCTCGAGTCGAGGAAGAAGACTCCCCCTTCTTCCTGTCACCTTGGCCGGCTTCCCACTGCTCCCGAGTGAGATGAAGCTTGCCGCCAATGGTGACAGGGCCTGAGGGAGCCTGTGGCTCGTCGATGTCGATGACCTTGAGGCGACCAATCGCGTCCAAGACCGGCATCGTGGAGAGGTCCAGCAGAGACTCGATCGAGCGAGCCATGTTCTTGTACTTCTCGGGGACACAGCGGAAGAGCTTCTCAACAGCTCTCTCCTCGCCGTAGGTGTCGTCCCCGAACTGCACAATCTTCCGCTGCAGAGAGTCGAGACGAATAGCAAAGTCCTCAAGATCCTCACCTGGCTTGAAGGCCAGGCTCTCCCACTCCTTGCGGAGTGCCTGCAGAGTGGACTTGCGGGCGCGGTCGCTGCCGATGCGAGCCGCCGCAATGGCGTCCCAAACCTCCTTGGCAGTCTTCTTGTGGGAAAGCGAGAACTGCATCTCGTCCGGAACTGCGTTGAGGAGAGCTTCAAACGCCCGTCGATCCTCATCGAAGTCGACGTCGTTGGACTGGACCGCCTCCCACATGTGCCGCACTTGAAGCTTGATCTTCATGAGTGCAGCCCACTCGACGTAGTTGGTCTTGGTGAGGGTGGGCCACTTGGTGCCGGAACTGACGTCCCTCACCAAGTAGTGGATGCCGCCGCCGGGCGCGCCTCCCACGGGAGCGCCGCCGCCGGGCCTGTCTCTTATACACATCTAGATGTGTA
>OAMR01000574.1:236626-259927 GCA_900205405.1 Echinochloa crus-galli
TAAAACAATACAATTTTTCTGGTAGTGCTACGTGACCTACTGTTGAAGCCATGCAGCCAAAGAAACAAGAAAATGATCACTAGAATTTAAAATGCTCAATCATATTGCATAATGAGTACAATATTATGTCTAATTTGGAACTACGTACTAGCTAGAAATGTCCTTATTAGTAGCTAGATCTATGTTAGTTAGGGAACTACATATTGCTTGTGTGAATCTGTGTTGGGAACGGCATATTGCAAACTACATTGCAGACTAACCAAAAAATTAAATTTCGCTTAAAGTGAGTACAATTCTACTGGAATTAAACTAGAAGTAACAGCATTAAACCAACAGTAGCACAATTTTCAATTTACACTAAATTACCTAGGACATTCTACTGGAATTTAATTAAACAAAGGAGGTGGAATTTAATTAAACAAAGGAGCTGAAACGTACAGGTAAATCAGTTGGTGCTAGACTGAAAAAAGAACATCACAAAGGAGGTAGCATTCTTACAGGTGCATCAATTGGTGCAAAATTAGCTAGTGGTTGAACTCATGTATATATACACGATAAAAAAGATGGAAAGCTAAATAACACATGAACCAACGTTGCTAAGGACTAATACTTTGCTGAAATAAACTAAAGAATAGTAATTTACCTAATAAAAAATAATAATTTTCCTAACTAATAGCATTATTTTGCCTAACTAATAACAATACTTTGCCCATTTAAATACAGTACATTGCCTAACTAAGAAAAATACTGTGTGGGTGAGAGACCGAATTCTAGGATGCTCCTAGTTACAGATGGATGGTCCACGAGATTATTGCCTACATAAGAACCAGATTATTTGCATTAATGTATTGTCCACAAGAATGAGAGAGAGAAAAGGGGTAAGCGATAGTAGCAAGATGGATGTATCCATGCATTTTTATAGGTACCAAAAGCAGCAAGGACATCAGCGAAAAAAGTAATACTAGTAGTCACATAATGACTACTAAAAAACAAATGAATGAGTTGCCAGAAAGAACAAAAAAAAATGAAAAGCACATTGCCTCACCTTGCTATGAAATCCTCCGGTCCAATTGAATCCCTGTCAGTATCAGAATGCGGCAATGTGACGCAAAAAAAACTCCCTGGATTGAACCTTCAATATCATTAACAGAAACAAGCACTATAGAAAAAGGTATATGTAGTCCTGTAGTTACAAGAAGGCAAAAACTTGCTAAGCAGTAGGTAATTTTAGGGCTGATTACATGAGGTACAACATATTCTAGTTTAATTCATATATATAGGCGACTAAAAAATTATCAGACTGACAACCAATGACACAAAACCCAAGCAGGGAAAAATGCTGAAAAGCTACTCCTATGATACTAGGCAATATGTATCACAAATCATAGCAGACCAGGCGATGGCAATCTTGCAAAACAAAAATCCTACTGCCTACACATACATAAAAACACACATCAAAACTCGCTATGCATGCAGTGCCTATTCTTCTGAGAATACACGGTAATTTGCAGTACAACCTCTGTCTGTCACATCGAAAATAAAAAAAAAGTACAGTAAAAAATGAAGATGAATGCTACAACAGGGCGTGTGGGGGGGGGGGACTGGGGATGTCAGGGCCCTGTCGCTCCCTTCTATCCCCAAATCCTGGGTTGAATTGACCGAAGAGGAATCGCCCCAAATCAATTCGTTCTATCTCAAAGCAAACACAACGACATGGAAATGCAAAAAAAAGGAGAGGAGATGGACTGGGCGCAGGAATGGAACTCACCTCCGTGTGACTGCTCCCTGAAACCCCCAAATTCTTCCTGTATTGTAGCTTCCCGAACCAGCTGAAATCATGCGCACACATACGAATCCCCCCTCAACCCCCGTCAGAAAAATCGTCATAGTGCGGGGGCAAAAACCAAACGGATGTGTCTCACCTTCGTAGAATCCACTACCCCCTCTGCTCCCAGGGCCCTCGTCGCTCCCTCTGCTACTCAAACCCTAGGTTGAATCAATCGAAATCGCATCTCAAATCAGTTCGTTCGTCTCGAAAAAAATGACACAGCGGAATCGAATGCGAGAAAAAAGGGTAGATGGACTGAGCTCACCGTGCATGCTTGCGCCGCCGCTCCCCCCGCCTTGGATTTGCGATTCGTTCTCGGGGAATCGACGGGAAGCGGCGAATCGCCTGGAACTCGAGAGAGAGAAAGGAACCTAGAGAGAGAAACGAAAATGGAATATGTGGAGGAGGAATTGAACAGGCGCGCGTAGTGGGATGCTTTTGAAAACGCTAGAAATTCTCAAATGGCATCTGGAGCCCACGGGGGAAATGAAGCGGCGCGCGTCGGCGCGTTTGGACGGAGCGGCGCGTTTCGACGGAAGACGATGACATAGGGCCCACAGGGAAATGAAACGTCCGCGCCGTCGGCGTGCCTGGACGGAAGCCGGCCGTTCTGGTGGACGAGCCCACGGCCGGCTGTAAACGAGTCATTACCTATTTTATAAATATTTTATTTTTAATGAGCTATCTTTGTGTTTATTATTCAGACTTTGCTAATTGTATAATGATTTTGTTCTATAAAGACCATGCATAAAGCAACTTCTTAATTGCTATCTCCAAATTGAATAGGTATCCAAATGAAAATATGAATTTGAACTATCTGTTTTAATTTCAATTCAATATTTTAGTTCTAATTAAATGTGGTAATATCTAGTGTAAGTGTACATGTGTATACATAGATTCATGAGGGTTGTTATGAGTAGAGATGTGAGCCATATCGTAGAAGCGTCGGCATCGAGCTCCCCTGCCTCCGCCCTCCGACCCTCGTCCTGGGCCGCCCTGCCAGCACCATCATATTGATCAGTGGCTGTCACACACCCCGCCCCATCCCTAGCCCACTGGATATCATTGCCATCGTCGGCGGCTGGCGACATCCCTGCCGCCTTGCTACACCGCCCCGACAACCCAGCACCATCGTGGCACCCCCCTCCCCTAATCCCCGCCACCGAGCTCACCATCTAAATGAGAAAGGTGATGAACAAGGAGCTACGGACCCACCTAGCAGCGGCTGGAAGAGTCTTTTGAGATCGGAAGTAACACATACGACCTCGATTATTCCTATATATTCCATCTGTCCTTAATAAAATCATTATAGATATTTCACGATAGACTAGTAGGATGGGCAAAAGACACATATACCCCTAAGTTAAAACTTGGGGAGTCGGGTAGTTGTTGATAACAATGAGCTCACTTGGACTAATGCCCAAATCAGCCAAAGCTCTGCTGACTCTAAGGAAAGTTGAATAAACAACAATTTAATTGTACTTAGAATGTTGACTTTTAGAATAAATTTTAAATGCTTGAATGTCTTTATTTCAGGATGCAGAGGGTGTGTGTGTAAAGTGTATTTACATATGTTGTACAGGGACTACCGCAGGGACAGGGAGAAAGAGGAACTTACTATACTCCTCCCAATTCCAGGCGTCTATGTGATTATTTAAATAAACCTCAAGTTAGATATAAATGGCCCCAAATCTCCATCATGTTGCAGTGATGCTGCTTACAGGAGCCTATAGCATATATAATTCATTAACTATCCTCAGGGGTGCCAATGAATGGCCTGAGTTGACATTTATTTTGAACACCATAAAATAAGGCTAGAGTAAGATCAATGAAAAATTAATGTTGACTTCAAAGTTATATTATGAAAAACTATATGTTTACTTCCAAGTGATATTATGTAGTAGATGTTGATAGATGCGGTTGAATTTCTTAATTATAAGGATCCTTTCTTAGTTCATAGTCATAGGACGTTACTAGCTTGTTGTGTCGAGTGCTCCTTTTGTGCGTGTCATGCACAATTAGAGAAATATAAACTGAATACGGGGCAAATAAAATTTTTATATTAACTCGTTTTGATATTTTCTTTCTAGTAGGCTAGTAGCCTTTCGTTGTGATACTCTCAGCCCATCACAACCGTTATGACACGGGCTAGTTGTAGTGATGCATCACTTTCTGTTCTTTCGCTTCAAGAAAAAAGAGTCTAACCATAGTCATGTAGAAGTGATGCAAAATTGATGATTTCCACGCTATTCCATGCTCCATCTCCACTGGAGCACTTGAAAAATTATGGCCCCATTGGGCCACTGATGGATCAGTAGCACAATGCACCAAACATAAAATACAGCTCATATAATAACACAAACAATTCTCAAAACAAAATATAATAACACAAACCGCACTAAAAAATATAACAACACAAACAAAGAAAAAGGAAATAAGAAACTGTAACTCGGATCACAGATCACAAAACTGACTTGCGTAAATTTAGCCGTTTGCTATATTGAAACTTTTAATGAAAGCACATTTTATGCTGAATATATATATGATTATATCCGGACACTATATGATTATAAGGAAAAAGTCATTTTGGCATCCTTCAACTATTGCCAAAGTTTGATTCCAGTCCCCCATCTCTAAAACCGGATGTTTATGGTCCCTCAACTCTGAAACTAGTTGTTTTTCATCGGTGGTTTTGAAGGTGGTTTCGGAGGAGGTAAATTGGACCTTGATAGACAGTTCAAGGACGTAAAATGGTCCATTTAACAAAATGGTGTGCAAATATTTTTTTTCTTAGAAATATGATAAAAAATTCTAAAATCTTGTTTAATCTTTAAAAATGGAGAAAAACGGTTTAGATAAAAAAATATGAAAGTAGTTTCATATTTTTTTAAAAAAATCATGTTTTCATGACTACTTTAGAGCAATACTTGTTTCCAGGTATATCAGACCAATTATAATAAATAATGGGAGCAACTATTTATTAAAAGTTATCAAACTGAATTAATAGAAAATTAATAATAAAAACTGTCAAAGATATTTAGTAGAAAATTAATAGAAAATTTGTTTTAGATTGAAAAGCTTTGTATCTCATATGCCTAGAAACTAAATAAAACATAATTTTGGGTCCATTTTACTTCCTCGAACTGTCTACCAAGGTCCAATTTACCTCCTCTGAAACCACCGTAAAAAATGAAAAACAATTGGTTTCCAGAGTTGAGGGACCACAAATATCCGGTTTTGGATATGGAGGACTTGAATCAGACTTTGGCAATAGTTAAGGGATGCTGAAAGACTTTTTCCTGACTATAAACCCAGGTGTTCATATCCGTTAGTCCAGCCCACTCCAGAACTGCATCTAGCCCATTCCACAAGCTGGGGCGACGCTGCCCCCATAACCCTAGCGCCGCCGCCTCGCCGCCCGCCGCTCTTGCCGCCGGCTGTCGTGCCGGTCGATCTCCCCGCTGACAGCCGGTCTGCAGCACCCCTGACAATCTTTCGTTGATCTCCCTGCGCTGAGGAGCGCCGACCCCCGGCTGCGGCTCCTCGCCGGCGTCGCCGCCCATCGAGACATCGTTGACACCGGTGAGTGGACGCAGTTCCTATATATCTTCCGATTTCGGCGTCATGTGAGTTAGGTGTGTGGTTGGGGTTCTGGGACCAATTTCTGTCGTGATCTACAAAGTACGATTTCCTTCGGTGAGTTTGTACGATCCTGTGGCGCTTCAAATTCGATCTCAGCGTAGGGTCCTGATTAAGTGTCCGTTTCGGGTTCAAATTCGATGTGTTATATGGTCATCTCACTTTGCTTGCAAGTGACTATGCAATGAACTATGTTACTTTGTAGTGATACCTTGTCGACAGGTGTTATGATACAGGAGGCAGTGATTAAGTAGTTCCTTATATTAGTATGTTTATTAAATCTGTAAATATGTGTGAAGATTTTACACGTCATTGAAACTTTGGACATTACTAGGTTGGTCTCTGCAAACTGAATTACAAAAAAGTTCAGCGAAACTCAATGAAGCTGTCTAAGATGAATTGAAGTTAACACATAAATTAAATGCTAAGTATAATGCACCTCATATGAGCTTTTACCAAATACTTCATAGAATCTCCATTTGTTCTTATATAATAGATAAAAATGAAATAGCCACCATGTCTAGCGCATCTTCTAATACTGTCATCAGCAACTATATGTTGTTTAATTGGTGATAAATATCATCGGTTTGTTCAATTCATCACTTGTTTTTATATTGTATACTTCTCTTGTATGGCTAAAATGTGGAAGTAATTTGCTAAGCACCAAGCGACCTCATTTTTTCACCCTGACCAGTATGCCGTTCAGTTTCGTACCTTGTACAGGAACTCGATGCAGCTCTGTTGAGATCTTTCTGGTTTCCCAGCTGCTCTTTCCAGTAAAAAATAATAAGACATGTGAAATCAAATCTTTTGCAACTAATTACAAAATCTTTTGAGGCACAATATAGCTTTTACCTTCCAGTTGTCTAATGTGCAACTGTTTTTTCGGATCTTGATAACAAATAGAGAATTTTGTCAAAATTTCTTACCTAATGTAATTCTCTCCCTTATTTGTACAGTTATAAGGAGAACTCATGTCCAGGGCACGTAATGCTTTAGTTGCCACTGGCTTGCTTATCTTCGCTGGTGCTGGCTTATCATTTCCATTCTTTTTCGTGTAAGTCTAAGATGTGCACTGTCGCTGACCATCATTAAACTTGGGAACAAGAATTGTTCATTGAACTTTATTTTGTAATCTGCACGTTATTTTCAGGAAATCAAAGAACAGGCCTATCATTGATTCATCAAAACCTCTGCCACCACAGGCTACTTTCCGAGGAATATGCCTAGAAACTAAATAAAACATAATTTTGGGTCCATTTTACTTCCTCGAACTGTCTACCAAGGTCCAATTTACCTCCTCTGAAACCACCGTAAAAAATGAAAAACAATTGGTTTCCAGAGTTGAGGGACCACAAATATCCGGTTTTGGATATGGAGGACTTGAATCAGACTTTGGCAATAGTTAAGGGATGCTGAAAGACTTTTTCCTGACTATAAACCCAGGTGTTCATATCCGTTAGTCCAGCCCACTCCAGAACTGCATCTAGCCCATTCCACAAGCTGGGGCGACGCTGCCCCCATAACCCTAGCGCCGCCGCCTCGCCGCCCGCCGCTCTTGCCGCCGGCTGTCGTGCCGGTCGATCTCCCCGCTGACAGCCGGTCTGCAGCACCCCTGACAATCTTTCGTTGATCTCCCTGCGCTGAGGAGCGCCGACCCCCGGCTGCGGCTCCTCGCCGGCGTCGCCGCCCATCGAGACATCGTTGACACCGGTGAGTGGACGCAGTTCCTATATATCTTCCGATTTCGGCGTCATGTGAGTTAGGTGTGTGGTTGGGGTTCTGGGACCAATTTCTGTCGTGATCTACAAAGTACGATTTCCTTCGGTGAGTTTGTACGATCCTGTGGCGCTTCAAATTCGATCTCAGCGTAGGGTCCTGATTAAGTGTCCGTTTCGGGTTCAAATTCGATGTGTTATATGGTCATCTCACTTTGCTTGCAAGTGACTATGCAATGAACTATGTTACTTTGTAGTGATACCTTGTCGACAGGTGTTATGATACAGGAGGCAGTGATTAAGTAGTTCCTTATATTAGTATGTTTATTAAATCTGTAAATATGTGTGAAGATTTTACACGTCATTGAAACTTTGGACATTACTAGGTTGGTCTCTGCAAACTGAATTACAAAAAAGTTCAGCGAAACTCAATGAAGCTGTCTAAGATGAATTGAAGTTAACACATAAATTAAATGCTAAGTATAATGCACCTCATATGAGCTTTTACCAAATACTTCATAGAATCTCCATTTGTTCTTATATAATAGATAAAAATGAAATAGCCACCATGTCTAGCGCATCTTCTAATACTGTCATCAGCAACTATATGTTGTTTAATTGGTGATAAATATCATCGGTTTGTTCAATTCATCACTTGTTTTTATATTGTATACTTCTCTTGTATGGCTAAAATGTGGAAGTAATTTGCTAAGCACCAAGCGACCTCATTTTTTCACCCTGACCAGTATGCCGTTCAGTTTCGTACCTTGTACAGGAACTCGATGCAGCTCTGTTGAGATCTTTCTGGTTTCCCAGCTGCTCTTTCCAGTAAAAAATAATAAGACATGTGAAATCAAAACTGTTGCAGCTAATTACAAAAAGCTTTTGAAGCACTATATAGCTTTTCCCTTTCAGTTGTCTAATGGGCCACTGTTTTTTCGGATCTTGATAACAAATTGAGATTTTTGTGGTAATTTCTTATCTGATATAATTCTCTCCCTTATTTGTACAGTTATAAGGAGAACTAATGTCCAGGGCACGCAATGCTTTAGTTGCCACTGGCTTGCTGATCTTCGCTGGTGCTGGCTTATCATTTCCATTCCTTTTCGTGTAAGACCAAGCTATGCACTGTCTTTCACCATCATGAAACTTCGGAAGAAGAATTGTTCATTGAACTTTATTTTGTAATCTGCACATTTTTTTTCAGGAAATCAAAGAACAGGCCTATCATTGATTCATCAAAACCTCTGCCACCACAGGCTACTTTCCGAGGACCATATGTGAATACTGGATCACGCGATATTGGACCTGATCCTACCGATTATCCCAAGAAGTGATGTATTCTTTCCTGACATTTGATGCTCATTCATCTTCTCCCTTTGGACAGATCACAAAAGTGCACAACACCAACATTGCGCCACATTGAGAATTACCTTGTGTTATGTGCGTCCTTATCATGGTTGGGTATTGGCACATCTGATTGTGCATGTGCCTTGAGTCCTTGACAATGAAATTTTTTCAGTATCTCCAATATAAAGAAGGATGGATATTCATGGCCTTTCAGAAGTGTAAAACTTGCCTAGTGTTTGAATAGTACATGTATTTTTGTGGTTGCATATATGATTTCTTATATATTTATAGTTTTAGGAGCTCTTATGAAAATAAATATGGATGCATATCATTTTTATTATCGCACAGAAGTGTAAACTCTGCTCAATATTTTATCAGTATATCATTTTCTATGGATATATATAGGATTAGTTGCATCTATATGTATTGTTAAGCATAATCTGGATAGACATGTTACTGGGATTGTCTTGCACTACCTGGTACCCTTTCTAGTGTACAGACCTTGTTCTGCCAAGTACTGCCCTTTACTATTTTCTAATAAAATGATAATTTCAGGGGCTACAAGAAGTTTCACTCATAATCAACTTCTGTTGGGCATATTCTCATCATTAATCCATGCATACTATCTTATATATTGTTTTGTCAAATTGCCATTTAGAACATGGGAAATTCTGTTGGTCCTGTTGAAATTGCATTATATTCTATGTTTTTTTAGCATTCCAAATGGGACCTGGAGTTATAGTGAACTATGTTGCTAAACAATCGGGACCTGGAATAGTGAACTATGTTGCTAAACAATCTTACAAGGCACTCAGAAGCAAAAAGTCTACGCATTATGTGGCATGGCATTGCTGCAGCTATGTTTCACCATCCCAAGCTTAACTACCAGACCAGGTCATAATGCTAACTTCTCTGCCATACTTCCATATATACTCAATGGTAGTGTTTTAGCACTTGTCCTCTTCTATTTTGTTCATATACTAGTTTGCATGTATTAAAGACAGGCAAAGGATTAAAATAAAATATTTGTATTTGAAATTTTAAGGTTTGTACCATCAGTTTGCATTGTATGACTTAAATCGAAGCATGAAACTTCATTTGCAAAGCTCCATGAAAAAAATTGAAATCATGTGTGTCTTACTCTTTCCACTCTTCACACAAAATTTTGTCAGCTCCTTGAAAAAATGGTTGTGTATGTGGCATGGATGACGGACAAGATCATGTAATGGCAGTTCCCAGGTTCACTAAATTTGTAGTGGTATAATAGAAACTCATGTCTTTTTTTACTCTATGCGTTTGTAGCATAGTCTGCGGTTGGTTTTCTTATCCAAGCTAGAAAAGTTTTCCATACAATTGCTCAAATACCTGTTGATGGATGGCACATCTCCTAGTACACTACATCTGTCCTATATGCACCACAACATGGAGAAGTTGTAATACAATAGATACCAAAATCCAAGGTTTAGTTTTGGTGCCTCTTGAAGGGTCAGGGTTGATCAAATTTCTGTGTGAGCAGTTTAATGTAAGTGGAGTGTTTACATCCCCTTTGAAAGGTTCAACAGATGTGCTTACATCGCGGGATAGAGAAAATAAGTTTAAACTGAAAGATAGACCATGCCCGCTAACTGAGAACAATTTATTCTATGTATCTTTTTTTTGCGTAATTAACATCAATTGTCGTGTGATATAAAATATTCATGAACGAATGAAGCAACGGCGACAGACAGGCGATAAAAGTCTGCTGCACGGTCACATGCGGTTAGACATGAAATTAAATACAATCACGGCACCTATGGCACGCTGGTTATATGAACCGATATGTCATGACCTTAAAAGGCAGCGCAATAGAGAGTTGAGAGTGTCCATCAGACAGGCGATAAAAATGCCCTCACACTACCACAGAAAGAGTACGCTTGAGAGCCTGAGACGGTCAGAGGAAGCAGTGTTCGAGCTCGATATGAAGGATGCTAGATGCCTTTAATCCCCTGGGTTGAAGTGCATTGTGGGATTGGGAGGTATAGGGATTCAAAACTAAGCCGTGATTGGGCAAACATCTACGATTTTGAACTGCTCGACATGCATTGTGCGTTGTGTTCCCGGCCAACTGATGACTGGGTCCTCAGCTGTGACAAACTTGATGTAGCATTGTTTTATTTGAAATTTGGTACATGAACTCATCAATCACGTTTGACTGCACAATCATTCTTTGAAATCCTAAATATGAAATGAGTTCTCTTTGGTGAGGAAGTGAAGAAGGAAATGCTGAGAGGGCAAATCAATTTCCTTATTTCCCTAGACTCTAAATGTTGCCACAAAATGTCGAGGAAAATAATTCTAGGTTTTTTAGATAATGGATTCAATCACAATAAAACATCCGGCTTCATGTACCCGTAAGTAAAGTCAGGCCAGATTATTATAACAAAAAAAAGAAAAAACTGACGGGGAACATTACATCCCCAATAAGGGGCTCTAATAGTCCTACGCGACAAGGAGAAACATTGGACACCGACCACCATTGAGGATGCTTCTTCTAAGGCAACAACACAAAGACTTGGTACGGATACAGCCTGCCAACCAAATCCGAGCTGTTACGCCATTGAAAGCCGCCTCCGCCTTGAGTTGAATACCGAGTAGGGTGACCACACGGGAGAACTGCCCGGCCTTGACGAATCAAGACCTTCGACGACGCGCCTACACTGCCGCCGCCGGCCTAGAGAAACCAGGCTAGATTTTCACCCAATTCTTAAACACTCATAGGCGCAGTAGGAGACGGACGGACTAACCGACGACTTCAGCAGCGCCTTCAACAAGGTAGGTGTCACAGACACTCCACCACTGCCGGCCCGGCAAAACATGCCAGGCAAGGTTTTCACCCAATCCGCCGCCATCTTCGTCAACACTGCGCCTGGCCAACGAGAGGACACCTACACCGGAAGGACACCAACAGCTTGGCAAGGGGCCCAAATCCGACCTGACGCCGCCACCGCACGACGACCAGCACGCCGGCCGTCCTCGACGACCACCCCCATATGGAGGAAGGCAATGTCGACAGAGGGACCGAGGACGTCCAGATCTAGGTTTGCTGGACCCAAATCGGACCCCCGCCGTCACAACGACGGTATGGATCGGAAGAAGAAATCTCCGCCGCCGCCAACAAGGTCGGCCGCGCGGCCTTGCAACAGCCCGTTCCGGCCACCGCCAGGGGACGTCCGAAATCAGCGGCCGCCGCCACTGCCATGGGGCCCGCGCCGTCGCAACCCGAGGTCACTGCCGCAGATCCGCCACGAGCCACCGCGGATCCGGTCACCCAGCACCAGAGCAGCCCTTACCGCGTCGGCGACAGAGGCGGCGCCGCCCGCACGACGAGCCTCGCTTGCCGGACGAGACGCCCCGCCGTCACCCTCCTCACTGTTGCCGGACTTTCGGCTGCCCGCTCGGGCGACGGTGAGGAGGAGGCATGAGAGGGAGGAGACCGGCAGCGAGGTGACGGAGGGAACCCCATGCTCCCTGCAGGGGCGACGCAGGGGCGATCCTATTTTTTCGGTCACCGATCAGGTACTGTACTATTTAAAAGAGACGAAGAAGAAAAGATCACTGTCGACGCTTGATGGACTGGATGGAAAGCTCATATGTACATGTGGACATTGCAGTCGAGAATCATGTTGAAAATCAAACTTAAAAGGATGTAGCTGAGGTATAATAGTCACGAATGTTAAGGTTTGCCAGGGAAAGCAAGGACAGTAATGCAAAATAAGTTATGAAGGTACCAAATAATAGCAGCACACATGTGCAGCTCTACATGATCTCGAAATATTGGCATTTGCGGCAATTGCTGCTTGATATTGCACGGACCAAAAAAATCATGATCTTAAAAGGCTGCAGCGCCATTTATAGAGAGCCGAGAGCTGGTGTTCATCTGGCAAAACAAAAGGCACCACAGAGAGACGGAGGTAGTATAGACTGATGAGGGAGTGCTTGTGCTTGAGGAGTTTAGGTGAAGGAGGACTCTATAGGTGTAGTAGTGTATCGTGGATCGGGAGGCACTGGGATTTCAGCTTCTAATTTGCTACAAGGGTGATGTGGAATCCTTGTCCCTGGGGCTAGTGATAGCTGACGATCGTGCGCATGCGCCACATGGATATGTGGCAGAGAAGAGCCATTCATCTCTAGGAATCAGAGAAACATATGAATCGCAGCGGGTTGCCCCTCGAGTCCTCGCACTCCTCCCACGTCGCATTCTCGTCGGTTTTCAGCAGAGTTTTCTGAAGGGAGTAACATCATATTTCATTTTGATGCAAGCACATATAATTCCATTACACGTACATGTGGTAAGTTGATCATAGCTTGATTGAGCATGTCTTCCTCTTTCCACTCTTCACACAAAAAATCGGCAGCTCCATGACATAATGTCTGTGTATATGTGGCATGGATAACTTTGCTACTTGCCAGATACGGTAAATTTGTAGTAGCATAGAAATAATTTGTCTTATTTTACTACATATGTTTGTTGCAAAGGATGCTGTTAGTTTTGTTCAAGCTAGAAATTTGTCCATACAAGCGCTCAGATACCTTATGAAAATTTTTAACGGTACAATTACTTCAAAAAAAATATATTAATGGCACATGCTAAGCTGTAAACGACTCTAGCTAATACACCTCTCCAAATGTTAATTAGCCCTTTGCACAAGCGCTTGCACGAAACAGGTGTGCTCCCCAATTTGAGCCCTACTGCATAGCCCTGTGCCCCTGTATATATGTAGCGGCACTTCATCTTTTTCTCTAGAGTTGGAAAGTGGAAGCATTGACAAACTGGGCTCATCCTATAGTTGGCGGCAGCTGTATGCGCATTTATTTCATCTTTCATCAGTAATTGAACTTCAAGATTTGTTGGTGAAATTCCAGTAATAATATGGCCGACTGAGTACGACATATTGCAGAAATGGACATGCATGTTTCACAAGCTGCTAAGTTTACATTGGCTTTTAGACAGTAACCATTTGGAGGAGACCATTTTCCTTCTCTGCATTGGCAACTTGTCTTCCCCGCCCGTTTCTGAAAAGATGCAGGTGCTTTGCAGAAGTAGTATCGCACCAGCACAGTATACCAGCTTTTCTCCTGACTCACTCATTTCACCCTGTCTAATTTAATCTGTTCCATCGATCCCACCACTTCCACAATAACACTGCTACCAGCAGTTGGCATTTGCCAAGGAATCAAGGTTACCATGATGTTGTGGAGGATGTGGGCTCATTGATGTCATGGATCTTATACTAATTATTAGTAGTTGGTTCATAATTAATCGTCCTGTTCGTTTGGATTGTTTCCAGCGAGCCAACAATGTTTTTCTCTCAGCGAAAACCAGCGCCAGCCACCAGCCACCAACCAGCCAGCAGTGTTTTTCTCTCAGCAAAAACCAGCGCCAGCCACCAGCCACCAGCCAAACGAACGGGGCGAATGGGGGCAAATCTCTCTAAATATTTGTGCCTCTCTAAATATGTCTTGTATACACCACATGGAAAAGTTGCAACATAAACACCAAAATCCAAGTTATAATTTTGGTGCCTCTTCACGGGCAAATTAAATCTCCTAGTCGATATCGAATTATTGGCATTTATGGCCACTGCTGCTTAATTGCAAGAACTGAAAAATCACTGTCTTATTTAAAAGGCAGCCCAATATATAGAGATAGAGAGCTGAGAGCTAGTGTCCATCTGGCAAAAATTAATTAACAAACAAAAGGCGCAACCACAGAGAGGAGGAGTGCCTGTGCTCGGAGGGGGAGGAAAGGAAGGACTCTACCATGGATTGGGAGGCACTGGGATTCCAGCTTATAAGGGCAGCGACGGGTTCTCCACCCATACGGGGATGGAGCGACAGAAGTATGGAAATAGGATAAGGCCCACAGACCGGCTAGCCGTCTGCAGAACCTCGATTTTAGCGTACAGACAGGTGTACAGACATCTCATACAACCCACAGACGGAGAGGTCGTCTGTAAGCTGTTTAATGCTTTGCATAGCTAAGATCAACTACAAATGCAATTGTGTATACCATTCAGTGGTCCAATTACCGACCCTGACTTATACCTATTATTATCGAACAGTTTCACTTGAAACATGCTTTCAGTTCAGTAAATAAATGTTGGGTGTCACACTACTAGCGCTACCTCATCTGCAATGTGATTATACTGGAACAGAATTGAGGTATACCTTATCTACAACCAAACCATCAGATCTGATGTCACCCGAGAGACCATCCGGAAGTTTCACATTCCTACAGCACATATTGAGCAAGGGACGAGCAATTCGTCTGCAATAAGTTGAATCAACCCTTTCAGCACTGAAAACTGAACTCAAAGTCAAGCACGCTTGAGGAGACGCACGAGGATCGATCAGCGGGACGGCGGCGGGGAAAAGCTGAACCATGACGAGCCAGCAGGTCGCGCGGACGCCTGCGCCGATGGCCTTCGCGGCGGAGCGCGGAGCGGGCGCATCCACCGGTCGGGCGCGTCCGGCGAGCGGGGCTGGCGCTTTGCGGGCAGGGCCAGCACCGGGCGAAGCCTCCAGCGAGCGAGGCACCCGGGCGGGGCCAGCTGCTCACCCTACGCTCACCCGCCGCCGCGCTAGGCACCCGGCCTCGCGCTCGCCCGACGGTGGCGGCCGCTCGTCCACCCCGCGCTCGGAGCAGCTCGGGCCCGCGTCGCCGCTCGCACGGCGGCGCCTCCCGCTCGTCCCCGGGCGATCCCCCATCGCCTCCCAACCTGAGCGGCCGGCGCGTGCACATGTGAAGCTTTTTGGCGGGGGAAAGAGGCACGCGCGGGGGACTGATTTTCGGTGGGGAGGAGCGCGCGCGGGATCCAGCAGCCGCGGCGACGTGAACAGACGCCTCCTACAGCGCGTCATCGCCGGCCGATTCGACGTCGGGGAACGGGAGGAAGCCGTCGCCTCCGAAGGCGACGCGAGGGGCGTCGACAGGACGCGAGGGGCGTCGACAGGAGCGTGCGGGGAGTTTTTTGCAAAAATACCGGCTTACAGACGTACGTGCCCTAATTTGCTATAGGAGTAATGTGGAATCCTGGTCCTTAGGGCCAGTGACAATTGATGATACCGCGCTTCATCCAGACGTGGAATACAAGGGTCATCTCTTGGAATTGGAGCAACATCTGGATCCGCTGCGAGTTGCTCATCCCTCACGCGTGCTCAGCTGGTTTTCGGCAGGGTTTGTAGTCAGTAATCGGCTATAGAGCCAGCAGGAATACCCTTGTTTTTTATGGGCTGGATGGAATAGGTGGATCTACAATTGTAGTCGTTTTCATGCAGCCAATGCAAGCAGATGTACTGTATTTCACATCCGTTTGAATTCGGCCAACTGAAACATAGCCGCGCTGGGCAGACTTTCAAGTGAAAGCCATGCCTGCCCGCTAACTGGAAGCAATTTTATTCTGTGCGAATGGTTTGGGAAATTAAACAAAATCACTTGCAGTAAACACAAATGACGTACGTACGGATTACAACTTGAAAAAAGGGCAGAAAAGTAACAGTTTTGAGGGTCGGCAGGAAATGAGACTGATTGCATTTTCTGTCATTTGCAGCTTAGTAAAAATGTTTGCAAGCCCTTTGCAAGGGGGTTCAGCTGGTGTGTTTATTACATCAGAGGATAGTGCAAATAACTAAGTTTAAAATGAAAGCTATGTCATGCCCGCTAACCAAGTGAGGGTGAGAGCACATGAGCGAAGGTAGCTGAAATGGCAGCATACTATCGCGACTGAAAAAACTCACAAGTCACGCAATTTTTTCACACGTAAATGCACATACGCATCCGCAAGGATTCGAACTCATGACCTCCGGCCTCGCACGTTGCTTCTTTACCATCCCACCTATGCATCACTTGTGATTGAGTAGGAGATGCTTTCCTTTTGAAGTAACCCGTGGATGACACTTTAGTACTGGCTAGTACTAACGTGCGCGCGCTTTAGTACCGGCTGGTAACAATGCAACTTTTAGTACCGGTGGCTCCCGGGGCCTTCCAAGTTTAAACCCGGTACTAAATGCAAGCAACGAATGTGAGTTTTTTTAGTAGTGATGTATAATAGAATCAAAGAATTACTGGGGGACAGCTATGAGCTATCTATATATATGGAGTGCCGCGCTGTATGGTTAACCAACGGACCTTAAAAGGCCACGCCATTGAGAGTGGGGAGGAGCGCGCGCGGGATCCAGCAGCCGCGGCGACGTGAACAGACGCCTCCTACAGCGCGTCATCGCCGGCCGATTCGACGTCGGGGAACGGGAGGAAGCCGTCGCCTCCGAAGGCGACGCGAGGGGCGTCGACAGGAGCGTGCGGGGAGTTTTTTGCAAAAATACCGGCTTACAGACGTACGTGCCCTAATTTGCTATAGGAGTAATGTGGAATCCTGGTCCTTAGGGCCAGTGACAATTGATGATACCGCGCTTCATCCAGACGTGGAATACAAGGGTCATCTCTTGGAATTGGAGCAACATCTGGATCCGCTGCGAGTTGCTCATCCCTCACGCGTGCTCAGCTGGTTTTCGGCAGGGTTTGTAGTCAGTAATCGGCTATAGAGCCAGCAGGAATACCCTTGTTTTTTATGGGCTGGATGGAATAGGTGGATCTACAATTGTAGTCGTTTTCATGCAGCCAATGCAAGCAGATGTACTGTATTTCACATCCGTTTGAATTCGGCCAACTGAAACATAGCCGCGCTGGGCAGACTTTCAAGTGAAAGCCATGCCTGCCCGCTAACTGGAAGCAATTTTATTCTGTGCGAATGGTTTGGGAAATTAAACAAAATCACTTGCAGTAAACACAAATGACGTACGTACGGATTACAACTTGAAAAAAGGGCAGAAAAGTAACAGTTTTGAGGGTCGGCAGGAAATGAGACTGATTGCATTTTCTGTCATTTGCAGCTTAGTAAAAATGTTTGCAAGCCCTTTGCAAGGGGGTTCAGCTGGTGTGTTTATTACATCAGAGGATAGTGCAAATAACTAAGTTTAAAATGAAAGCTATGTCATGCCCGCTAACCAAGTGAGGGTGAGAGCACATGAGCGAAGGTAGCTGAAATGGCAGCATACTATCGCGACTGAAAAAACTCACAAGTCACGCAATTTTTTCACACGTAAATGCACATACGCATCCGCAAGGATTCGAACTCATGACCTCCGGCCTCGCACGTTGCTTCTTTACCATCCCACCTATGCATCACTTGTGATTGAGTAGGAGATGCTTTCCTTTTGAAGTAACCCGTGGATGACACTTTAGTACTGGCTAGTACTAACGTGCGCGCGCTTTAGTACCGGCTGGTAACAATGCAACTTTTAGTACCGGTGGCTCCCGGGGCCTTCCAAGTTTAAACCCGGTACTAAATGCAAGCAACGAATGTGAGTTTTTTTAGTAGTGATGTATAATAGAATCAAAGAATTACTGGGGGACAGCTATGAGCTATCTATATATATGGAGTGCCGCGCTGTATGGTTAACCAACGGACCTTAAAAGGCCACGCCATTGAGAGCCGAGAGTAGTGTCCATCAGCCAAGCGGCAAAATTCCCAGCAAAGCTAGAGTCTAGTGCTGAAAATGTGTCCGATCGAGCTCAATAGGAAGGATGCTGGATGCCCTTTAAGTCTTTAACCCCCTGAGTTGAAGTGTACTGTGAGATTGCTGGGAGGTACAGGGATTCAAAGTTAAGCTGTGATTGAGCAAACGCTAGTCAATGAGAATTTGGAGTGCTGCGCAAGAGAACGGAATCCGGCGTGTTGTTGATGATCAGCTGCTGAGTGACTTCACGTGCTGATGCACATAAATCCCTTCCCTTGCTGCCCCCCTGTTCCTCGACTCTAGGAGGTGTAATCTTCCGCAGGCGTTGAACCTCGATGCAACATTTAAGAACATGTTCTCTCAAAAAAACATTTAAGAACATGAGACAGGCAAGCCCGCATTGTTGGTTTGATGCATCATTTCCATGGCAAGACTTCCCAAGGGATTTCTCATCTCGGTACTCCAATCACTTGGATGTAGGCACAGTGCTGCAGTAATTGGTATAGCACGAGCACCGACATGCATGGTGCACAAAGTCACTGCTGAATGCAACAGTGGCGGCCATAGCTGCACTATCCACTAGAGGAGTACAATGGGTCGTCACTTGTTTTTTTATTGCTGTCACGTGAGCAATTCCTTGCAACATGGTCTCTTTTTATTTTGATGAGTCAGAACGGAGGACTAATTTTTAAGTCTAGCGAGATGCAGGTAACCATTAACCTTTTTTTGCGTGCAGGCAACCACTAACTCAATCTAACTAGCGGATTTTGCTTATATACTCCAATTACCCCTAGGAGGTAGGAGTTCAAATAGATCTGAGCCATTACATTTAAAAATAAACAAAATATTAATAAAAGATAAGATATGATAAAAAATTAATCAAAGGGGAAATTTCCTAAAAAAATACAAAGGGGAGGCAATGACCTTAAAAGGCAGCACACTAGCGAGTCGAGAGGGTCCGTCATCAGCCAACATGCTACAAAATGCCCGGCTGGCACAACCACTGAAGCTAGAGTACGTCTACTGCTTAGAAATGTCCAAGCTCAATGGGAAGGATGCTGGATGCCTTTTTATCTCTGGGTTGAATTGCATGATATCGTGGGATTGGGAAGCATAGGGATTCAAAGCTAAGCTGATTGAACCAACTCCAGCCGATACGAATTTGGAGTGCTGCTGGATAACGGAAAGAGGTGTTGCTGCTAACGGTGAGCTGCTGAGTGACACCGTGAGCTGATGCACATAAATCCGGATGCTCTGGTAGAAATACTCATCAGCATCGTGTAAACACCAGTCTCAGAAATGTAAATATGGTCATCAAGCAGGCCGTGATGCGCCAAGGACCTGGGCATCCATGGAACCAGAGATTAACATGCATCTAGGAATAGTGAATAGTAGTTTTTGCATGGAATTTTTTCTTGACTACAAACTTGAAAGTTATCATTGGGCACCCTATAGGATCAAAAAGACGGCCAAAGGAAATCTATAAAAAATGGTTTATTGAGAATCAATGAGCCTCCAAGATAATGGAGAACAAGGGCTTTGGAACAAAGTGGATTAGCTGGATGAAAATAATCTTTATTTTAGGTACTTCTTCAATTTTATTAAATGGTGTGTGTGGCAAGGTTTTTCAATGTAAGAGGGTGTGAGACAAGGAGCAGACCCAATTCCGACGGGTGTAAGCGAAGATTTCTCCATTGTCCAGTATGGAGAAGACACTCTCATCATTATGGAAGGAACAAGTCCTTAAGACTCTTCTCTGGTCCTTTGCTGAATCATCATGTCTGAAGGTCAATTACTCAAAATATGTAATGGTGCCCGTGAACACCCTTGATGAGAAAATGGTACATTTGGCAAGTGTTTATTGGCTCTCTTCCCTCCACATATTTGGGCATGCTACTGGAAACTACTAAACTAGCAGTTAAAGACCTCATGCCATTGGTGAAAAGATGCGAAGCTAGGCTCCTAGTCATCTCAAACCTTCTTTGACAAGGCGGAAGGCTAACTTTAATGTCACCAAAGGCTGCATGACAGATGGTCTGTATGCCTAAGCAAGAAGGAGGTTTGGGAGTCCTAGATCTGAAAGTACAAAATGAGGCACTCCTACTAAAAACTCTTGACAAATTCTTCAATCAAGTTGACCTACCATCGGTGAAGTTCATCTTGGCCAATTATTATGCTAATGGGAAACTACCTGGGATAGTGAAAAAGGGTTCATTTTGGTGGTGGGATATCCTCAAACAGCTTGGATACTTACAAGGGTTTGGCTGCTCCAATTACAGACGATGGCTGTAGCATTCTGCATTTGGATAACAGGAATGATGAGTGGTCCTACATCTAGGGTTCTGGTATTTACAGTTAACAAAAGGCATACAAACTAATCAAAGGGCAGGCAGAAACACACCCATCATTCTCTTGCATATGGAAAAGCTCTTGCAAACTCACACACAAAATCTTCTTCTGGCTCATTCTCAAGGACAGGCTAAGCACGAGATAGCTGGTTAGAAGGAAAAATGTATCTCTCCCAAATTACAATTGTGTGCTCTGTAATAATCTTAATGTGGAGGAGACGGTCCTGCATCTCTTCCTCCACTGCCTTTCTCGAAACTCTGTTGGAATACGTACTATTGGTCTACAAATAGACAACATTATTTTAGGATTTGACATTCTATACTCTGAGGAATCAAATAGCTGAGGCATTTTGTATGGAGATTATTATCTTAATGGCATGGAGTATATGGACAACAAGGAATGATCTCATCTTTGAAAATGAGGATGCACTGGTGCAAAAGTGTTGTGAGGTCTTTAAACACAGTTTTGCCATGGCTAACCATAGGGCAAAGAGGAAATACCTCCCACGTATCTCGTTATGGCTAGAGTCTCTTTTGTAATTTTTGTTTTTTGCTCTTTGAGTTTTGGTCTGCAACTTATCCTTCTTTTAATATATAACCAGTAGAGGCTTGCCCCTCCTGTTACAATTAAAAAAAAGAAAATAATAATTTACTCTAGAATATCAAGATGACGCAAAGGCTAGAATATATATATTAATTGGCTGGTCTACAGGATGCGCCTGAAGCAACACTTCGTCGTAAGGTAGCAAGAACATCTTCAACAAAGGCATTTGGGTTCGGCGGGTATGTTCACATCAGAGGATATTACGTATATGTGGAAGTCCAAATAAGTTTAAATAAAAGCATGCATGCCCACTAAATGAGAATGAGAGCAATGTATTCAATATCTTAAAATTACATCAGCTGTATTCTATTCATGTATGAACTGCCACTGGAATCAAAGACAGACAAGTAAAAGTTTGGTGGTAGCTGAACCGCACCAAACACATACAGTCGTACATGAGATAAAAATATAGAATTACTACGGGCACGGCCGCATACCTATATATGGTGTCCCGCTGTATGGTTACACCAAGGAGAGAGACAATGACCTTAAAAGGCAGCGTAACTCAGCGCCAAGAGTGTCCATGAGCCAAGAGGCAAAATGCCAGGCCGGGCACAACCACATGCAAAAGGCTACTGCTTAGAACTGTCTGATCTCAACAAGAAAGATGTTGGATGCCCTTTGATATATCTCTGGGTTGAAGGGCATCATATGATTGGGAGCTAGGTATGGGAATTCAAATCTAAGCTGTGATTGAGTAAACTTGGGCTCATACAAATTTGGAGTGCTTCACGGCAACGGAGTAAGTCACTCCACGAGCTGTACGTTGCACGTGAAAATGGATGCTCCGTGAGTTGATTGAAATTCTGCACCATTGTCTTATTTGAATGTTAGTCGGAGTTCATGAATAGCATCATTAGCATATAAATATGCCCACTTCATTATTCTCAGCCATGCATATTCTCCCTCTGTCTCATAATAAGTGTCCATTTAGAAATTTTTAGACAAATTAGTGGTCATAACAAATGACCATGTTGCCCCTCATTAATCATACTTTCTAAATAAATGCACATCATTGGACTAGAAAACTAGCATTAACTAACTATTTGATTGCTCTTTACGTTTTTCTATGCACCTTTTATTGACATGTAGTTGATTTAATTAGATGTGTGTATCCCTATAAGCTAAGAAGGACACTCTTTGTGGGATATAATTTAAATGCCAAAAGAACACTTATTATGGAACGGATGAAGTAAAACAAAGATAAAATTTGAATGCCAAAAGAAGACTTATTATGGAACGGATGGAGTAAATATGAAGTGGGTCTAATGGGTTGAGAAGTGAACAACAGAAATTCTGGCAGGGTAAATGAGTTTCATGAGCTCCCTACTCTCTTCCGTCCCCAAACAATTACTAAGATGCGTGTATTCAACACATTTTAGTTTTAATCATTAATATCCCTTTGAATATTTCAAATTCACTCTTGAAAGTGCCATGATTATATTCATCATTAATAGTAGTTTCAAAGTGTTACATACTGAAATGTCCCTTTGAGTATTTGTCATATTTTAAAAATGTGTTTAATTGTATTGATTCTTTGTCAAAATACTACCTTGGTGAGTATTCCATAGTCTAAAACAACAATTGTTAGAAGACTAGAGAGGATTATAAAGCACTAAATCGCCTCAAAATGGTTACTTGTAAGAAATAATTTTAGGGATGGATTTTTCACGGGAGAAAACAACTTGTCAAATTTCAAGATTTAAAGAATGTGATCGACGGCAATGCTGATGCTCGTTGGAGGCTTGGAGCAAGTCAATGACAGCTCACGACTAGGATGGACGGGGTCTGCAGGCGCAGAGCACGCTGGCCGATGGTGCACTCCGACCACGTACCAGAGCATTTCCAAGAGACTTTGTAAAGCAAGTTGACTAGCTAAAAAAGAAAACAGAGGCGAAAATCCCTATCCAACTTAAGCTCCATCTGCCTTGCTATTTTTTCTGGCTCGCTATTGGCCGCAATCCGCTCGCTAATTTTCGCTAGCCTCCAACGCTCGCCCGCGCCCTCTCCCCTCCTTCCTGCTCTCCCTCCCTTCCCCGTCCCCCTGCCCTCCCTCCCTTCCCCGCGCTGCTGCTGCGAGGCGGAGAGCGGTGGCGGGGCCAAATCGGAGGAGGAGGTAGAGGAGATGAGGGCGCCGGAGCTGGAGCCGGCGGGGGCCAAAGCGGTGGCGTTGGCGGTGGCAGCGGTGTTGGAGCCGACGGCGACGACGGTGGCGCTGGAGCGAGCGGTGGGGAAGCTTCGTGGCGGGAGGAGTACGAC
>OAMR01000574.1:260019-315254 GCA_900205405.1 Echinochloa crus-galli
TTATCTTACCTTGTCTTGATATCTATAGATTTGTTCTAACCCCCTCTTTCTTTCTAACCCATAGATGGTTTTGACTAGACAAGGTGCTCGTAGAATGGCTAGAACTCCTTCCCCTCTTCCACCCCCGTCAGTGCACGAAGAAGAAGATGCTGAAGAGGTGGAGCAGGAAGTGAATCAGGAGGAGCACGCTTTAGTAGCTGATGTGAACCCGCTGGGGTTTGTGCCCGATCTTTCGATGAGAGGCGTGGGGGATAACTCGATTGGAGGAGACGACTTTCACGGCCCGACTACAACCTTTCAAAGACTGCGCCTTAGCGACCGATACACCACCTCCTATGGATGCCGCGATCTTGTGGGAGCGCGTCACCCGACTTGTCCTGCAAGCAATCGAAGAACTAGCAAGAACAAGTATGATACAAGTACTGAATTTACTAGATGGTAATTGAAGTGTCTCAATCTCAAACTCAATCACCAACGAAGTGGGGTTCCGTAGACTCGAAGACGGGCGGCTGGACCAGCACGCGCGCTTACAAGCAAGTAGCAATGGCTAAACATGATCTAAACAAAACCCAATCTGTTTGTTGGAGGCTTGGAGCAAGTCAATGACAGCTCACGACTAGGATGGACGGGGTCTGCAGGCGCAGAGCACGCTGGCCGATGGTGCACTCCGACCACGTACCAGAGCATTTCCAAGAGACTTTGTAAAGCAAGTTGACTAGCTAAAAAAGAAAACAGAGGCGAAAATCCCTATCCAACTTAAGCTCCATCTGCCTTGCTATTTTTTCTGGCTCGCTATTGGCCGCAATCCGCTCGCTAATTTTCGCTAGCCTCCAACGCTCGCCCGCGCCCTCTCCCCTCCTTCCTGCTCTCCCTCCCTTCCCCGTCCCCCTGCCCTCCCTCCCTTCCCCGCGCTGCTGCTGCGAGGCGGAGAGCGGTGGCGGGGCCAAATCGGAGGAGGAGGTAGAGGAGATGAGGGCGCCGGAGCTGGAGCCGGCGGGGGCCAAAGCGGTGGCGTTGGCGGTGGCAGCGGTGTTGGAGCCGACGGCGACGACGGTGGCGCTGGAGCGAGCGGTGGGGAAGCTTCGTGGCGGGAGGAGTACGACAGCGCTGGTGAGGGGAGGAGGGGAAGAAGGCAAGCACCTGCGCGTGCAGGGGCGTCTCCTCCACGGGCTCCAGCCGGAACTTGCACGATGGAGTGGCCCGTGAGCTCGAATGGCGCACGCTGCCGACCAGGCACACGGCGATCTGCGGCGGCGGCGGAGAGCCAGTGGCGGCTCTACGCCGAGGGGAAAGGCAGGGGCGGGATGACGGTGAGGAGGAGCAAGGCAGAGAACGGTGTGGGTGTTGGGCCTCTCGACAATGGATCAAGTCGTCGGCGGAGCTTGTGGACGCAGATCAGGTCGACGGCCTTGGAGCGGGGGAACCGTGGGGCTAGGTGCCGCGGAGCGGAGGATGGGAGGCGGAGGACGCCCCCTTCATCCAGCGAGGAGGAGGAGGAGGAGACCGAGGAGCACGAGGGCGGGGCTCCGACTGTGCGGTCCCGCGTCGAAGGAGATTGGAGGTGGGGGAGAAGAGAAGATATAACGATATGGTGTATGACATGTGGGGTCCTATGATATTTAATATATAGAGAGTCCAGTTTTAGAGAGTCGGTTGGTTTACTATTGCCTTTGGGAAGTTTTTTATTTTTTAGCTAGCCTCTTAATATTTAAATTTAGCTAGGATTATTGCTAGTTTCTTAGAGATGCTCTTAGACCGGTCTCAGTGAGGGGTTTATGGGAAGTTTCATGGAATTAAATGTACTAATGTCGCATATGAGAGAGAAGGTAGAGTTTCATGGTACGTGAGCATGAAACTCCTTCGGCACAGTTACCTAGTTTCTGATCTAGATAAACATGTAGTGAAACTGTGTACTGAGACTGGCCTTACAGGGACTACCATTCTACTCCTATTTTGTGGTCTTTTTCAAGTGAAACCAAAGGGGTCCCCTAATCACCCTAAAAACGCTAATTAGAAAATGCAAACCCCATGGGCCCAAAAACCATCCGGGCGCCACGGCCTGCTACAACTTGGCGCGGCCCAATATCCACCCAGGCTTGCCCAACGAAAGCATGACAGGGGAGCACCCTGTCTCCGCCTCGCTCGAGGGTCGCTCGCCCCTCGAGCAAACTCTGCCTCGCTCGAGGGCCTCCGCTCCCCTCGAGCAGGCGACCGCGTCCGCCTCGCTCGAGGCCTGCCCTCGATACACCGCGACATGGCCAACCACTCCGTCTGACACAACATTTAATGTCGCGATCCACCACTGGGCGTCGAAGTTAAAGGTGAATCTCACCCCCAACTCCACACCACGGACACCGTCAGGGTCACTGTGCCACCTGCTCCGGCCACTGTGCAGACAGGCGCGACGTTGTGCAAGCGTGCGGGGCCCTATGTAGACAGGCAGGCGTCATTCCATCGCACTATTCCACCTGTTCCCGTCATTCCCCAATGGCTACACCCTCGAATGGGAGCCAGGGCACCCTCGAACGGGTGTACGGGCGAGGACCCCGATCAGGCGCGCCTGTGTAGATGACGCGGGCCGGGTCAAATCCACCAACTCTCGGCCATCCCCAGCGGGCAGGCACGCCGCACACTGTGCCGAACAGGAAGCGCCACGCCGACCACTGTGCTACCAACTCCAATCTTTCCTCTATGCCAGGACCCTCGAGCGGGTGCGACGACACCCTCGAGTGGACGCGGCGGCACCCTCGGGCAAGCAGGCGGACAACGATCAGGCACGGGCTATGGCCAAGACACCCCTCGAGGCCACTCCAAGACAAGCACAGGAGCCTCCACAGCGCAGGCCAGAGTCAGGGCTCGACCACGACTTGCGCCAGGAGCAAGGATTCGCAAGGACAGATGCACGCCCAACCCGCCGTATGCCTCGACTGTAGCTAAACACTGTACCCCTCCTGTAAACCGTCTCCCCCTTGGTCTATAAAAGGGGGAGACCGGAACCTTCCCAAGGGACGGCCAACAGACGACTCCACGATCACTCCCAGGGCCACTCGCTCACCACTCCACTACAATATTGGCACTCAGCCTCAATCATCCCACTCTTAGGTACTTGGAGACTCCTTCTCCTCTCCCGCCTTTCTTATAGAACCCCCACTACAAGCACCATCGGTGCAAGATAATACGGTGCCACGAGCACACCCTACTGGACGTATGGCCCCGTGGCCGGAACCAGGATAAAACCTCGTGTCTCGGCCTATTAGCTCTTGCATCAACCGTCACGACACAGCGCATTCTGTGTGGTGTGAGGTTGGACAGCCAATCTCAACACCGACAACATGACCATAGAAAATAGTGTCAGACAACGGCTGCAAAGACACACCTCCTTTTTTGAGGCAACAGGAGGGGATTATCCCCTACTGATTATATATATAGAAAAAATAAAAAAACGTTTAGGTACAAAGGGGAAGCACCAAGTCCCCTTAAGGAACAAAGAAAGAGACAAAGAAAATCAAGAGAATTAAGGAATAGAGTCTATCCATGAGGACATAGCGGGTCAAAGGGAAACTTTTGCTCTGAGAATAACCCAAGCAAACTCTCTCTTGAAGCGTGCTTTGACCAATTCTAAAGATGGCAGAACATTGTTGAAGATTAAATCGTTTCGGGCCATCCAGATACTCCACGCCATCAGGATAATTATGTCAAAGAAGAACTGCACATTGAGCTGGTTTCTGAAAGAGTACAACGCATCAAAGGGATCCGGGTCTGCCACGGTGACTGAAATGATGTCCCAACACTCCTTTGCGAATGGACAAGTGATGAATATGTGCTGAATGGTTTCTTCATGCCGATGCACACACAAGATACAGTCGTGTGATTGTAGCTCCATATTTCGACGTCTCAGCATGTTTCTTGTATTGAGTCCATCTTTTAGCAGAAGCCAAAAAAACACTTTGTGTTTGTGTTGTACAACTGACTTCCATAGCCATTTAAAGGCTGGATGAATCTCTCTGTTACCGATCAAGTGATTCTAAACACTTTTTGCTGAAAAGACATTTGATCCCCAGATGTAACTCCACACATCATTGTCCTCCTGTTCTACCAAGTTATCCAGATATGCTGCCAGCTGTAATAACTGTGTGAAGGCCTCTGCAGATAAGGTAAGGTGGAAGAGACTGCTAACGTTTTTTGAGATTCTGGCATTATAAAAGGCAGGAAGTACCACTGGCAATGCTTGGTGCCGCAATCCCTTTAAATGTTGTGACCAGCTTGAGCATATCTCTCCACCAGAAAGACCCCACCATTTTGTTTCCTGGTAAAGTCCCATTGCTATAATGATAGTTCCAAATTAGGTGAACCCAGGGTAGATCAGCTTTGTTGTAAAATTTGTGTAGGTTCTTTAAGAGCAGAGCTTCATTTTGAGTGCCTAGCCTAATCACCCGAAGCCCTCCTTCTGTCTTGGGCAGGCACACCATCTCCCATGCTGCTTTGGGAGGCTTTCTTGCATTTATGTCAGAACCCCTCCATAAGCAATGTTTTCTGTGTTTATCCACTTGCTTTAAAATTGTCTTGTGCATTTTGAAGGTGCAAAGGTAGAAAGTCGGTAATGCACTCAAGACTGCATTTGTCATCTGTAGTTTTCCAGCTTGAGAGAGATATATCGAGGTATCGATAAGCCTTCTTTCACATCTTGAAACTAGTGGCAAGAATTCTTGGATCCTAGGCCTTGTTGTGCCCAATGGCAATCCAAGATAGGTGAAAGGAAAAGTACCTTTTGCACATCCAAATGTGTTTGCCAGGATAGTGTGTCTTTCCTCCTCCATGTTCAATGGAATGATCATAGATTTTGAGTAATTTACTTTAAGTCCAGTTGAGATGGCAAATGCATCCAGCAGGCCTTTCAAGAAAATTAACTGCAGTGGGCATCCTTCAAGAAGGATCAGTGTATCATCAACATACTACAATATTGGGAAGTCTTGGTTGTGTGGGAGGTCCACTGGTAGCTTCAGTATGTTGTCACTCTTTGCTTTATTGAGTAATGATTGTAAAAGGTCAGCAACCAAAACAAAATGCAGAGGTGATAAGGGGTCACCTTGTCTCACACCTCTTTTGCAGTGGAAGGTTTTCCCTGGCACACCATTTAAGAGCACAGCAGATGTTCCAGAGCTGAGAATATCATCTACCCATTTTAACCAAGTACTATTGAATCCTTTGCTGTGAAGAATTTGTAAAATTGATGAGTGTTCCACTTTGTCAAAGGCCTTTTCAAAATCAAGCTTCAAGAGCACTATTTCTTTTCTTGTCTGCTGACATAAATGCATATATTCAAAGGTCCATGCTAGGCAATCTTGTATGGATCTGTTTTTGATGAATCCATATTGATTCTAATGAATTATCTGTGTGATTACACTCTGCAGTTTGTTGGCCAGTAATTTTGTAATGATTTTGATGGAGATGTTCAAAAGGGATATTGGTCTGTAGTCTGATGGAGTGAGAGGTGTATCCACTTTGGGAATCAGGCATATGTGTGATCCATTCAGGCTTATCAAGCATGCCTCTCCATTTTGAAAAGCAGTGCACAGATTGTAGAAATCATGTTTAATGATGTGCCAACACCTTTTCACAAAGTCTGTGTTGAAACCATCAGGCCCCGGTGATTTATCAGAAGGTAATGATTGAATCACTTTGTCAATTTCATCAGACGAAAAAGGAGTTGATAGCCATTCTAAGTTCTCATTTCTTTGAATAGACGGATCCAGCACAAAACGCATTTGTGGATTTTCTGAAGTACCCAACCTTTCTTTGAAAGTCTCCCATAACAATCTGGCCTTATCTGAGTGACCATTGAATGTGCTCCCTGATGAGTCTTCTAGTGAGGCTATTGTGTTCCTTCTGAGTTTTACTGAGGCATTGGAATGAAAAAACTTGGTGCCCTCATCTCCCAGTTTAACCCATTTTATAGTTCCTCTCTGCTGCCAATATATTCTTTGTTGCTTTAGCAATCTTTCCATTTGATCCACTAACATTTCTTTGAAGTTCCATTCTTGTATGGTTATGATACATCCGGCCCAGGCATGGGGTCGGCCGAGGCCCAACAAATTAAGGTTGTCCGGACCCCAACAGTTCTTAGGCACACCCACTCGGGGAAAGGCCCAATCGCCCCCAAAAGACTAGTCTGATAGGGGAAGGGTGGCTCTCCCTTTTAAGGTGTCTTCCTCCTCCTTCGCTAAGCAATGTGGGATAATTTGGACGTGCACAGCTGCTGCCTACACTGTTGTGCGCCTGGCCAAACCGCGTGCACACGACTGCCGCCTACACTATCGTGCGCCTGGCCAAACCATGCTCCCGCTGGACCACGACACGCCGCCTACACTGTCGTGCGCCTGAACAAACCGTTTCACGGCTGCCGCCTACACTGTCGTGCGCCTGGCCAAATCGTGTCCTGGGATGTCCTCATCATTCCCACCCCCTTAAACGAAGCCCGCTGGGGTTTGTGCCCGATCTTTCGATGAGAGGCGTGGGGGATAACTCGATTAGAGGAGACGGCGTTCACGGCCCGACTACAACCTTTCAAAGACTGCGCCTTAGCGACCGATACACCACCTCCTATGGATGCAGCGATCTTGTGGGAGCGCGTCACCCGACCTGTCCTGCAAGCAATTGAAGAACTAGCAAGAACAAGTATGATACAAGTACTGAATTAACTAGATGGGAATTGAAGTGTCTCAATCTCAAACTCAATCACCAATGAAGTGGGGTTCCGTCGACTCGAAGACGGGCGGCTGGACCAGGACGCGCGTTTACAAGCAAGTAGCAATGGCTAAACATGATCTAAACAAAACCCAATCTGTTTGTGGCGGCTATGGGGGGTATAAGAGAGGGTGGAGGATGACCAGGACCTGGTGAGGGTCGTCCCTCAACACTAGGACATGCTCCTATTGGGCCCCACTTGATACACGGCCCATCGGCCCAAAATAAGGTGACGCAGCACCATTGGCAGAAAAGGTCTCTATAGTAAATCGACGATTGCGGCCGCATCCGAAGAGATATGAAGGTGAGTCTAGATCCATCTGAAAGTAGACTTGATAAGTGAAAATGCATCTAGGCACTTATATGTTTTGGTGATTTTCGATGACAACATGATTAGTCATTTAACTTGTTTGCTTAAGTATATGAGCAGGGTTTTTATTCTTATGGACATTCATGCAATATGATCGTTGAAGAATATAAGCTCATTACTGGTATAAAAGTCAAGAAAGCAAACAAGTAAATGTGATCCCATGCAATCAAACTAGCAAATGACAAGTAATTGGAAATGACAAATGAGACAAGGACTTAAGCATATTAGTTGGTCTCATTTGATAAGATACTTGTCAAAGGTTTTGGGATAAACTATTTGAAGAAATTGGGATTTCTTTGGGCTTGATCCATGACAATGGTTACATTCAAAGTGAGACATGATTCTATGGTTAGTATATGGTCTCAAGTGCAATGATGCCCATGGTCAAGTTATCTACCAAACAAAACACACAAGAAAATATTGAAGACATTTCAATTCAATTGAAGACATGGATTTCAATGTGGTATTCATGATGATGCAATGCAAAGCGAAGCTTAACTTGGCAAGAGAGGACGGAAGGGATCAAGCTAGATGTATGTGACACTCCTAACAAAGTGAAGGGCAAGTTGGTCTTGTAGCCGAGGGACTTTGTTGGTGGAAAGGTCTAACATTTTAGTTTGGGTTCTATACGTCGATCAAGTCATATCAAGTGAAGCAATGCAAAGCATCTAATCTTTATTGATCATTTTAGTGGAATGGCTTACGAATTGTTTCATTCAATGGAAATTCTAAGTCATTAGCTCAAGATTTGATTTGCTCAAGCAACATGAAGTGTTGAAGCCCTCAAGTTGAAAAAGATCAAGTATGGCATCAATGAAGATATAAAAGCTCAAGTGGTATACTCTATTATTTTTATCTTGAGTTTAGGAATGTCATTCTATCAAGAGGGATGCAACATTAGTTGTCTTGATAACACCAAAAAGTGCTCAATAGATCAACCCATGTGAGATAGCCTTAAGAGAGATGTCCATTGTGGACTTAGTGTGCTGAGGAGACCAAAACCGGTCTGACCGGTTTTGGTAAGCGGTCTGACCGCTTTGGGACTTAGTGTGCTCAGGCCCGACCCAAACCGGTCTGACCGGTTTGGGAAACCGGTCTGACCGATTTGGGGCTCTGACAGGTTTAATGGCTAGTATAGTTCGTAAACCGGTCTGACCGGTTTGGGAATCCGGTCTGACCGGTTTCCAACGGCTATAACGGCTAGTTTGTGTTGTGTGAGGTATTTATACCCCATACCCCTCTCCTTTGAGGGGTGCTGGTTCTAGTGCCTTTGTGGCTCGTCCCTAGCCTTCCCAAGCACCAGCAAGCTCTCCCCAAACCTCTCTTTGTGAGAGTTGATTGATTTTGATCATATCATTAGTTTTGGGTTGAGGGATGTTTGGGTTGTGAGCAATAGATAGCAAGTGAAAGCAATTTCAGCTATAGAGAGCATAACCATAGTCTTGAGCACTTCCGGTGAAGTCAAGCAATATTTGGAGCATTTGTTACTCTTGGAGGTGGTCCTCCTAGATGGCTAGGCGTCGTCGGTAAGCTACCTCGTGTGTGGTAAGCCACGGATTGGTTGTAAAGGCTGGCCTTGCCTCCTTCGTGGAAAAGGGTCAAAAGCTAGTGGAACCGAGGAAAGTGGCTTGGAGTGGATAAGCCCGCCTTTCGTAGGCCCTCAACGGAGACTAGGACTCATCGTGTCTTTGTGACAGCCTTAGTGGCAGCGGTGAACTCCGAACTTCGGAAAAACAAATCTTTGTCTCTTGTTTTACTTCACAAGCTCATTTCTAGCATTTATATTCTCGCTTCCGCATCGTTCTACTTGGGTGTGCTCTACTTGTGTGCAGGGACTTAGTGAACCTGCTAGATATCATCTACACGAGCTCATCATCAAGTTTGGTTTGTGCTAGAACTTGTAGAGGGGGTTAATTTGCATAGTTGGTTTTCTCTGTTGAAAACCGGTCTGACCGCTTTGGCAAAGTGGTCTGACCGCTTTCCTCTAGGAAAAGCGGTCTGACCGGTTTTGCAAACCGGTCTGACCGGTTTCAGTACTAACTGTGTGAAAAAGTTTGTAAAATTGCAGATTCACCTATTCACCCCCCCTCTAGGTGACATCAAGGTCCTTTCAATTGGTATCAGAGCTTGACCTCACATCCAAGCTTAACCGCCGTGAGGAAAGATGTCGACCACTTGTGAGGTAACATATAAGCCACTAGCTAGTGACGGCTCAAACTATTCCACTTGGTCCGCTCATGTACTTAATGATCTTAGGACTTTGAGTCCTATTCTTGAGCGGGTTGTAGTTGAAGGCATTGATCGTCCTTGTGTTGATTGAAGCGTGTCCAATCCAACCGAAGATGAGATGAATTGCTTTCAACTCAGCGCTCGTGTCGCTAACTTTTTATTTGATGTTGTGAGAAATGAAGTTAGAGAATTGATTCTAGAAGATGAAGCAACTCTGTTTGATGCTCATCTTATTTGGGCTAGAATCAAGAAGCTATTTGGCAACATCAAAAGCGACAACCAAGAGGAAACAAGAGCCAAGTCACATGAGGAGTGCTCAACATCAGCAAAATCATGCACCAAGCCTCATGTGATGACCACCGTGGAGCCATAAGAGCAAAACGGCTTAGCTGCCACCTCCCTGCAGAAACCGGTCCGACCGGTTTCCCAAACCGGTCTGACCGGTGTGGGCAGGAAGGGGACAGCTGGCCACAAGAAGGGAGGCCGACGCCGTGCGAGCAAAGTTTCAAGCCCACAAGCAACATCATCCACCAATGATGAAGCACTCATGCATTACAAGTCCAAAGAAGACAAGAAGGCGGAAAACTCAAAGGATGAGACTATCCTAGCTCTTATCAAAGAGCTTGAGGAAGTCAAACTCGCAAACGCCGCTTTGGTTTGTAAGTATGATGCCATTGTTGATGATTATGCTTGTGATACTCTTCATATGGCTTCCATTGAAAAAGAAAACAAAATGCTCAAGCAAAATTTGGAATTAATTGCTAGCAAGCATGAGATGCTACAAGCGACGCATGATGAACTCTTGTGTTCTCATGAAGAACTTGTAGAATCATATGCTTCATTAGAAATTGCTCATGTGGTTATAATCACTTCGATAAAATCAATTGAACCTCAATCTCACATATGCACATGCTCTCAAATTCAAAATAATTTATTGTGTGCTAACCCATGTTGCTCGCAAGCAAAACGATCTTGGTATGATGAAGTGTGTGTAGAGTCTTGTGACGACCTCATTGCAAAGGAAAATGAAGAACTCAAGCAAGAGGTGAAAAGACTCACGAAGAACTTGACGACTCTTAAAAGGAAGAGCAATGCACAACCTTCTCAAGATAACCATGAATCCATGGTGAAGAAGCTTGAGAAGAGATCAACCGTGCTAAGCTCTCATACAACTCAAGTCAAGTCCAACACAAGCCAAGATCAAGGAAATGGTGAAAAGCTTGCTCACACCAAGTGCCTCACCAAGAAAGAAGGCAAGCCAACTCTCTCCAAAAGACAAAGAAATATGGAGAAGAGAAGATGCTTTGGTTGCCTTGAGAAAGGGCATCAAGTTGCTTCATGTCCAAGCAACGTGGGACTTCACCAAGAGAAGCCCCAAATCAAGCTCGACAAAGGCTTTCTCAAGGCCCAAGAAAAATTCAAGAAAGAGTTGGCTACCGAGCAACACAAGAGCAAGGCAATCAACATCAAGCACAGGACATGTTACTCATGTCGGGAGAAAGGACATTTTGGTAAAGATTGTCCAAATGGTAAAAATACTAAACCCGACATTGTCCATACTA
This sequence comes from Echinochloa crus-galli, assembly GCA_900205405.1. Classification (NCBI taxonomy): domain Eukaryota; kingdom Viridiplantae; phylum Streptophyta; class Magnoliopsida; order Poales; family Poaceae; genus Echinochloa; species Echinochloa crus-galli. Next base: position 270,925 of record OAMR01000574.1, read on the forward strand.
TGCATGTGAAACTTGGGGATTTCCCAAATGTCCCTTGTGCCTCCAAGGTGATTTGTTCTCCAAGGAGCGGCACAAGAGCTATTTGGGTCCCTAAGCATATTGGGATTAACAACATCGGACCCAACACGAGTTGGGTACCAAATCGTGCTTGATGAGATTGTAGGGACGACGAGATGCATTGGTGGCTTGGCTTGAATGACAATCTTCAATGATCAACTAGCAAGCCAAGAAAAATTGCTTCCGCTTCACACCCAATGACATCTCGGTAACTTTGCACTTAAATTTCTTTTATTGAACTTTCATTCATATATGCCATGTGATGCTTTTAATGGCTCTCTAGTAGAGCAATATTGTGTTAAGTTGCAGTGGATCAAGTTCCGACGAAATTGGAATCAAACATCGGAAGTCCACGCCACTCGGTACAAGTCTGGCAAAACCGGTCTGACCGGTTTGCCAAACCGGTCTGACCGGTTTGGCCCAGACAATTGCAACCTTGGCACATTAATAAGAAATGAAGATTTTTGTTAATGATTTAAGCATATGCCATGTGGTATGTTTTGATAGCTCTTTTAGAGCAAATATCTATCATTTTCAGGGCATACCACACAAGATCCGACACTGAAGCCGGAAGATCCGACCAGAAAATCTGGGCGGCTCTGTGATGAACTTCAACCGGCCGGATGATCCATCGGAAGATCCGAGGCGAAACCGGTCTGACCGGTTTCCCAAACCGGTCTGACCGGTTTGGCTCAGGGTGTTGGGACTTGGCCATTTGCGTGAGAAATAAATGCACAAGTGATTTATTTCATGAATTTCTCACTCTTGGCATATGTTATCTATATCACATCTTCATGATGGTATTATTACTTGGCATATTTAATATTAAGTAATTTATTGTGTGAATTGACCAAATATTGAATTAATCCCTTCCATATCATTTACCAGACAAAGTGAATGTCTCATATTGTCTACATATGATGCACATATTTAGGGGGAGATTATTTCAATATTTGTGTCCTTGAGACTAACATTTCTTCTAGTGAACTTGTAGTCTCAATAGTGAGAGAGTATGTCTCTCAAATTGGAGTTGTCAACTCATCTTGTGATTCATGACGGTAACACTATAATCTTTCTCTTCATGAATCTTGATCTCAATTTATGTTTTGACAACTCAACATGATATAGCATTAAATTCCTTAAATTGATATAATCTTTCAAAACTAGTGCATATAAGTTCTTTCCAACCACATCATCACAAATGCACTAAAATAAGGAATTTGATCTATATTGTGTGGCTTCGTAATTAATGACCTATGTTTTCTTGCACTTACTAAAAGTCATTAATTATGAAATCATGTGTTGTGCTCTTTAATGTTTTCTCTCTATGTTGATCAAATTGGTTATTTCATGAGAGAACTCATATGGACAAGATTGAAAATATTGCACAACACATTCTACTAGAGGCCAAGGTATGTTTTCTATGAACTAGTATTTACCTTGTGCATCTAGGCCCCTTGTCATGCTAGAGTGTGAATTTACATGCAAATATATCAAGCTCCTATGCGTTCATTAAATATTTGGCTAACACTTTCTTGGTGAATGGTGTAAGCTAAATATGTTAATGTCGTTAAGTGCTCAATATATGTGCATGTCTTTGGGTGATATAGGATAGGCTTTGAAAAACCCAACTAGCATGATAGGATTGTGTAATTTTTGAAAATATTTGAGTTTTGGTCTTTTGACCTTCGTCAATCTATTTGTGACTATAGTTACCCTTGCTTGATTGATGGCTAGTCACAAATAGTGAGATTTTCTCAAGTCTACAAATCTTTATCTATCTATCCTTTCCCATTTCTTTCGGAAGAAACGAAAGAAAATAGTTTTATTGGAAATCTTATCTTTTCAATGGACAATCTTGAGAAGTTGAAGACCATGCCTATCTCATATACTCTCAGATCAAGTGAACAAGTTTTGGAGCTCAATTTCCACCCATTTGGACTTGTCCCAGCTGTCTGGGAAAACCGGTCTGACCGGTTTCCCAAACCGGTCTGACCGGTTTGGGCCCAAGCAGCTGGGTGAACTTTTCTGTGGAAATTATTTGTTTTTAATTGGACATATTCATCATAATACATTCTCAGATCAAGGGAGCTTGTCTTGGGACAATTTTTAAGCAAGTTCCGACTTTGGGTCGGAAGATCCGACAGGAAGTTCCGAGCAGCTCTGTCTCGAGTTGTTTCTGGCCCGGAAGATCTGAAGCTCATCAGAAGATCCGACAAGATCCTCGGAAGATCCGAAGCTTATTAGAAGATCCGACAAATTTCTCGGAAGATCCGACGTTTCTGGTAGACTCAACTCCCTGGGAGAAACCGGTCTGACCGGTTTGGCCCAGGAAGGTGGGCCACACATTTTATGGCCCCCCGTGATTCCCTCTCTCTTTCCTTACTCATTCACCACGTCTCTCATCTCTCTCCTGTTCTACACCGCAAGGAAGCACCCCCCTTGGCGATTTGAGGATTCAACCAAGGAAAAGTGTTCTTCTCGTTGGGATTTGAGTGCCCCAAGGCTGGTGATTGGATTCCCATTGTTTGGTGGACTCAAAACTTTATCTTTCTCGAAGTTCTTGGGTCTCAAGGTATTCAAATCTTCCCATCGCCCGATCTACTCACTCGATGAATATCTTGCAAAACCCTTTGGTGGAACATCTTCTGGCATGTCTAAGAACCTATCCCTAAGAGATTATGCAAATTGGTTGGCTACATTTTGCGCAACACGGATTTGCATCTTCACTGCGCAAAGCGGTCTGACCGGTTTGGCAAACCGGTCTGACCGGTTTGGGCAGTGAGGGCCCAAATCCCTGTTTTGCACCGTGCCAGCTCACATATGGACTAGGGATATCATGTATTGCAATATTCTTTCAAATCTAGACTAGAATCTGTCCAAATTGATCATCAACTCGAGTTGGCTCAGCTCAGACCAAAAGCGGTCTGACCGGTTCTTGAAACCGGTCTGACCGGTTTTGTTCTGAGTTGAATCAAATCTTGTTGAATGCTCTCTATCCATCCAAATATTTTGATCAATCATCTCCTGGGTATTGATACTTTGTGTGTCACTTTGTGAACTCAGGAAGGACCGTAGAAGATGCCGAAGGGATCACATGCCGAGAGAAACAAAAAGGGGAAGTTTGATGCGCCCGGGGGCAGTAGCTCGGGTGCGGCCAGTGGCAGAGGCTTGAGGCCTAGAAAGCCAAAGAGAACAGCTGAGCAGGAAATTGAAGAGATAGATGAAGTTGGGAACACCACTGATGAGGATGAGGTTGAGGATGAAACCTACAGGGTTGTATACCGGCATGATCATGTAGGTGGTGATGATGATGAGGAGGAGATGGCAGCCGGAGATGATGAGAATGAGGCGGCAGATGATGATGAGTCAGCTGAGGCAAATGCCCCTCTAGTTCTTGAGATTTGCCGACCCACCGGCCCAGCTAGCAGAAGAGTGACAGATTATCTTGCTGGTGGGATGACGATACAGTGAGGAGGTTGAGAAGGAGTAGTCCACTTGAGGTTGATAGGACAGCCACTGACTACAGGTTTTGGACACTCTTTCAGCAGGACTTCTATGCCACAGCCATCATGAAGAAGACCAAGATCACATCCGATGCACAGTATATCGATTGGGAGTACATGAGCAAGCATGACAATCCGGTGTTCAATGAGATAATTAGAGTTTGTTCTGAAAAGCGAATTAAACATCTCATGGACTTCAAGCATAATTGGAACAAGGAAGTCATTGCTCAATTCTATGCTACTGTGAGGAGGATGGCAGGCGAGAGAGAGCCATGCATTGGATGACAGAGGGACAGCGCTTTCATGTCACCTTTTCTGACTTTGCTTCTATACTCAGAGTTGGACATGAGAGTGATGACACAGTCAGGATACATGACCGAGGTGTTATGGAACCATCAGAGATTGCATTCATGTATCCCAGAGATCAGCGTGGCAGTTGGGGGAAAGTGAGTGGTCTCTACACCTACTATGGGACCCTTTACAGGATGCTTCGCAAGACACTCACTCCTAGAGATGGCAACACCTCAGATATCTCACTCTACATGAGAAACTTGATGTATTATCTGAGGATTGGTGAGGAGACTCCTCCATTTAGTGCTGTTGATTTCATTTCGCATGAGATCAAGACTATTTCCGAGAGCCCTCAAAAGATTTGTGCCTACAGTCCATTCATCATGTTTATCATAGAGAGGATCACTAGTCTTAAGATCAAGAAGGATACCTCACATAAGCCACTTCGCCCTCCTGTTCCTCACAAGTTTAGGGTACCTTCTCCTCCACCAGCAGATACAGATGCAGCAGCCGGAGGAGCTCAATCTCAGCAGCAGCAGCAGCAGCAGCCACCGCTGCAGGCCAGAACCGGTCTGACCGGTTTGGGTCTGGCAGTGGTGCACAGCCAGAGGGACGGACCTCTCCCATTCGGAAATTCATATCCATGTTCACAGGCATTTGCAAAGGCCAAAGGGATGTCCGGGTTGATATTAGGCAACAGAGGCTAGATAACAAGAAGACCCGTGATGAGTTCAAGAAACTACGCGCCGCATTAAGTCCAAATGATCCACCATCACCCATTTCACCACCTCTTGAGTTACCTGAGATTCCCCCACTTCGAGACATCATGACTGATCACATGAGTGCGGGATACTTTGAGGAGTACGGTGACATATTTGGATATGGACACGTTGGGTCGAGCTCACAGCCTCCACCACCCCCTCCACAGTCAGTTGGTGCTTCAGGAGCTATGCCATACATGCCTACCTCAGAGGGTGACTTATTTGGCTCCTCGTTTGGATTTGCACCTCCAGGTCCTACCTATGCAGCGGCTACTCTCCCGTCATCGTCTTATGCCTATGGTGGCACATCTTCTTCTATGGCAGGAGTTCAGTTCTCGAGTGCACCGTCTCCATCTCCTGCAGACTTTGCTTCACAGGCAGCAGCTTCCATCTTTGGACCTACTTCAGCTCCTAGTCATGGTATGTCTGGCACATCTTTATCTTAGACCATGATTAGCACATCCGAATCACTCTTGTTTATCACATACACATTCACTTGAGTGAAGGTTTTCATTGGACTACATCTTCTTCGTCAGATGATCATAGCCCGATCTTCTAGGGGCGACGAGGAGTTGATGCATGATGGGAGTGTGACTACAAGCTTCTCCAGGCCCTTTATGGATGATTGATGACAAAGGGGGAGAAGAATGGATTAAAGCCTATCTCTAGTTGATCTTGTAGTCATGTTAATTTGGATGTAATAAATTCGTACTTTATCTCTTTGTGGACTTGAGAAATTGTAATGTGTGCTACTATGTGTGTTGAACCTTTTTATGTATTCTAAGTGACAATTTGCTAGTGTGTTACATGTGTTGTTTGATGCAATGTTGTTTCTCACATGCTGGCTGTCTGGGTGAAACCGGTCTGACCGGTTTCCCAAACCGGTCTGACCGGTTTGGCCCGAACAGCAAGTATGTGCTTCTCTTTGTTTTATTAAGTGCTATACATGTCATATGCATCACACTTTGTTTTATAATGTCACATACACTTGTTGCACATGATGGATGCTGAGATATAGGGGGAGCTCTCATTTTTAAGTATTTAAATGTGCATTTGGCATTTGAGGCCGAATTTTTGAAATTCTATTCAAAGCACATATTGAGGGGGAGCTCATCATATATCTCAGTTATCTAAAGAGCTTAAATTTCATATATTTTATATGCTTTAATCATGTTGTCATCAATCACCAAAAAGGGGGAGATTGAAAGTGCATCTAGGCACTTATATGTTTTGGTGATTTTCGATGACAACATGATTAGTCATTTAACTTGTTTGCTTAAGTATATGAGCAGGGTTTTTATTCTTATGGACATTCATGCAATATGATCGTTGAAGAATATAAGCTCATTACTGGTATAAAAGTCAAGAAAGCAAACAAGTAAATGTGATCCCATGCAATCAAACTAGCAAATGACAAGTAATTGGAAATGACAAATGAGACAAGGACTTAAGCATATTAGTTGGTCTCATTTGATAAGATACTTGTCAAAGGTTGTGGGATAAACTATTTGAAGAAATTGGGATTTCTTTGGGCTTGATCCATGGCAATTGTTACATTCAAAGTGAGACATGATTCTATGGTTAGTATATGGTCTCAAGTGCATTGATGCCCATGGTCAAGTTATCTACCAAACAAAACACACAAGAAAATATTGAAGACATTTCAATTCAATTGAAGACATGGATTTCAATGTGGTATTCATGATGATGCAATGCAAAGCGAAGCTTAACTTGGCAAGAGAGGACGGAAGGGATCAAGCTAGATGTATGTGACACTCCTAACAAAGTGAATGGCAAGTTGGTCTTGTAGCCGAGGGACTTTGTTGGTGGAAAGGTCTAACATTTTAGTTTGGATTCTATACGTCGATCAAGTCATATCAAGTGAAGCAATGCAAAGCATCTAATCTTTATTGATCATTTTAGTGGAATGGCTTATGAATTGTTTCATTCAATGGAAATTCTAAGTCATTAGCTCAAGATTTGATTTGCTCAAGCAACATGAAGTGTTGAAGCCCTCAAGTTGAAAAAGATCAAGTATGGCATCAATGAAGATATAAAAGCTCAAGTGGTATACTCTATTATTTTTATCTTGAGTTTAGGAATGTCATTCTATCAAGAGGGATGCAACATTAGTTGTCTTGATAACACCAAAAAGTGCTCAATAGATCAACCCATGTGAGATAGCCTTAAGAGAGAAGTCCATTGTGGACTTAGTGTGCTGAGGGGACCAAAACCGGTCTGACCGGTTTTGGTAAGCGGTCTGACCGCTTTGGGACTTAGTGTGCTTAGGCCCGACCCAAACCGGTCTGACCGGTTTGGGGTTTGGGAAACCGGTCTGACCGGTTTGGGGCTCTGACAGGTTTAATGGCTAGTATAGTTCGTAAACCGGTCTGACCGGTTTCCAACGGCTATAACAGCTAGTTTGTGTTGTGTGGGGTATTTATACCCCATACCCCTCTCCTTTGAGGGGTGCTGGTTCTAGTGCCTTTGTGGCTCGTCCCTAGCCCTCCCAAGCACCAGCAAGCTCTCCCCAAACCTCTCTTTGTGAGAGTTGATTGATTTTGATCATATCATTAGTTTTGGGTTGAGGGATGTATGGGTTGTGAGCAATAGATAGCAAGTGAAAGCAATTTCAGCTATAGAGAGCATAACCATAGTCTTGAGCACTTCCAGTGAAGTCAAGCAACATTTGGAGCATTTGTTACTCTTGGAGGTGATCCTCCTAGACGGCTAGGCGTCGCCGGTGAGCTACCTCGTGTGTGGTAAGCCACGGATTGTTTGTAAGGGCTGGCCTTGCCTCCTTCGTGGAAAAGGGTCAAAAGCTAGTGGTACCGAGGAAAGTGGCTTGGAGTGGATAAGCCCGCCTTTCGTAGGCCCTCAACGGAGACTAGGATTCATCGTGTCTTTGTGACAGCCTTAGTGGCAGCGGTGAACTCCGAACTTCGGGAAAACAAATCATTGTCTCTTGTTTTGGTTAACAAGTTCAATTCTAGCATTTATATTCGCTTCCGCATCGTTCTACTTGGGTGTGCTCTACTTGTGTGCAGGGACTAAGTGAACCTGCTAGTTATCATCTACAAGAATATCATCTACACGAGCTCATCATCAAGTTTGGTTTGTGCTAGAACTTGTAGATGAGGTTAATTTGCATAGTTGGTTTTCTCTGTTGAAAACCGGTCTGACCGCTTTGGCAAAGCAGTTTGACCGCTTTCCTCTGGGAAAAGCGGTCTGACCGGTTATGCAAACCGGTATGACCGGTTTCAGTACTAACTGTGTGAAAAAGTTTGTAAAATTGCAGATTCACCTATTCACCCCCCCTCTAGATGACATCAAGGTCCTTTCAATAAGCTTTCCATGGAGTACTTTAACGCCCAAAAAGGAGTCTGTATGTGACCGTGGCGTCCATCACAAGTCGATGCTTTTCTGTAGTCCGAATCCAGCCTCCAAAACGTGTTGTACTTGATCTCTTTCCATCTTTGGGCCCAATGTGACGTGGTGGCCTGGTGAAGGACGTGAGGAACACTTGGACTTGGTCCCCAATCAACTTCTTTGGTCCTCCATGCCTTCCATGTGTGTCTAGCACTTTTTTTAATCCACGTATGTATTTCTGAAAATGAGAATGAACACGCATCATGGCGCAGCATCAATTCATCGAATGTAGGAATAATAATCATGATATATGATTGATTCATCTTTGGTTTACAAGACATTAATATGGTCGTATCTAAGCCGGTGATGTCCTCATCAGGTTAGATCCGTGAATTCTTGTATCAATTCTAGAAAGAACAAAACCAGTTTAGTGTGAGAGATGCTCCGTGACAGACTTGAAATGTGTGCCCTCCAGGCCTTTAAAACTCTCCTCGAGTTTTTGAATTTGGCTGTAATGATCTTAGCTTTGTCTTGTTGTTGTGTTGGTATGGACCAGCCATGTTGAACTATGTCCAAGAATTGCTCATGCTCCATCCAGAAATTTTCAAACCTGTTTCAATGTGAGTGACCACAGTGCGTGATGTGAAGTGTACCGTGGGATTGGGAGGCGTTGGAATTTCAATCCATATTGTTATAGTCGCCATTAGGCCGTCTCTAATGGTCGTTGAAGTCGCTAGCTAAAAAGTATATATTTTGGTTCGACTGAACGTGAGAAAGCAGCGAGTTAGTGCGCCACCACGAGACAGTCTCGCACACCTCTCAAGAAATAGCCACCCTCTGACTTGCTGTCCCCACGTCCTCTCATACTTAGCAGCTGTGGGGATTTTTTATTTTTTACTATCTCTTTCCTCCACGCAAGTCGGCGATTTCGCTAGAACCAGCATTGAGGACGGCCTTAGCGTAGTTTTCAGTTTTCTGAAAAGGGCTAACAGTGGTGTCTCAAGGTCAAGTGATCTGGACAGGAGGAATGTAAAGACAGGAGGAATGCAAAGAGAAACATTGGCGCTGAATCATCTCTGTTTTGAGAATCTTCGGGTCCAAAGAGATCCTCAAGCGTTTAAAGTCAGTCGCAAAAGTACTTGAATAATTAAGGTTAGCAAAACAGTCCAACCGACCATATGCAAGCCTTCGGCTGGTGCTATTCTGTGTTGTTTTGAGATGGATTGAGAGTTGACAATGTTCTCAAATAGTCAAATCAGAACTTGTGAATTTGTAGTTTATTGTATATGTATGACAATATTAGATCGAGTGATGAGTAGTGACCAGAATTTTTTTTAGTTTGTGAACTTGTGATTGTAAATATGTAAACTTGATGAGATCAACGAATATTTGAGCGTGTTAAATATCCGATTTTATAATTTAAGGGTAAAGAATTTCACATCGATAGTTTGGGGGTGAGTTGTAGACTTTTCCGCTACATCATCATTCATGCATCCATCATATGGCAAAAGCAACCTCTAAAACTATTTTAGGGTTATTTAAACGATATTGTATACTTAATGGATTAAACATCTGATTTTGTAATTTAGAAATGAAGTATTTCACCTTGAATAGTTTAGGAGGTTATCTTTCAAGAGATCAAGTTCACACGGAGCCAGGCTATGGGATAGCGTAACCTGTTGGGGGGGCTCACCGAGCTAGTTGAGCCCATGGATCATAAGAGCAGGACAGTTTAGTGGTGCATTAGTGAAGTTTTTTGGAGAGCATACGATGACAAAGACCTACCCACACTCTGCACCTATGAGTGTGTACACTCACCTCTATGAATGCACTCACATAACCCTGCTCATATGAGCATCTTCGAGAGACTGAACCGATAAACTTCAAAATTGACAAAGTCACCACATACGTCTCATTGTCGACGGAAACACTGCTTACCACTGAAACACAACCATGTTCTTATTAGCATCCCCGGGAGACTGAGCCGATAAATTCCTGGCATCTCCGAGAGACCCGGACAATAAATTTCGAGATTGATGAAGTCATCACAGACGCCTTGCTTCGATGAAACATTGTCCACCACTAAAAATACCGGTTAAATTCTAAAATAAATTTTAAAAAATATGACAAGCTCGAATCTAATGGACAAGTTCCACCACAAGAGATCTATGAGTGCATTCAAGCCATACAAGATCAAAGCAGAAATATCACAGCTTTCTGAAACCAATCTTTCTTGTTTAGGTTGTTGGCACTGGTGTCCTCGACGACCTCCTGAAGGAGCGTTTAGGGGAACGAAGCCCCGCAGCGGCTTCCCCTACGAGCTCCTGAATGGAAGCGGAGGCGGAGCCCTCTGCCAAATCCAGCGGAGGTAGCGGGAGGCCGCACGGAGGAGAGGGAGAGAGGCCACCGCGAAGCAGAAAAGGGGAGGGAGGCGCCGCCGACGCCGGGAGCCGTCCGCACGTCGTCACCGTGGATGGGTTTGTCGCCGTCATCGCTGCCGCCGTCGCCGGGGAGGCCGGGCCCCCTCGCCACCGCCCCCTGCTGCCGTCACGAGAGCCACTGCGCGCAGCTCCCTGGGGAACTCCGGCAGCTCAGCCTCTCCCAGCGCCTCGACGTCCACCTCCCACCAGAACCGGCCTCGCCGGAGAGCTGTCGGTGCTGCTGTTGCGGCGGGCGGTGTTGGCGACTTGGCGCTAGAGGCGGCGGCGGCGCAGGCCGACGACGAGGAGGAGTCCTCGGACACGGAGCACGACTCGGACTCGGCCGCCTGGCTGCCGGCGCAGAGCAGCAGGACAGGTCGAGGTCGAGGCCGGCACGGAGCCACCGCCGGTGCTTCACGCGAGCCACCGCCGCGGCCTTGCCCCTCGTAGCCGTCGGGCACGAAGCGGAGGGGATCACCACCGCCGGGAGCTGAAGAAGCCGTCGCGGCTGCCGGGCACCAAGCGGAGGGGACCACCCATGCGCCGCCGACGTCGCTGCTCGAGGAGGGGAGAGAAGAGGGGCGGCGTGTCCGCCGTGAGATCCGCGCTCCGCCGACCGCCCGCGCGAGCCGAGGAGAGGCGGCCTGCTCCGCGCCGCCGCCACGTGCCGCGCCCGCCGTCCGCGACCGAGGATTGGCGGAGGGAGTAGGGGGAGGCGGGATGGCGGGTCCAGCTTGGGCGGAAGAGGAGCGGCGAGGACGGGCTAGGTGACGCCGGAGGGAGAGGAGGCGGAGGCGCGGCGCCGGGCAAATATTGGGGAGGGGAGGAGACAGCAGAGAAGCGGGGCGCGGCGGGGAGAAGAAGGGAGATAGAGAGTGGGGGTGTGAGAGAGTAAAAGAAGAATAAAATATGTGGTAGTTGGGATAGAGGAGATATGACCGTGAAAGAAATTGAGATATGGAAAGGAATCTCGATGACCAGGACAGAATATTCCGTTTAGAGGAGGGAAATAGAGGAACACGAGTGCGAGCCGTCTTTATTCCAAATTTCTCCGCATCCATCTATCCCCTATATTCTTCCCCTATTTCACCTACCATCACGTGGGACCCACGTATCTTATTTTTTACAATTTTTTTCGCTCCTCCGCCTGCATTCCTCAGGCCCTGCCCCTGCATGATCTGCATCTTGTGGATGAGACCCTCCTCAGTCCTCCCCCTCCACCAGGACCATCTACTCTCTCCTCCGTCTCTCCATCTTCCGAAGAAGCACGCGGCACCGACGGTGGGGCGGCGGCCGGGCAGAGGAGCAGCGCCCCGCAGTCGACGGCGCGCAGGGCTCCTCCGCGCGGCCCAGTCGGGGAACAAGCCCGCGAGGGAGACGGGGGACGAGCCCCCTCCCACTCTCCCTCCGTGCGCGCGGCTCCTCGCGGCGGACGGCGGGCTCGGGGCGGAAGGAGGCGACGAGCGGCGGCAACACCCGACGCCGGCTCCTCTACCCCGCTGCCTCTCCCACCCATGCGTGCTGGCGCTCGGCGCTTCATCCCCAAGGAATCCCGGACGCCGAGGCCGGCGTGGAGCTCTACGGCGCATACGAGGACTGCCGCGCCGTGCCGGCCATCCTGCGGTTGCTCCGCGCGGCCAGCGATGGGAGCGGGCGGCCGCGGCGGCTCTTCCCGGCGGCCCCTCCACTTCCGCGGCTGCTCGAGCTCGGCGAGGCGGGCGTCCTCACGGCGGCGGTAGAGGAGCAGCGGCGGCGCAGGCCGGGGCGGGAGCAGGTGCTGCGGGAGAGCGGCGCGCGGTGGGCGGAAGTGGTGGGCCCGCCGGCCACGGTGGCACGTAGGGGAGCGTCGCTACCTCCCCTGGATTTGGGGGAGCCGAGGCTGTCCCCTTCGGTAGGGGAGCTCCTGGAGGACCCCGCTGCGCCTCGTTTTCCCCTAAAAGCTTCCTGCAGAAGCCAGTGCAGTCCATGGTTCAGAGACTCGCACCACATGTCGACACGAGTCTGCGCAAACTCTCCGCTAGACTGCTACCCCACCTGTCAGCTTCCTCGCTCGTTCATCTCCGATTCCACCGAAATCCCAATCTGCGCCGCCGCGATGCGCCTCGGCTGCCGGGCGATCTTCTCCCTCGTCCGCAGCAGTAGCAGCAGCACCACCACCACCACGTCGGCCGCGTCCTCACCGCCGGCGGTGCTGAGCGTCGGCCACGCGCTGCGGGAGCGGCGGCGCTTCACGGAGGCGGACGTGGCGGCGTACGCGGCAGTCAGCGGCGACCGCAACCCTGTGCACCTCGACGCTGCCGCCGCCCGGGAGCTGGGCGGGTTCCATGGCGGCCGCGTCGTGCACGGCATGCTCGTGGCCTCCCTCTTCCCTTCCATCATCGCCGCCCGCTTCGTACGTGCGCTCCACACCCTTTTTCTCCCCAGCATTTCGTCGAACAGCTCGTGAGCGCGGTGACTCACGGTGTGCCTTGGCCTCATGCTTGGTTGGTGCAGCCTGGGGCGGTGTACGCGAGCCAGACGCTCAAGTTCGCGGCGCCGGTGTACGTCGGAGACGACGTTGTTGCTCAGGTTCAGGCTCTCCACATCAGGGCCACAACGACTGCGAACAGCAGCACGTCAAGCCGATACGTGTATGTGTGCCACGTCCATCCTCTCCCCTTCTCCCTCTTTGACGATGATTAAAACTTCATCCAAAACTAACAATTGATTTTATTGCGCTGCGCAGAGTCAAGTTTGCAACCAAATGCTTCGCCGACGAAGAGGAGGGCTCTCTTGTGATTGAGGGGGAAGCCATGGCCCTCCTGCCCACACTGGAGCTCAGCTCTGAGTCAACTAGCAAAGAGTAGTAAAAAGGTGACCAATGTTGTTGCTTAATAGTAGTACTAGTATGAGTAGCACAATGCAGAAACTTTTAGTCACAAATCAGAACATCTTGTGCTGTCTGTCAAAAATTTATCATATCTCACCTGATAATTCCTCTCTTCACTAATACACTGTGTGAATTGAGCTTATTGTAGCTGCCGCATTTTTTCCAAGGATGGTGAAATTAACCTGTTGTTTATGCCTATGAATCCATGGACAGCGCCTGTATCCTGTACTATTATGTCTGTTAACTGCTGGTTAAAGCTACTGCCATATAACAGGGGCTTTTACAAACTTTCTGTTTACATCTTTTGCATTTTATCAACGGGAAGCAGAGTATGTGAGTTCTTTCATAAATAGAACATCTTACCATGAAAATCTATAATCAACTTGTGTCATCCATGGAAGTGGTGGGATCTGAGCAAGATGATCCAAAACATGTAAGCAATAAGGAAGAACAGCGTCAAATTGAGATATTTTGGTTGTTTCATTCGCTATTGAATCATGTCTATTCCTCTTATGTTGTGTATAGTTGTAATCCAATTATATTTTAGGTATAGTAACCGACTCAGAGAGTTGCCATGTAACCCTACCCCTCGGAGTATATAAGGGAGGACAAACACAACAATCAACACCCGAGAGCAAGGCACAATACAATCCACCCCATACGGGGCGTAGGGTATTATACCAATCTGGTAGCTTGAACCTGTCTAAATCTTGTATCTTTGTGTCCCTGGGTTACCATCTTGCTCCAGGTCTCGGCGATCCCCTAATACAATTCTACCGTCGTGGGGCACCCCACGGTGGATTGCTGGCACCAAACACTGACAGTTACTTATGACATTAATAAACTAACTATAATATATAACTTAAATGAAATTGGTTTTCTGATACTCTGGTGACAATTAACAGGAGCAACTTATTTCTTTCTTTTCTTTTACTCATTTTTCTGAAACAATCTACTCAACAGTAGGCAATCCTGTCAAACATAAATCTTAAATTTTCATTGTATCAAATGTTATTGGCAGTGATAGGAGTAACCCCTGTATTCAGTACCTAGTGTTGAGCCCTTTGTTTCAGAGTTTCAGTTAAGTTCAGTGTTTCATTTCAGTTGGGTCTTAGTGGAGTTGTCTGGTTCAGTCAAGGTTGTTGGAGAGTCCTACTCTTCAGGGAGTTGTTATCAGCAGAGTCAATTGCTCTCCATCATAAGATGTGTTCCTGGTTGATAGGGGGCACTATGGCCAGTAGTTTAGTCCATCAAGGCCATGTACATTTGCCTATCAATAAGAGAACAATATAAACTAAAAGCTGCACCTTTTGCATCGCCAAATTCTCACATTGTGTTCTTGAGCTAGGTGAGTTGAGGAAACTTACAGGCAGACGGAATAATGCTGCGACTGAAGTTTGGAAACTGGTAGTGTGAATTCTTTATTTCACCTAGTCGACATGCCTATTCCTAAATAAACTCTCAAGCCTATTCTGCCAAGAGGAAACATGGATTATTTTCTGATATTGCATTGCCTTCTTGTTTACAGTCAGAGGTTTTTGGTGTTATATCGTGAATGTGAATTATATTTCTGTCTTTTCACTGTTATCAAGGGAGAAAATGTTAATATTTAGTTGCCATTAGCTTGGTTCTTGTCCTTAGCTGGTGCTAGCTTAGCATTGCCATTCCCTTTATTATAAGTGCAAATATTTCATTCTAGTACCCGACCAAGATATTTGTAGAAAATGTTGTGCATTAACCTTTCCTTTTTCTTCTTATTTTTTCAAGAAATCAAGGAATAGGCCGAGGCCGATCATTAATTCATCAAAAATGTTACCACAACAGGCTACTTCCCTAGGATATATGTGCATTGGATCCCTTGCTATAGTGATAGTGATATTCGATTTTCAACTAAACCCTGATTTCTCTGACATTTCCTAATGATGCTAATATTTTCTGTTATGATAACTAATGGCATTCTTTTCAACCTTAACCATGGTTAGCTTTGGGACTCGAGCAGAGTCAAGCATGCCTGGACAAATTCTAGGCCATATTAATCTTGGACTAGATCACTAATTATTAGGTACATTTTGTATGCCAGAAGCGAAGGGCGGGCTTGGTGCAGCGGTAGAGCCTACCGTCTGTAACCGGAAGGTACCGGGTTCAAGCCCCAGCCTCTGCACATTTGTGCGGGTAAGGTTTGGACGCTATTACAACCCTTCCCGCACGGTGCGGGACGCCTACAGCACTGGGTACGCCCTTTTTTTTTGTATGCCAGAAGCATTTTTGAGAATGCTTGAACCTATGTGTTTACAAAACCCCACATCTTGAAATTGTTTGCTCCAGGCAAAAACCCTACCTTGGGTGGACCACCCATTATATCACATATCTTGGGTCCTTATTATTCTGTTAATTCTGGTCTCCATGTTGTATTCTCTCCCAATCTCTCACTACTACTTCTCTCTCTATAATTCGGAATTCTACAGTTGAGTGGTAGAATGGTGTTAGAAATTAGGGAGAGGGCATTTATTGACAGTGTAAGGTTTATTCGGAGAGGTAGAAGTCTTTAGAAATATGGGCTTCCTAGTAGGGAAATTCCTGGACTTTGCCACTTTCTCAAGAGCCTTAGTAGGTCATTTGTGGAGGAGTAAGTGTTAGTGTAACGGAAATACATAAAACATAGCCATTTCTTGAGAGCCTTATTTATAAACCCAAACATACGCCTGTCAACAAAGGACAGTTGCATGATAAATCATGGGTACATGTCGGCAGTTGTATCATCGATACCACCTAGCGTCATTCAAACTGTTGACAGGGCAACTGGCTTCTCATCTATAGAATTGTCGATATGCACAAAGTGCTTCCTGACGGAGTACATGGATCTGAGATGGAGTTTACCATTGCTGTTGGCTCTCATAATGCTGATACGATGTTAGGCATCTATTCTCGCAATTGGCAGAAAGGGATAGCTGGTTTGCATATTTCTATTAAAATAATATTATTTCCAGAAATGTTCCTCACTTGGACTGGCTCATCTAAAAGTGTTGTGCTTTCAGCCAGCATAATTTATATAAAATTGCAACACAATGTAAACTAACGTTGTGGCAATAAAGGGTGGGGGTGTTACCATGGAATGTTACTATTGGAACTGAGAAATATTTAGTTTGACTTCACTTCAAGCATTTTGGAGTTTGGACAAATCTCTGGAGCTCGATTTAATTAACTTTTGTAGAAAAGTGAAGTAGGTTTCCAATTAGTAAATGGTTTCTGAAAACCATATTGTTTTCTTTTATTGAAGGACACCACAAAAGTTTTAGCACATATCACCCCTATTTGTGAATGAGTAAAGATATTGAGCCGTCTAGATTTGGGTTAATAATGGTACCCAAGCATATTAGTACAGTTACATATTAATGAAGTGGGTAAGCTTCGCTGCCATGTCTAGGATATTTGTATTTGTGCTATCCACCTCTGGCCGTCACATGGTCCTGATCACTGATTGATGGGAGGCTTGGAATCTTTCATGTTAATGAATGTATAGCATATGGTTAGCAAATCGAATGCAGCTTGTAGGCTGGCGGCCGAACAATAACAAAATGCTAACTTTGTCCCGGTCTGCTGTATGGTTTGGCACACCAGGCTGACCTGGCCACCCTTAAAAACACTGTAGACTAGAACCAAGACCATGCATGCTCGATTAGTTGGTGCAATCAAGCATCAATCCAGCAATACTCATCACTTTGACCTCTGACCTCGCCTGTTTTCACCTCTTCTGGGCGCATGGCTAATTTTGGCCCTGATCAACTAGGGGATACCCACAGTATGTATACACTGGTTCAAGTTAATTTTTTATCGAATCCATGCAAATTTCTCTATTTATTTTTTTGTGGCGTGGCCACATTGCATGTTATTTGATGAATCAGTTCTGGAGCCGAGAGTTGCTGCTGGATGGCTACTGAACTTTTGGAACTTATGGGCGACACATATCCTTGTAATCCTGAGCCTCACGCAGCAGGTCATGCTTCTCTTCTTCTCTGGGATCCGCCGACGTCAGGGCCGTAGCTTCAAAAGGCTCTTTCTCTGGCTGGCATACCAGCTGGCTGACAGCACCGCGATGTATGCCCTCGGCAACCTCTCCCTCAGAAGCACCATGCGGCAGCACCGGCTCGTCGCCTTCTGGGCGCCATTCTTGCTGCTGCACCTTGCTGGCCCAGACAACATCACGGCTTACTCCCTCGAGGATAACAAGCTGTGGAAGCGCCACCTTCTGACTCTTGTCGTGCAGGTCCTGGGAGCTGGGTACGTTGTCTACAAGCAGATCGCTGGTAGTGGGATCTTGTTCTCCCTAGGTACAACCTTGATGACCACTGTTGCGGTTGCCAAGTTTTGTGAGAAGACATGGGCTCTCAGGTGTGCCAACTTCAACATTATCCGGGAAATGGTGGAGGCGGAGGACACGGAGCAACAAGGCAAATGTCGTCTTTACCTCGAGGATGAACCACCTCACGGGGGGTTCAAAGGCAAGGTAGTCGACAAAGAGGAATTCTTGATGCTGCGGGCGCACGCTGTATTCCGTGTCTGCAAGTCTGCTATGGTGGATTCCTCGGAGAATCCAGGTAATTATGTAGTTGGCATACTTATTTACCTTAAGGAGAATGAGATGGAGTATATGTGGACACTGACGGAGATGGAGCTGTCGCTGATGTATGACATCCTGTACACCAAGGCACCTGTGCTCCACACTCTGCCTGGCTACTGCATCCGTATTGTCTCGCCTCTGGCTGTGGTTGCTTCCCTTCTGCTGTTCCTGTTCTATGGCATTGAGGGAAACAGAAGCCCGGACGTCGCTATCACTTATGTCTTGTTGGGCAGTGCCTTCCTCATGGAGATGACATCGCTGCTGAGCGCACTCTGTTCTACCTGGACGTTCTCCTTTTTATGTGCGACGTGGTGGAGTGGTCTTCGGCACTCTGCTTTGTGTTTGGAGAGGTGGCACAAACTTCGTCGTGTGGCCCTTTCTCTTCGTCGGCTTGCCCACAGCACACGAATTGCTGGCTTCTTCAGGTTATCAAGGAGGTGGTCGGGCACCATGGGGCAGTACAACATGTTGGAGGTGTGCACTGCAAGGCCTGAAAGGTTTGCAGGGATACTGGGTGATAGCATGCCTGCTGTTGGTGTTCCAGATGGCCTCAAGGACTTGGTGGTCGATTACATACAATACATGATCGGAAGTGGGTACGTGAACACACTGGGAATGGTCAGAGATAAATGGGGCACAGAGGCGCTGCAGCGTTGGAAAAAACATAGTGACATAACTATCGATCACAAGTACCTCGGTGCTGAGCTCCACGAGGGAATCATTATCTGGCACATCGCCACGGACATCTTCCTCGTCAAAAGGCAGAATACCAAGGCTGAGGATAAACAACTTGTGAAGGAAGTGCAGATACTATCCAACTACATGATGTTCCTCCTCGTCAAACGACCTGACATGCTACCGGGCCTTGCTCAGAACAAGCTGTACCAATGGACCAAGAGAAGCCTGAACACTCAATGGATCGACATCATCAGCAATGGCCTTGTGTCTGATTCTGGGCTCCAGCCAAGTGAGAATTTTGCCAGCGTCTTATACGAGAAGGAGCTCTCTGGATCCCATGTTCAGAATTTCCGTTTATCATTGGCAATCAAACTAGCTAAAATACTGGTCAGCACCAACAAGTCCAAAAACGCCTTGCAGCTGGTCTATGAGGTCTGGGCCGATTTTCTAATCTACACGGCCAACCGATGCAGCAGGGAGTCCCACGCGAAGAAACTCAACAGTGGTGGTGAGTTCACAACCCTCGTTTGGCTTATGACAGACCACCTTCACCAGGTCTCCGTTAACCGTTATGTTTATGCACCTACAGATGAATAAAAATTATTGTATCACTTGCCGTTATGTTTATGCACCTACAGATGAATAAAAAATATTGTATCACTTGTTTAATATGTGCTGTGCATAAGGTGCTTGGTTACCAATATTCCTATGTTTGCCTATTTTATAACTTCATAATTTCGGTAACCCAGCGTGAGGTGGTAATGGATATTTTGCTTATCGTTCAGCAATAATCAGAACACGTAATGTTTTACCTGACTCGGGGATTATTCAAGAGCGAAGCTAAAGTTCCAAGGAATTCGTTGAAGTCAATGATGTACAACTACGTCGCAAAAAAAAAGGTTGTACTAGAAGTATAGAACTGGATTTTAGGTTTGATTGATTAATATGGCGTTGGGAGACGATTTGTTGAAATTCCTCATAAATTCTCGTGGATGTCATCATTGGAGCGTGGAATCAGGAGTTGGAATTTTGTGTGCACCAATACCGCTGTTTGTATGTCACATGAATTGGGAAATGGAAAGGCGAAATAGCCGAATTCGTCCCTGAACTATCTTACGTGGCTTAGTTTCGTCCCCCAACTATCAAAACGTCCAATTTAGCCTCTGAACTATTCAAACCGGCTCAACCTCATCCTTTCGCTGATGTGGAGCGCCACGTTGGCGTGTCCCGTCGCCGCCCAGTCATCATTTTGTGTAAACTCTCCATTCTACCTTATGATTACGATATTCAAGTGAAGCAAATGCATTTAATTGCACCATTAGACAAGCAATTCTCTATTTATTATCTCCTTCAAGGGGGTTTTTAGGATCGCTATATTTAGTCTATTTTGGCTTTTCCTGTCTACTTTTCTCAAGGACCTCGGAAGATAGAGGAGAGCGCCAGGCGCAGATTTCCGGAATACTTCTACGGGGTTCTCCATATTATGCCTTGAAGAGGACTCGAACCTCCACGCTCTTTAGCACGAGATTTTGAGTCTCGCGTGTCTACTAGAATAGGCTAAGCTTGTTTTAATATCTCTGTGAGCAAGAGCTAAAGTGGCTCCTAAGTTATCCTATATGGTCTTCTAACAGATCATATTTCTGAAAATGTTGACAACAAGGTAGGTGTTAATTGCTATTGTCATCTTCGCAGTCTATATGTATTCTGTACAATGACCGAGGAAACAAATGCAGGTGATTGTATTCTGTACAACAGCAAAAGTAACAAGCCTTGTTGCTGAGCTTCTGTCAGAACTGAAGTTAAATGTTCATAAGATCCACTCCGGAAAGCCTCAAAGTTACAGAACCAGGATATCAAAAGAGTTTCTTTGGAGGGTAGAATGGGGAGTTTACACAAAAAGATGACTCACTACCAGAATGATCGACATCTGCACCGGGTGGGAAAGCCCTTTAGCACCGGGTTTCCCACCCGGTGCAACTAAGCCGAGGCTAAAGGGGTACCCCTTTAGCCTCGGCTTAGTTGCACCGGGTGGGAAACCCGGTGCTAAAGGGCTTTCCCACCCGGTGCAGATGTCGATCATTCTGGTAGTGAGTCATCTTTTTGTGTAAACTCCCCATTCTACCCTCCAAAGAAACTCTTTTGATATCCTGGTCTGTCTCTTATACACATCTCTTTAGCACCGGGTCCAAAAATGGCCGAGGCGGAGGAGGCGGGCGGATGTGAAGGATTCTGGTAGTGACTGGGCGGTGACGGGCCGCGCGGGCGCTGCACATCCGCAAAAGGATGAGGTTGAGCCGGTTTGAATAGTTCCTGTCTCTTATACACATCTCTTTAGCACCGGGTCCAAAAATGGCCGAGGCGGAGGAGGCGGGCGGATGTGAAGGATTCTGGTAGTGACTGGGCGGTGACGGGCCGCGCGGGCGCTGCACATCCGCAAAAGGATGAGGTTGAGCCGGTTTGAATAGTTCCTGTCTCTTATACACATCTCTTTAGCACCGGGTCCAAAAATGGCCGAGGCGGAGGAGGCGGGCGGATGTGAAGGATTCTGGTAGTGACTGGGCGGTGACGGGCCGCGCGGGCGCTGCACATCCGCAAAAGGATGAGGTTGAGCCGGTTTGAATAGTTCCTGTCTCTTATACACATCTCTTTAGCACCGGGTCCAAAAATGGCCGAGGCGGAGGAGGCGGGCGGATGTGAAGGATTCTGGTAGTGACTGGGCGGTGACGGGCCGCGCGGGCGCTGCACATCCGCAAAAGGATGAGGTTGAGCCGGTTTGAATAGTTCCTGTCTCTTATACACATCTCTTTAGCACCGGGTCCAAAAATGGCCGAGGCGGAGGAGGCGGGCGGATGTGAAGGATTCTGGTAGTGACTGGGCGGTGACGGGCCGCGCGGGCGCTGCACATCCGCAAAAGGATGAGGTTGAGCCGGTTTGAATAGTTCCTGTCTCTTATACACATCTCTTTAGCACCGGGTCCAAAAATGGCCGAGGCGGAGGAGGCGGGCGGATGTGAAGGATTCTGGTAGTGACTGGGCGGTGACGGGCCGCGCGGGCGCTGCACATCCGCAAAAGGATGAGGTTGAGCCGGTTTGAATAGTTCCTGTCTCTTATACACATCTCTTTAGCACCGGGTCCAAAAATGGCCGAGGCGGAGGAGGCGGGCGGATGTGAAGGATTCTGGTAGTGACTGGGCGGTGACGGGCCGCGCGGGCGCTGCACATCCGCAAAAGGATGAGGTTGAGCCGGTTTGAATAGTTCCTGTCTCTTATACACATCTCTTTAGCACCGGGTCCAAAAATGGCCGAGGCGGAGGAGGCGGGCGGATGTGAAGGATTCTGGTAGTGACTGGGCGGTGACGGGCCGCGCGGGCGCTGCACATCCGCAAAAGGATGAGGTTGAGCCGGTTTGAATAGTTCCTGTCTCTTATACACATCTCTTTAGCACCGGGTCCAAAAATGGCCGAGGCGGAGGAGGCGGGCGGATGTGAAGGATTCTGGTAGTGACTGGGCGGTGACGGGCCGCGCGGGCGCTGCACATCCGCAAAAGGATGAGGTTGAGCCGGTTTGAATAGTTCCTGTCTCTTATACACATCTCTTTAGCACCGGGTCCAAAAATGGCCGAGGCGGAGGAGGCGGGCGGATGTGAAGGATTCTGGTAGTGACTGGGCGGTGACGGGCCGCGCGGGCGCTGCACATCCGCAAAAGGATGAGGTTGAGCCGGTTTGAATAGTTCCTGTCTCTTATACACATCTCTTTAGCACCGGGTCCAAAAATGGCCGAGGCGGAGGAGGCGGGCGGATGTGAAGGATTCTGGTAGTGACTGGGCGGTGACGGGCCGCGCGGGCGCTGCACATCCGCAAAAGGATGAGGTTGAGCCGGTTTGAATAGTTCCTGTCTCTTATACACATCTCTTTAGCACCGGGTCCAAAAATGGCCGAGGCGGAGGAGGCGGGCGGATGTGAAGGATTCTGGTAGTGACCTGTCTCTTATACACATCTAGATGTGTATAAGAGACAGGCTCCTAGCCGTTTGACCCGGTGTTGAAGCCCCATCAGCACCGGGTCCAAAAATGGCCGAGGCGGAGGAGGCGGGCGGATGTGAAGGATTCTGGTAGTGACTGGGCGGTGACGGGCCGCGCGGGCGCTCCACATCAGCAAAAGGATGAGGTTGAGCCGGTTTGAATAGTTCAGGGATTAAATTGGACGTTTTGAAAGTTGAGGGACGAAACTGAGCCACATGCCGGTTCATGGACAAATTCGGATATTTCGCCAAATGGAAATGAGGGCTAATACCGCGCACTATTAGTTTTACTTGCGTACCCCGTCGGCCAAATCGGACCCTACGGCCTTTGTAGTTTGTATTGCGCTGCATTCATCCACGCACTCTCCCGAAAAGAAGTAGCCTGTCGGTAGCTCCCTCTCTAGTGACCCACTGATCTCGGGTGGTCTGCCCCTAGGCTTTGCTTGGGAAATGAAGTATTGAAGAGTATCGGAGGGGGTTGAGAGAGATTTTGACTTGCAGGGGAAATTGCTCCACTCCAAACCTCTCCAATCCACTCTAATACTCTATTTCCAAAACAAAGCATTAACGATATCCTATTAGCTAGAGCTCACTCCGCTGGTCCTCGGCCTTCGCGCTAGAGCTCCCCACGGCCCCATTCTTTCTCACTTCCGATGCCTCCGAACTGGATTTACAGTGCCCTCAAAGCGAAAACCAGCAGTAGGCGACGGTGCCACTAGGGTAGCTGGATGGCGGCGGGAAGATGTGTTCTTCTGGCCATAGCTCTCTCTCCAACCAATCCACTCCAGCGTAGCCCAGTTTGCACCCCAAGCTTCCTCCCCCTCCATCCACTTGATCTGGTGGCGATGTGCAGCCTAGCCCGAGCTCCCCGGCCGCATAGCGGCGAGGCAGTAGGCACGCGGCATAGCAGCGGCTGGCGGTGGAGAGGAGAAGAAGATATTCTCAATTTGATGATATATATGCACATCCAATAGAAATCCTTATTTGCCACGTTATCCAATACCAACTTATAATTTTGTCTACATCCAAACAATAGATTTGGTATTGTAACATGTTTTCAAAACCAGTCCGATTTGGTATTGGTATCCAATTTAATTCCAACAACTCAATATCTATATTCAAACAGACCCAAGTGACTCATGTATCGTGCATAGCTTTCGCATCACGTGTTGTATTGTATTGTCTATCACAATGTGCATAGAGGTTTATCAAAACTTCAAAACACATTTCGGTCTTATTTGCATTCTGAACAGCTCTCATATAACTTACATTATTGTCTAACACCTATTCACCTTATGCTAATTTTGTCACATTCTGGTCATGTCTTTGGCTACAGATACATCAAATATGTAGTGGGTATGATGGCTAAGGTAAATGAAGTTGCTGGATTTGATGTGCCGGATTCAGGAAGGACAAACAGAGTCGTGGAGAAGAACAGCAGTTTTATTAAATAGAGGAAGAGATCAGAGGAGGTCCAAGGTAAGGGAACAAGAAGAGCAGGGATGGTTCTGAATAATTCCATTTCTTCTATGAGCAGGTACTTGTTTAGACCAGGTTGTGTCAATACTTCTTAGACAAACAAGTGTTACACACCTTACACACGTGGTAATCTATCACACCAGTGTGTGCCGCACCTTACACACGTGGTATTGTCCAGTATTAGATTTGTCGGTGCTAGGATCGGTCGGCCAATCCCCAGCGCCAAAACAAAATGCGCTGTGTCCCGTCCCTTGACGGTTGATGCAAGAGCTAGCACAATGAGACAAGCGTTTATCCTGGTTCCGAATACACATCTCCATAGTAGACCTCGTGTGCTTGCAGAGGGGGGCTACAAGCAAGGCGGGAGAGGAGGAGGAGTCTCCAAGTCCCTGAAAGCGAATGTGATGGTGTTTTTCTCTTTGGATCTAGTCGGATGGGTCGTTTTTTTGGTCGTCTCTCTCTCCTTGCCCCGGTCCCTTCCTCCTTTTATAGATCAAGGAGAGAAGGGAGGGGGAGGATTTTACAAGTACAGGCGTGATGTGTGCCATAGAGGTGTGCACCGGAGAGTATGGCGTCGGGTCTGTCATCGTCCTTGGCCCTGGCGGGGGATTTATGGCGAACCCCGGCTTCTGCGGGTGTCGTCGCCGTCCATGTGCTTGTCCTGGAGCGGTTTCGAGGGGTGCCGTCGCGGTAGTTCGTGCCCAGCTGGCCGCTGTTGGTTGACTCTAGGGCGGGGCAGGTGAAGAAGGACAGGAGTTGGCAGCACAGGGGTCGGCGTGGCGGTCGTCGTCGACCACAGTGCGCGGCGTGCCCAGCTCATCAAGGGATGGCCGAGAGTTGGTGGATTTGACCTGGTGTTCGCTGTCACCAGGCCGTGTCTGACTGAGGTCTGTACTCGGTCGCTGTTCAAATATTCGCTCGAGGGTTCCCCATGCCTATTCGAGGGGTGTCCCTGAGGGGAAAAGACGGGGGCAGGCAGAACAGTGGCGCGGAATGACGCCTGCCAGTCCGCACAGGGCCTTGCGCGCGTACGTCTGCACAGCGATGGCAAGGACGTACAGTGACCGGAGCAGGTGGAACAGTGGCGCGGAATAACGCCTGACAGTCTGCACAGGTCTCTGCGCAGTGTCGCGTACGTCTGCACAGCGATGGCAAGGACGTACAGTGACCGGAGCAAGTGGGACAGTGAGCTCTGCGGTGCCAGCGGTGTGGCGTGGGGGAAAGATTGCCTTTTGACTTTGGCGCCCGCTTGATGGGGCGGGCATTAAATGCCGTTGCCAGGCGGGGCGCCGGCGTGCGCCGTGCCGAGTAGAGGGGTGCCCTCGAGCGAGGCGGAATAGGTTCGCCCGCTCGAGGGGGCATGCGACCCTCGAGAGAGGCAGAGGCGGAGGTCGTCCTGCCGGTCCCTTTGTCGGGCGAGCTCGGGCGGCCGTCCCGGGCCTGAAGTTGCGTTGGGCTGTGTTCTCTTGGTGGCCCCGCACTGCCGGTGATTCGGCCGTTCGTGGTTAGCGTTTTTGGGGCGTGATTACCCCGATGGTTAGGGGACCCCGTGGGTTTGTCCCCGACAGTAGCCCCCGAGCCTCTGGCGTACTGATGGTCAGTCGGGCAGAGGCTGACGGTTTCGCAGGGTCGTTCCCAGGCCTTCTTCGGGGATTTTTCCTTCCAGGTTATGCACGTTCTTCCGTGGGGGCGCGCGAGCGCACCCGCGGGTGTAGCCCCTGAGCCCTTGGACGAGTGAATTTACTCGTGCAAGGGCTTTGACTTTCGTGGATTGTGTCGATCGTTCCCCTTTCGATGTGATGGGGACGAGACCGAGTTTAACGAAACTCGGGGGGTGGACCCTGCACGGCTTCGATGTGTTTTGTGCATAAGAGGAGGAGGATATGTTGCAAGGAGCCCCCGAGCTCCTGGCCCGAGCGGAGGCGATCGGGAGGGCTTCTTGTCTTGGAGTCGCGACCCTCGCTTTCCCTTCGCGGGGGAGAGGGGTGAGGCCATCCGTGCATCCCTCGAGTCGGGCAGCGTACACGGATGCCTCGGTGAGCTGTTAGCGGGTAGTTCAACCGGACGCCCGTGCCCCGTTCGCTAGGGGTCGGCTCGTGGTCCGGAGACGCGTCCATGTAGCGCTTGCCAAGGTTTGCTAGGTGGGGCTCGGTCCCTTTCGACAGGGTCCGAGGGCGCGAAAGCTCTCCCTCGTTGGGATCCCCCCGACTAGCTTCCTTTGTCTGGCCTTGAACACAACAGGGGCGTCCCCAAACTTCGCGTTCGGGGTAAAGTCCGTTGGACACGCCCGAATCGTCCCTGACTCTGTCGATCTGGAGCGCCTGTCGAACCCTTTCGCGGGCCAAGCTTCGTACTCCTGATCAGTAGGGCCTTGCGAAAGGCGCAGGTCGCCCTTGAGCGTCGAACTCGAGGGTCGGTCAAGCGTTCCGGCTGCCTTCGCATCGTTTGATCTGGGGCGCCCATCGAATCCTTTTGAGGTTTGGGCTTCGGGCCCCTTATCAGTATCATCCTGTGCTTCGAGGGAGCAGGGCGTCGTTGCCTTACCCTGGAAGGAACCCAATGGGTGGGTTGTTTCGATTTGCGGGCCCACGCACGACTACTGGCGGGTACGGTTGTGGCAGTCGTGGCGCGGAGTGGGCGAGATGGGCGAAGTGGGCGCGCCTTTTTAGGCGGAGTTGTCGTGCGCCGGGGAGAGGCGAGGCGACGGGCGGTCAGGCGCCGCTGCCACGTCGTTTCGTTTTATCGTGCCGCAGTAAATGCGGCCGCCCACGCGTGCCGTTCCGCAGGAAAAGAGGGGAGGGGCCCCCCAGTTGTCAGCGTCGTGCCACGCTCTCGTGTTCGGCCTGTTGCCAGTCGGTCCGGTCCGTGGTCGCACTTCACGTGCATGCCCTGGATCGGACGGTTGGGCCGTTGTTTTGATGGCGTGGTTGAACGGGCGCGCCTTTTGTGACGAGGCGTTATGTATGGGCAGGGTCTGAGGCGACGCGACGACCTGGTCATTTTAGCGTTCCGATCCACCTTGCCGCCCACTGGATAAGTGTGGCCTTCTGCTTTGGTCGGCTTTCCGTGCGGCCGGGCCCGACTTGTCAGTGGCTTGAGTTGGTTTCCCCATCTGGATGCCTTTGGGTGA
This sequence comes from Echinochloa crus-galli, assembly GCA_900205405.1. NCBI lineage: Eukaryota > Viridiplantae > Streptophyta > Magnoliopsida > Poales > Poaceae > Echinochloa > Echinochloa crus-galli. The sequence goes on from OAMR01000574.1 coordinate 298,122, forward strand.
CCTCCTTTGTCCCGGTCCGTTTGGTTGGTCTTTGATTGATTCGCCTGTGGGTTGCCAGGCGTGGGAACCGTACCGCAGGCGGGCTAAGTCAAAGAGGCGGTCAAGGCTGCCCGCGGGATATGGCTGGCGGTTCGCGTTTACGCGAGAATCCCGCGCTCACCCACCCACGGGAGTAACAGTCGCGACCCCTGGATGCCTATAAAGGCAGGCGTCCAGGCGGGGGAGGAGATCATCACCGGGCTTTTGTGTAGTTTGCTAGATATGCAGAGTTACAAACTTCACCCCCCCCCCCCCCCCGGTGCGAAAGTGAGAGTAGGGTGGTCTGGGGTTTCATCCCTGGCGTGCGCCATTCATGCCAGAAGAAAGTCGACGAGAGGTGGTGGGCATGTTGCGGGGAAGGAGCAGGGCATCGCGCTCCTCATCGGGGAGGCGGTGACCTGGCCGGTGGCGAGGCGCATCAAGGACGTTGCGGCGGTCGCTTCATCCGCTAGGAAACTAGCAGACAGCGTTCGCCGGCCTCCATCCTTGCGGGGGCGCTCATCGACGGCAGGGCGCGAAGCCAGGCCCTGTTCGGCGGTCAAGCGGTCCAGCGTCCTCTGCTTCGCATCCACCCGACCACCGGGTTCTTCGGTTAGCTGGGTGCTAGAAGAAAATAGACGAGAAAGCTGTGGAGACTGGTTCTCGCGATAGTGTGCTGGCCGGCTAACCGAAGTAGTACGAGAGCCCCGTTAGGGTGGCTCCGATCTTTGTATCTTTAAAACGGCCTATGGCCGAGTGTAATTTCTCCTTGTGATCTCGCCATTCGTGGCGTGTATGGAATGGATCATGCTTGTGTCTAGCCCCTTCGCGGGTTAGCACGATCTTGTCCATGCGTTGGAAGTTTTCGTGCGAAATTGTGCCTTTTCTCAGGATTTAGGAGAGTCCTTGGCCAAGGAGTTCGTTTTCGTGAGTGACTCGAGCGTTGTGCGACGAGGGGGACGTCGTAGCCTTTCGAGGGTGTGAGCGGTCCCGCGACCCGGCCAACTGTCCTCGGTAGCAACTCACGCCTTGCCTTCGGTCTTCCTCGATCTCTAAGGGGAAAGGACTAATAACGCTTTCAGGGTTTCGACCGAAAGAAAATTGGACCCTTCTCGCGATTTCTTGGAACGCCGAGTTCGCCTCCATAGGTTCCTGCAATGATTCTGGGAGTCTGGTCCACCTGGTCCAGCGAATTCTCGCGGTTCCGCTGGTTTTGGTCTTCCTGGTAGGCCTTGAGCCTCGGAGACCCGTACTCCAAGTCTGTTGGGAGGACGGCTTCGGCGCCATAGACGAGGAAGAACGGGCTGAAGCCTGTGGCCCTGCTTGGGGTTGTCCTGAGACTCCAGATCACCGATGGCAGCTCGGCAACCCACTTCCGGCCAAACTTGTTCAGTTTGTTGAAGATTCTTGGCTTCATGCCTTGTAGTATCATGCCGTTGGCACGTTCTACTTGGTCGTTCGTTTGTGGGTATGCCACGGCCGACCAATCAACGTGAATGTGATGGTCGTCGCAGAACTCCAAGAACTTCTTGCCGGTGAATTGGGTGCCGTTGTCGGTGATGATCGAGTTAGGTACCCCGAATCGGTGGATGATGTCGGTGAAGAACAACACGGCCTGCTCAGACCTGATGCTGGTGATGGCCCGGACTTCGATCCACTTCGAGAACTTGTCGATGGCTACCAACAAGTGAGTGAATCCTCCGGGCGCTGGGCGTAAGGGCCCCACAAGATCCAACCCCAGACCACGAAAGGCCATGTTACAGGGATGGACTGCAGGGCATGCGCCGGGAGATGCGTCTTTCGTGCGTAGAATTGGCACCCTTCGCAGGTGCGCACGACCTCGTTCGTGTCGGACATGGCGGTGGGCCAGTAAAAGCCTTGCCGGAATGCGTTACCCATGAGGGTACGCGGCGCCGCGTGGTGTCCGCATGCCTCGGCGTGGATGTCGCGGATCAACTGCCTTCCCTCGAGGATGGGGATGCATCGCTACAAGATCCCCGAGGCGTTGTGTTTGTACAGCTCGCCGCCGACCGAGACAAAGGTCTTGGCCCTTCTGGCGATACGGCGCCCCTCGGTTCGGTCCGAGGGTAGTTCCCCGCGGTCGATCCATGCGAGGTACGGATCACGCCAGTCTTGCGGTCGCGTGTCTGCATCTATTTCCATGGCCTCGGCCGAAGAAGTTTCAGCGTCGAGGGCCTCGAGCCCCTCCGTCGAGGGGTCCTCTTCCATGGGCTCGACCTCCGCAGCCCCCGAGGGCATCTTGGGAGTCCCGGCCCTTCGCTCGAAGTTGACGGAGGGTTCATCGAGGTCACGGGTGAAGACGTTCGGAGGAACGGTGATTCGCTCTGACGCGATCTTCGCCAGCTGATCCGCTTCCTCATTGTATTTGCGTGCGATGTGGTTCAGCTCGAGGCCATAGAATTTGTCCTCGAGACGACGAACCTCATTGCAATACGCCTCCATCTTTTCGTCGCGGCAGCTTGCATTCTTCATCACTTGGTCGATGACCAACTGAGAATCCCCCCGGACATCGAGGCGTTTGACGCCGAGATCGATGGCGATGCGAAGCCCAGCGAGGAGGGCTTCGTACTCCGCCATGTTGTTCGATGCTGGGAAGTGCAAGCGAACCACGTACCAGATATGTTTTCCGAGGGGTGAGACGAAGAGGAGGCATGCGCCTGCCCCGGTTTTCATCACCGACCCGTCGAAGTACATGGTCCAGCATTCGGTTTGGATCTGCGGCGGCGAAAGTTGGACGTCGGTCCACTCAGCGACGAAATCCGCTAAGGTTTGCGATTTTATCGCCTTACGCGGTGCGTAGGAGAGAGTCTCCCCTACGAGTTCCATAGACCATTTCGCTATTCTACCCGAGACGTCCGGGTTGCGGACTATCTCCCCCAAAGGGAAAGATGAGACCACGGTGACCGGGTGGGCCTCGAAGTAGTGTCGCAGCTTTCGACGCGCGAGCACTACAGCGTAGATTAGCTTCTGGATCTGTGGATACCGCATCTTGGTTTCGGTCAGCACCTCGCTGACATAGTACACCGGCCTCTGGACCGGCAGAGCGTGGCCCTCCTCTACCCTTTCTACGACAATGACGGCGCTGACAACTTGCATTGTCGCAGCCACATATAGGTAGAGGGGATCGCCGTTCTGCGGCGGCGTGAGGATGGGTGCGCGTGTGAGCGACGCTTTTAGCCCATCGAGGGCTTTTTGGGCTTCGGGGGTCCACGAAAAGCGTTCGTGCTTTTTTAGGAGCCAGTACAAAGGTAAGCTTCACTCATCTTCACAAAAGCAGTCCCTTGGGCCTTGTTGTCAACCAGGTGAGAAAAATCCACAATCAGAGCATCATCAGTGAACCCAGGCATGAACATGACAGCACCATACAGCTCCGGATGCACGTCCTCAATCTTGGTCTCACGAATAGCCTCTGCAACATTGCTCGCGGCACCCCGAATACGCATTTTTCCGGGTTTAATTTTACCCCGTTCGCCCGGAGGCAATCGAATGTGATTTGCAAATCGTTGACCAGATCGTTCACCTTTCTGGTTTTTACAACGATATCGTCAACATATGCCTCAATGGTCCGCCCGATGTGGCTTCCGAAAACGTGTTGCGTACATCGCTGGTATGTAGCTCCAGCGTTTCGGAGGCCGAACGGCATAGTGACGTAGCAAAACATGCCAAACGGGGTGATGAAAGAAGTCGCGAGCTGGTCGGACTCTTTCATCCTTATTTGATGATAACCGGAATAAGCATCTAGAAAGCATAGCAATTCACACCCAGCGGTGGAGTCTACTATCTGATCTATTCTAGGCAGAGGAAATGGAACCTTACTGTTAGTAACAATGTTTCCATGTTTTTCGCAAACTTTTCATCGTTGTTGGTTGGCTGGCGAAAACGCGGCGGGATGGCGGCCGAACGGATCTTTCGGACCTCTTTGATGAATCCGGCTTGCAGGAGATTGTGCACCTCCTCCCCGATGGCGCGGCGCTTTTCCTCGTCGAACCGCCGCAGTCGCTGTACCACCGGCTTGGAGTGTGGCTTGATGTCGAGGCTGTGCTCGGCGACCTCCCTCGGGATCCCCGGCATGTCCGAGGGTCTCCACGCGAAGATGTCGGCGTTGGCGCGGAGGAAGTCGATGAGCACAGTTTCCTATTTGGAGTCGAGGGCGGTGCTGACCCTCAACGCCTTGCCTTCGGGGGTATTGGGGTCGAGGGGCACCGCCTTCGAGTGCTCGGCAGCCTCGAAGGTGCCCGCGTGCCTTTTGGTGGAGTCGACGGCCTCGTTCGCCATCTTCTCCAAGTCCGCCACCAGGGTCTCGCTGTAGGCGAGCGCTTCCACGCCCTCGACGCATTCGACGTCGCACGCGTAAGCGTGCTCATCCGACGATCCCACGGTGATGACGCCCTTCGGTCCTGGCATCTTCATCTTGAGGTAGGCGTAGTTGGGGACCGCCATGAACTTGGCATAACACGGTCGCCCGAAAATAGCGTGGTACGCTCCTGGGAACCCCACCACCTCGAAGGTGAGGGTCTCCCTCCGAAAGTTATCGGGAGTACCGAAGCAAACAGGCAGGTCGATCTGCCCGAGGGGTTGGACCCGTTTTCCCGGCGCGATGCCGTGGAACGGCGCCTTGCTTGGCCTCAGCTGGTTCGTGCCGATGCCCATGAGCTCTAAGGTGTGGACGTAGAGGATGTTGAGGCTGCTGCCCCCGTCCATCAGCACCTTGGAGAATCGCGTGTTGCCGATGACGGGGTCGACGACAAGCGGATAGCGCCCCGGATTCGGGACATGATCCGGATGGTCCTCGCGGCCGAAGGAGATGTTCTCGTCCGACCAGGGGAGGTAAGCTGGCGTCGCGGGGTGAACGGAGAAGACCTCTCGTCGTTCACGCTTTTGCTCCCGAGATGTCGCGTTCGCTGTGGGCCCTCCTATGATGAAGAATACATTCTCCACATAGGGGAACTCGTCGTTGCCGCCATCGCCTGTAGCCTTCTTCGGGCCATCCTCCTTCGCGGAGATGCGCCTGAAGTAACCCTTGATCATCCCACACTGTTCGAGAGTGTGGGTGACAGGGCCCTTATGGTGCGGGCATGGCTTCTTTAGCATCTCGTCGAACAGGCCTCCCCCCTCCGAGGGGCCTCGAGGGCCTTTGCGGCCTCGCTCGACCACGAGGGCGTCGTCAGAGTCCTCGCCCTGCTGCTGCTGCTGCGCGGCTTGCCGAGGCTTCTTGCCTTTACCGCCTCGCTTCTGCTTCTTTGCCTTTGCCTTGGGTTTGCTGCCCTCCGCGGGCAGCTCCTCCGCGCGTTTCCCCTTGGTCTTGCCGTCGAAGATCGCCCCGACAGCCTCCTCACCAGAGGCAAAGTTGGTGGCGATGTCGAACAGAGCGGACATCGAGGCGTTTGACGCCAAGGTCGATGGCGATGCGGAGCCCAGCGAGGAGGGCTTCGTACTCCGCCATGTTGTTCGACGCTGGGAAGTGCAAGCATCACCCACGCTCGGGAGCTCGGTGCAGCGCATGGAGAAGAGGCGGATGAAGTCCCTCAGCGGCTCGCCGGCCGCCTGTCGGCACCCGCGTAGGTCCCAGGAGTTTCCGGGGCGCACGTATGTGCCCTGGAAGTTACCCACGAACATCTTGACCAGGTCGTCCCAGTCGTGGATTTGGTTCGCGGGTAGGTGTTCGAGCCATGTCCGCGCCGAGTCCGCGAGATGAAGCGGAAGGTTGCGGATGATCATGGCATCGTCGGTGGCCCCGCCCAACTAGCAAGCCAGGCGGTAGTCATTGAGCCACGTCTCGGGTGTCTCACCCGAATACTTGGTGATGGTGGTCGGTTGGCGAAAGCGCGGCGGGATGGCGGCCGAACGGATCTTCCGGCTAAACACGGGGGTTCCCGGGGGTTCCGGCGTCGGGCTTCTGTCCTCCGCGCTGTCATAGAAACCCCCCCGTCGAGGGTGATTGCTGCGAGGAGGCGCCGCGTCCTGTCTCTTCTTGTTCAGGATGTTGCGCGCATCGCCATCGTCGACGGCGCCCCGCATGTCCACGAGTCGGTCCTTCGCGGACCTCCTCGTTTCGCGGTCGCCGGTCACGAGCGCCCTTCCGTCGTTCGTTGGACAGTGAGGCGTCCACGCGCCCCCGGGTGGGGTATGGATGGATTGTTCCGTTTCCCACTTGCTTCCTCCGGCTTTCGAACTGGCCTGGTGGCGCATGCGGGAGGCGGAACTTTCCGCTTGTTGAACGACCGCTTCTTCGACAAGGGCCTGCACCTGGCGCCGCATGCTGCGTGCTTCTGGTGTCGATGGTTCGGGCATGGCCCGAATCAGGGTTGCTGCGGCGACAAGCTTCTGGCTTGCTCGCGGTGGCATGGCAGGGCCGGCGTCGTCGCCGTCACCCATGATGCGCGCTTGAGCAATACGCCCGGCAGCTCGCGCGCGTTCGTCGCGTTTGGGCTGCCGGGCTTCTAGGGCTGCGCGCAGCTCTTGTACCTGTTGGCGCTCCTGTTGGAGCTTGGCTTTCAGCTCTTGCACCTGCGCAAGCTGTGCCTGCGTGAGTGTGGCTTTGCTCGCTGGCTCGGCGGGCGTCGGTGGTGGTTCGTCGTGTTCGGCCCCGTCGCGCGTTTCTTCATCCTCTCCCACAGACTCTACTTCGCCGCAGAGGGCGAAGCATTCCCGCGTGGGGTCGTATTCCCCTTCACTGGAGTCATCGGAGCAGGTGAGGCAGAAATCCGCGATGGCCTGGAAGGAGATAAGGCCTTCGCGGTCACGTAACCCGGAGTAATCCAGGTCGGGGTGCTCCTGCCCGCACACACTTTCCCCGTCACCCGACTCGGGATGGGGCCCGCCGGGCGAGGAAGTACTGAGGCCGCGGATCGAACCCGGTTGGCGACCCGGCGAGTCCTCGTGCGTGCTCAGGTTGGCGCTGATTGCCGCGGAATATATTGCGGCCGCGTTGTTCATCCCGTATGGAAACTGCGCTGGCCCGGCCACATTTTCCCCGCGCGCTCCCTCCGCGGGAGCCGCGGGCGGGGGTCCGCCCCCCTGAAATGTGGCAGCGGGTTGAAGCAGCAGATGTGCATCCCAGTCGGGGAGGATGATGCGCGGAGCAACGCTCCGCTCCTCGCGAATCTGCAGCTCGCGCAGTCTTTATCGTCGCCTGAGCTGGGCCGGCGTTGGCGGTGTCGGGGTAACGGGCGTCACGCTGGGCGGCCTGGAGGCGAGCCGCATGAGGAGGCCCTCACCGATCGCTTCGAACTCCAGGATCCCAAACATGATCCGATATCCGCGCGGAAGCGGGCCGGGGGACCCCGTGGCGGATCGTGGCGACATGGTCTTGGCACGGCCTGCCGTCAAGGGAACTGATCGGGTGTGATTGACCACAGCGCAGCCCCCTACATGGCGCGCCACTGTCGGTGCTGGGATCGGTCGGCCAATCCCCAGCGCCAAAATAGAATGCGCTGTGTCCTGTCCCTTGACGGTTGATGCAAGAGCTAGCACAATGAGACAAGCGTTTATCCTGGTTCCGACCGTGGGGGTCGTACGTCCAGCAGGGTGCGCTCGGGGCGTTGTACTATCTTGCACCGGAGTTCTTGCAGAGGGGGGCTACAAGCAAGGCGGGAGAGGAGGAGGAGTCTCCAAGTCCCTGAAAGCGAGTGTGATGGTTTCTCTCTTTGGATCTCGTCGGACGGTCGGTTTCTTGGTCCGTCTCTTTCCCACCGCCCGGTCCCTTCCTCCTTTTATAGATCAAGGAGAGAAGGGAGGGGGAGGAGTTTACAAGTACAGGCGTGATGTGTGCCATAGAGGTGTGCACCAGAGAGTATGGCGTCAGGTCTGTCATCGTCCTTGGCCCTGGCGGGGGATTTATGGCGAACCCCGTCTTCTGCGGGTGTCGTGGCCGTCCCTGTGCTTGTCCTGGAGCGGTTTCGAGGGGTGCCGTCGCGGTAGTTCGTGCCCAGCTGGGCGCTATTGGTTGACTCGAGGGCGGGGCAGGTGAAGAAGGACGGGAGTTGGCAACAGAGGGGTCGGCGTGGCGGTCGTCGTCGACCACAGTGCGCGGCGTGCCCAGCTCATCAAGGGATGGCCGAGAGTTGGTGGATTTGACCTGGCGTTCGCCGTCACCAGGCCGCGTCTGACTGAGGTCTGTACTCGGTCGCTGTTCAAATATTCACTCGAGGGTTCCCCATGCCTATTCGAGGGGTGTCCCTGAGGGGAAAAGACGGGGGCAGGCGGAACAGTGGCGCGGAATGACTCCTGCCAGTCCGCACAGGGCCTTGCGCAGTGTCGCGTACGTCTGCACAGCGATGGCAAGGAATTACAGTGACCGGAGCAGGTGGGACAGTGAGCTCTGCGGTGCCAGCGGTGTGGCGTGGGGGAAAGACTGCCATTTGACTTTGGCGCCCGCTTGATAGGGCGGGCATTAAATGTCGTTGCCAGGCGGGGCGCCGACGTGCGCCGTGCCGAGTAGAGGGGTGCCCTCGAGTGAGGCGGAGTCGGTTCGCCCGCTCGAGGGGGCATGCGACCCTCGAGAGAGGCAGAGGCGGAGGTCGTCCCGCCGGTCCCTTTGCCGGGCGAGCTTGGGCGGCCGTCCCGGGCCTGAAGTTGCGTTGGGCTGCGTTCCCTTGGTGGCCTCGCGCTGCAGGTGATTCGGCCTTTCGTGGTTAGCGTTTTTGGAGGGTGATTACCCCGATGGTTAGGGGACCCCCTGGGTTTGTCCCCGACAAGATTCAAGCCCGGATATGGATTTTCATCCATTTTACGTTTTCTTTTGGTTCCATTGAAATGCAAGATGCTACTCTCTCCATTTCAAATTGTAAGTCGTTTTGGCTTTTTTAATCCATAGATTTTTGGGAAAATTTTCAAACGTGTCATTACAATTTTTAAAATTTTGAAAAATGTCATTGTCAGTGATTGTGGTGGCCCCATGTATCAGTGACACACCGGTGGCGTATTTTCAAAGTGTGAAAATTATAATGGTATGAAAAAATAGCCCCATAATGATGTGTCATAGGAGAGAGAAGCAAGAGTTTCATGGGATGTGAGAGAAGTTTCATCACCATGAAACTCCTTTGGCACGGTTACCTAGTTTCTGGTCTAGGTAACCGTGTAGTGAAATTGTACACTGAGACTGGCCTTATGAAACTTATTTTATCTCTCTCTTTATTTATTTTTTGTCACATCACCAAAAATACTGAGATTCACTGTATTTAATGCTGATAAAACTCTCACTTAGGCCAGTCTCGGTACGCAGTTTCACTACACAGTTACCTAGATCAGAAACTAGATAATTGTGCCAGGAGAGTTTCATACTTTCACGGTGATGAAACTCCTTTCACATATTATGAAACTCTCTATCCTCTCTTACGCCACATCAGCACATTTAATGTCATGAAACTTTCCATGAAACCCCACTGAGAATGACCGTAGAATGGCCTCAGTATATCGCAAGGAAACGAATTCAGGCTACTCGCACCGGTGTACTGAAAAGCGCACGCCAGTACGACATAGCGCACGGAAGAGCTGCAGCGGGGTACTGGAACCGTACGCAACCCTTCCGTTCGGCTCTATGATCGCCAAATCAAGTGCACGGAGTGGTCGGACGCTACCCCGCCACGGTGGCGCGGGCCCGTGCACCCAACCGCTCCGCGCACCATTCGCCTCTGCGGCCACCCGCCACTCGCCCGCGGCCGCTGACCGCCGCCTGCTACTCGCCCACGGCCGCGCGCTGCAGAAGAGGAGGGAGAGGGAGCATGGGAAGGACGACGGAGGGGGGCCGATCGCCGCACGCCGCCGCCCTCGCTCTAGCTGCTGACCCGCCGAGCCTCACCTCCGACGCGGGGCCGTCGCGATCGAGGAGGCCGCTGACTCCCCATCCTCCTCATCCACCGCCACCTCCCCAAGGGACGCCCGCCGCGAAGAGCCATCAGCCGTCGCACTCCGCCTTGCTACACGGCCGCTCGTGCGCCGCCCTGCTTGCCCGCTGACCCGTGCCACCCGTCCGCCACGCGCGCACCGCCTGTGGCCGCGCCCTCGCCGCCTGCTGTCGCCGCCCTGCTCCAGAGACAGTGCAGGAGGGAAAGAGGAAGTGGCGCGCTCCCCATCATGGCCGCACGTGCGCCGCACAAGCCACCCCGCAGGAGCTGCACGCCGCGAGCGCCCGCCGCCGCGGCGAGCCACGCTGGCCGCCTGCGGATCTGCGCGAGTAGGGAGGGAGAGGAGGCGACGCGAGGAGGGGAGCTGTGCGGCGCGGGCGGAGGGGCTGTGGGCGGCGCGGCGGACGTGGCGGCGGGGAGAGGTGTAGTACGGGCGGCGGAGGGGGCGACGCGAGCGGAGGGGCTACGACGGCGAGGGAGGAATGAGGCGGAGGACGCCGGGTGTGGGGAGGAGGCGGGCGTTGGGGGAGAGAGGAAGCGGAGAGACCGAGAGAGGTGGAGGGGAGAGAGAAATAGAAAAGAAGGAAGGGGAGGGGAAAAGTTAAAGAAATGGATCCCATAATTGATATGAAATATGTTTTTAAAAGAATATAAATAGAGTACTAGGAGCGCGGAATTGTGGTCAACAGATCTACAAATTCCGACGCGGCATCGCCACGTCACGCCGGCCACGGAGGCAAAGCACGCGCCTGGGGCAGCGGCCTTCGTCTTTGGCGTCCTTCCGCCCGAAGGAAACGAAACCCCCAAAAACAGCTTTCTCCTTCAAACCGCCGTGTGCAGGGACGGACGGAAGGAAGGAAGGAACCCGCACCGCACACACAGCCAGCCAGGTTACCAACGCGCGCCTCCGCCGGCCACGCGCGGTTGCCCTCCCTCCCTCCGTCCGCTGCGGCGCCGCCGCTCCCTCCACCGGTTTCTCCGAGTAAGTCTCTATCTCGGTCGATTCCAAATCTTCTGCCCGCTCCACCCCCTCGAATTCGATATCCAAAAATCTGATCCCTGCTCGAAGAATCCAGTGAGTGGAGCGGTGGTCCGCTTCTCTGCGTTCGCCGTGTTGCCACAGCGGACCCAGTCCGTCCGCCGGCTCGATTCAATCGTGGTGCCGGTGCGTTTTTCTATAGAAAAAAAGCAAATTAGGTGTTTCTGTTCTGACCTAGGAGGGAAGGCTTCGATTTGATAACGGAGGCGTCTTGGTGTATAGGAAGTAGGAGCAGGAGGATCTCGAAAGTAAGGTTGATGCTGTTCTTAGAATTTCCTTTATATTTTGAAAAAGCTGAACTGAGGCGGTGCTGATCTTATCTGAGATTCCTTGCTTGGTTGCGTGTGTTCAGTTACCTAATGGTCCATAAAGAGGCAGAGATTGTATAGGTATGGATGGATCTTAGGAAGAAAAGGGCGAGTGCCTGGTTTAGGAATGACTATGGAAGTAACCCAAGAGATTTTAGATTTTTATTACATTTACATCCCTGTTTATGTAGTTTTGTGTGTCCTAGCAACAGACTTAAAGGGAGTTTTGAGTTTTCCTACGTGTAATGCTTTTTGTTTGATTTGACATAATCTAAAGAAAGAAGTGTTCTTTCTCCTTTTCTACAAAAATAATACGATTTCTTCGCTTCTGTAAAAATCAACGTCATTACGGTGTTACGGTCAAACAGGTTAGCTGAATGTGCCTATATGCTTTGTTACATCTCAACTCATATGGTTGGTTGCAGTTATTGATATTCTTATCGCATATGATTCCAGCCGTAGAGGATGGTCTTGATTGGCATTATTCCTTTTTTACAAAAAACTCAATGATATTTTAAGACTCTTCTGTAACTGGACTTTGACTTCAGTTGATAATATGTCACTTACACTTCATGGAGATGATCGTGAAAATTTTCAATTATTGTTGTAATTTGGAAATTCTCTCTTCTAGACTTTGCTATAGAATTACTCCAGTGTCATGTTTACTTGCTTTTTGATGTATGATTTTACAAATTGGTACAGGAATTGTTTTTGTGATTATGTCTAGAAATTAAGTGAGGCTGCAAAACTGAAAAGAAAAGAAAATCATTCTGCCTTAGCAGTCTCCTAAATGGTCCTTGTATTTTTATCTATGTTTATGTCACATCATGCTAATGTTGTGCTGTCCTTGTTGATCTGGTGGCTAGAAATATGTCAAGTCTCTATTATGGTATTATCATTAACATTTTTTTTACCTTCTGTTTGTTCACTGCAGCCATGTATAATAACTACGGGAACCCTCCTGGGATGCAGATGCCACAGCAGAATTCTCAGCCTGGCCAGTTTAACAATCCATTATATGGTGCAAGCTCAGGTATAATTAGATCTGGGATAGGAATATATGGGGAGAAGTTCTTGGATTCTAGTTCAGAATTCATGCAAAGCAACGTAAGGAGCCTCCAACGAACCTTATCTTGATATTTTCATTGCTTGCGTTCTCTCTAAATTATTGGGTTCTGTTCTTGCAGATCAATAGATACTTCTCCAACCCGCAGTATTACTTCCATGTGAATGATCAATATGTCAAGAACAAGTTGAAAATTATACTGTTTCCATTCTTTCACAGGGTAAATCACCTTTCCTAATAACAGTGCATGTAAAACTGGTTCTCCAATAGTCTACGAAATAAACTGCTATTTCCCCAATATCCTTGCAGGGGCACTGGACTCGAATAAGTGAACCTGTCGGTGGGCGTTTGTCCTACAAACCCCCAATCTATGACATAAATGCCCCAGATCTGTACATCCCTTTCATGGCATTTGGAAGCTTCATCATTCTTGCAGGCTTTACATTAGGTTTCATGGGAAAGTGAGTAGTTTACAATTATTCTTCAGTTGCCAGATTGTTATGACCAAAATGTCCCTAATTTTATGGACATGATACTCTGTAGGTTTACTCCAGAAGCTATAAATCTTCAGTTTACAAGAGCACTAATTGGATGGGCCTTCCAACTCATGATCCTGAAATGTCTGCTCTACACAATGGGTGGTGGTGAGGTGCCACTACTTGACTTGGTAGCGTATGGTGGCTATTTATTTGCTGGCCTTTCCCTTGCTGTTGTTGCAAGGCTCATATGGGCATACTCCTATTACGTCATGATGCCATGGATGAGCCTGTGCATGGGAGTGTTCTTGGTGAGGACAATGAAGAGGGTGCTTTTCACAGAGATGAGAAGCAGCGAGAGGCACTCATCGCGACAGCATTACTTCCTTCTTTTCATGGCAATAGCACAGTTTCCCCTTTTCTTCTGGCTTGGCAGCATAGGTGCATGATCAGTGGTGTTTGGTGTACTTTTTGCGATGTTAAGTGATATTTAAGTATTTAAATGTGTTGTAAAAAATAGTTGGAGAATGATCTCAACAGCTTATGCCGTTCGATCATCAACAGTATATTCTTGAATCTTGGCCAGCTTTGAGTGGTACTGTATAGCTTGAGAGTTCTGCTTGTGAAGTTCTATGTGATGTGTATTCTTCGAGTAACTTAGAGCATGTTAGTTATGTACTTTTCTAACATGGGAGTTCTGTGTTTTTCAATCTATTCGCAATGTGCTGTCTCAGATTGAGATTTTTTTAAAAAAATTCTAATTTAGCAGAAATAAGAGTGACATTTTTGAGACGATTACAGATTTACATACAGGTATGATTTGGAGCTTGCTGCCTGGAAATTCTGTTTGCGAAGTTATTTGTGATCCTTAGGACTTAGGAGACATTAAGAATGGTCACTAAGAACATTAACTGTGTTCGCGTATATTCCGACTTTGCTTCTAAGTAGTCTCAGAATGACGGAAAATTTGCTTTCAGTTGGCCATTAACCTGGAATATTGTTCCTCCCAGGTTAAACTTTGGAATGCTCGGTGTTAGCGTTTATTCTGACTTTGCTTCTAATACTGTCTAAGAATGACAGGGAAAATTTGCTTTCAGTTGGCTATCGCTATTTTGTCAGATTTGAAGATAAATTTTAGAGTAAATACTGAATTTTACATGGATTCCTTGACTGCCATTGAAATTCTTCTCTTCCCTTCATTGCCATTATTTCTAATTTTCCTTTCCTCAATTGCCATTCTGTTAGATTGTCCGTCACTATGTTCCACTGACAGCATGACCCCACTGGAGCCTTCAAGAGTCAAGACTACTGATGAATTGGCGTTTTTAAGCTGCAGCCTGCAGGCGCGCTTGTTCGCGTGCTTTCCCAGTCACACCCGCGCTGCCCCGGAAGGACGCCGCAACAGGCAGTCGGCGGCAGTTGCCGAGCTCGCAGAACCCCGGATGTGAAGCCCCTGAATTTGTGGCTGCCGCTAGCTGTTGAGGCCGCGCTAGATTATTGCGGCTGGATTCACACGTACTCGTTTCGTCTACAGTCAGTACAGCTCAAAGAACACGAACACACAAGCGGTCGCGTCGCCGGAGCCACTCTCTGCATCGGCGTAGCTGTCGGCCTTGCGGCTGTTGATAGAATTCCACCGCCGCCCACGACGCCTTCAATCGCGTCGCCGCCCTCTCGCCTCCCCGCTACCTCCCTTCCCTGCCGCAGCCGCTCGCCTCCCTGACGCGCAGGCGGGTCGCAGCCTGCTCGCCTCCCAGTGCAGGAGCCCGCTCGCCTCCCAACCGCGCCCATAAATCGCCTCGGTTCCGCGTGCCTCCCCTCCACTATCCGTCGTGTCGCCTTCCGCCTCCCCGCGCCCGACGAGCGCCGTATCCACTATCCAGGTACGGCAGCGCACCAAGCCCCTCCGCTCCATTCAGCCCTGGTCGAGGTCCCTTGCTCACTCTGTTTCGTTTTCGCTCTTCTCCCGAATGGCAGCGTCCCGCAGGGCTGCGCAGGGGAGTAGGTAGAGAGGAGGAAGGTTGGGCGAGATGGGGATGCATGATAAGAAACGGAACCAGAAGCGGGTCCTCGCGCGCCGCACCACAACTCTCCGCTCCGGCGAGGGCAAGGACTTCCTGGTGCGTGGCTACGCCTCTCCCTGATTTTGGTTGTGTCCCCGGCTAACCTTGGTGTTAATTTGCTGTGTTGCTGGCAGCCGCTGGAGAACGGGCTGGGGAAGAGGAACAGGAAGCAGCTGCAGCAGCCCGAGGAGCCGGAGAACACTGCCACTATCACATTCCCCACGGTTTCTACGAGTACCAGATGCAAGGTGTTTTTCTGTGCGACGGAGATGGTTGTGTCGATGGAATTTTATTTAGGGACAATGTAAAGTGCATTGGATGCGAGGGATGTTGTGCTAATGTTTGCTTTGTTGTTGCAGGGTTCTTTAAGTAGTTTGGGGATATTAGGAGGCTTAGGATAGGATTGCTCGGAACCGCAAGGTATCCTGTTATCCTGCAATAATACTGTGCAATTCATGATTTCTTTGCATTGCTTGTGAGCCTCTAACTTGTGGTTTGGTGATATTTTCAGACAGGAAAGTCCAAGCCCTACGGATTCATTGAATTTGAGAGCCCTGCTGTAAGTTCATTTTTAGGTACCTCTACAGCTATGTATGTTGCTTCCTGTTGCTCACAATTTTTGGGTGTGCTTTGGTGTATCACGTGGCGAAGGTTGTAGCTGATGAGATGAATAATTATCTCCTGTTTGAGCACACTACGATCTACTTTTCCGGTTTTTAGTTTGAAAGCAAGTCGTGATCTGTTTTTTTTTCCGACAACAAACGAGTTTTGGGTGTCAAACTATCGTGCGAGGGTAGGGTAGTTTAGTATTTATTAGGCATTTTCATTAAATCGAATATAATAATGAATACAGTGTCTCACAATAAATTTTGTCTTTTGATTTTGGTCATCAACAAGTCATCCGGCTGATTGGTTCACAGAGATGCAAGAAAAAAGATGGTCCGTTCATTGCAAAGGCATGTTGCCTTGTCAATAAATCGCATATCTATGGTCCTTTGTTTTCTATTAAGCAACAAGTCCTCCGGCTGATTGGTTTGCAGTGATGTAAGAAAAAAAATAGTCCATTCATTGCGAATGCATGTTACTTCGTCAATAAACCGCATATCTATGATCTTTTGTTTTCTATTAAGTAAAATAAAATTAATAGAATAATTTACCTTCACGTCAAAAGGCTAAAAACTTCACAAATACATCAAATAATTATATAAATTTATGCAAAATATCCCGCAGCAACGGGCGGGGAATTCACCTAGTTATTATTATTAAGAGTAATGCATTAAATACAATTTCTGGCCTCAACATTACCAACCAGAATGCTTTCGACAAAATCGCTACATTGCCAAACAATATTTCAGTACTTAGGAGTTCAAATTAGAAGCCAAAAAAACTTTCCATGTTTCCATTTCCACAAGTAAAACCACTATTGCATGTGAGTTGGCCTTGCCGAACAACAAAGTTTTAAACAGACTTTGCAGTATAAAATTTTGTTTCTACAGCCATCGGTCAAAACATATTTCACACCAAAAGTAGCGGGAATTTAAAATATGTGCCAGTTAGCAAGTAAAGCAGTAAGGTAATGTGAATGGCAGAAGAGAATTCGACATCTTAGACGCCCGCAAGGCATTGATTGTAGGCTGCAAATAAAGTTCCAGTCAAACATCATATTATTACATTGGCCATGCTCCTTTTCGTCATTGTCACAATTATATTGCAACCACCATCTTGGTTTACTGACTCGGGTGACTTGCCAAGATTCATCAGAGCTTTATATCAGCCAAGACCACCTGTTTATCATCCTCTGGCAAAAGCAAAGAATTTCAGTTACAGGCAAAGTAGATACAGGGTAAAACTCTGGAAGGGAATGTAAACTTTCTATGTCACAACTCAAAAAATAGAGAATCGGTCAAAACATATTTCACACAAAAGTAGCGGGAATTTAAAATATGTGCCAGTTAGCAAGTAAAGCAGTAAGGTAATGTGAATGGCAGAAGAGAATTCGACATCTTAGACGCCCGCAAGGCATTGATTGTAGGCTGCAAATAAAGTTCCAGTCAAACATCATATTATTACATTGGCCATGCTCCTTTTCGTCATTGTCACAATTATATTGCAACCACCATCTTGGTTTACTGACTCGGGTGACTTGCCAAGATTCATCAGAGCTTTATATCAGCCAAGACCACCTGTTTATCATCCTCTGGCAAAAGCAAAGAATTTCAGTTACAGGCAAAGTAGATACAGGGTAAAACTCTGGAAGGGAATGTAAACTTTCTATGTCACAACTCAAAAAATAGAGA
>OAMR01000574.1:316884-329525 GCA_900205405.1 Echinochloa crus-galli
TAGCAAGTAAAGCAGTAAGGTAATGTGAATGGCAGAAGAGAATTCGACATCTTAGACGCCCGCAAGGCATTGATTGTAGGCTGCAAATAAAGTTCCAGTCAAACATCATATTATTACATTGGCCATGCTCCTTTTCGTCATTGTCACAATTATATTGCAACCACCATCTTGGTTTACTGACTCGGGTGACTTGCCAAGATTCATCAGAGCTTTATATCAGCCAAGACCACCTGTTTATCATCCTCTGGCAAAAGCAAAGAATTTCAGTTACAGGCAAAGTAGATACAGGGTAAAACTCTGGAAGGGAATGCAAACTTTCTATGTCACAACTCTAAAAATAGAGAAATAAAATGAAAAGGAGCAGCTCTTCGCCAGGGATCCCAGATGAGGGAAGCCTAGGAGAGTCGCCGACTCTAACTATCGTCCATGTACGATCCATATAGATCTGACCAACTGCACATCCTACCTCCCTTTTTGACAGCTAACACATATTAGTAAATCAGCATACAATGTGCCCCTAAAGGTCTGGAGCAAACAGATGCTGGTTTTAATAACCATTTTTTAAAATTATGTTTATGTTAGCAGAACATTAACATATCATATCATTGATATCAAAGAGAATTGAGAAAGCAATGCAACAATGTTAAGGAATTGAGAACCTCTGCTGCACATCTGAAATGCATAATATTTTCCCTTCTCAATGGAACACCAAGCGAACGATGAATGCCTAAGCATCACACTAGGACACAACATGTTGAATTTCTAGTATTCTTGCTGATGGAATGTCAAGCCTTCCATTTTCAGTAGGGCCCACAATGCTATGCTGTTTGCATTTGCATATGAGAATGCACTACAATGGCCCCTCTCCCCCCTGGTATGCTATTCTATGAGAACCCTCTCAGCATGTGCTGTAGTTTCCTCAAAGGGCGTCCTCAGCTGCCAGTGGGACAGGCAGCAGTTCCATGTATAGAAAAAGGCGCCAAGTCCTCAAAGAGCTGAAGCTATACTTAACAACAACAAAGCTTTTATTCCCATGAAAGTTGGGATAGTCTAGAACACTAGAGATGAAACCCAACATGAGCCACCACTAAATAACAAGATAAAAATAACAGCAGAAAAGTGCTCAGAGAATATGTTATGGACACACAAAACTAAAAAGCTCAAGTTTGCACATAATAGTTATTACCACAAGACAGCATGAGAAATTTCTAATTAAGTTATCATCACCTCACAAGAAAACATAGATATTGATCTAAATCCTAGATGTTAAACAAATTAACAGGAATAAATTGAAACACAGATGAAAAGTACATAGCACAACACACCATGGACCTGTTGCTATTATTGCCTTCTATATGAAGCAGCAACTGCTGGTATTTTTACTAATTACTGATGCATGACCAGCATCACATTTCAGTAGGTGACATACAATATTTGCCGCGTACTATAACATATAGTGCAACCAAAATGCTTGGAAATGATTAGACCAATTAATCATTATCACTTTATCCGTCATTTTAAGAGGAATTAAAACCGGTTTGCAAACAAGGTTTGAAGTCAACATGCTAGGTCATTGCTACAGACCCCATGTTGAGGAATCAGCAAAATGATGTTAGAAAACAATGGTTCCAAATTCTGGAACAACAGTAGGGAAAAAAATTGGAGACTGCACAAACTAAGGTTATTTCACAAAGTAGTGCATTAAAAAACACAAATGTGACACAATCATGAAAATGCGACACAAATGCACAAACTAAGTGCATTTCTATCTTTGAGCATTATAAGATTTATGTTTTTATATTTACCATGAGAAATACTCATATTATATAGCTTCCATATTGTTAAACTATACAATTTTTCAGGAATTGATGGTCAAATATACAAATGTTTGACTTAGGACAAAGCTAAAACAATTGTGAAATGGAGGCACTATATGGCAATCAGGACCTTACTCAGGTACAATTTTCAGAGTGGCTATTCACAGAACAAATATGCAAGAAGTATGCATAGTTCGCTTAATATGAAAACTTACTGGAATAGCAATAGCCTGATAAAACATAAAAGAAAACTTTGGTCTGTTGGTTTTCCCTCTTAACATTTCAAAAAAATCTAAAGAATGTTTCTTTATGCAAAATATAGAGATAGAATATAGAGATAAAATACAAAAATGGATCCATCCATATTGTGTACCAAATATAACAAAATGTTTATAATTTGATATCGATTATAGTTTTCAAACAACTCTATATTTTTTCTTACTCTATCCAAATACGCATGTAAGAATTGAGTTCAATATCAGTACCCAAACCAAGCAATTGGTATACCACGATATCCTAAGCTCCTAGTACAAATCCATATTCAATACAGAATTACAGATTGAACAAAAAACTTGAGAGCTGCAGCGCGTCTAACTAGAAATATTGATTGGTAAATCCTTCTGAATTATCAACACAAATAGATGCAATCACATGAAGAATTTAATAATTATGAAAAAGTTTGATATTAAGTTTGTAGGATATCCTTTTCTTGATGCTAAAGGGTTTTGAGAAGAGACTACCAATATCTACAGAAACAATCCTAACTCATATTGTACAGTACATAATTTGTAAGATTCAGTCTCTTTGTTCAGACAGGTGACCTCAGAGATAAAATAAAATAACTTAAGTAATTATAGACAAATTTAAAACGAGCATGTGGTCATCTTGTGTTTTCACTTGACAGTGTGTACAGGTCCAAAACATCAGATGAAATAGAATGAGGGATAGTTCAACCTGAATTCAGAAAGGAATCTGGAGCTAGCTGAGTACTACTTAGTCACTAGTCCATATCAAATCCATGTGATGAATGAATCTGACCTGAAATTTCTTTAGACAATAGATGCGATTTGGTAGAGCTGCTATGTTATGGGCTGGGCCCTTTGGACCAGATTGGCCTGGTATGCAATTGAACTACAGTAACTCATGAACTATAGCATTGCAGGTTAGGGTTAGTTAGTTAGAGACAAGAGTAATAGATTAGGACTATTGCTTAGGGGTCAAGTAAACCTCTCTATATAAAAAGAGGAGTTGTATCAATCAAGGGCAAGCAAGAAATAATCAATCTAGTTCCCCTCTCATGTTCGTCCCCCTCATCTATGATCTAGTCTCTCAACCCTAATAGCCGACTCCATCCGGCTATCCTCCTAGTGGTGTTTACCGGACAAGGACCATGACATGCTGTCAGTCCTTTTGAATTCTAAATCATACCCACAAAACAAACACGATTAGAGAAATGCAGACACAGCATCCAACCATAAGTTCTAAATATTGCTACTTTACTAGTTATTACTACTACACTAGAAACTTATGAGGATGACAAAGTATAACATCAATCAGCACTGCAAAATGAATTTGGTTACAACTAATCATAACATATTATGCAGAGACAGAAGTCTAGGCCAAACTGCAGATATCCACATGCACTTGTGAGCACATATCAAGCCACTAAAGTGAAAATCACCCAAAAAAAGAGGAAAATAAGTTAACTGCATACTTCAAAATTATGAAACAATGAGGTTTGTAGGAAACAAGAGGTTAACACACCTCACTGCTGTGCCAGAGCGCCACTTAAGATGGTTGAGGTGCAATTTATCTTTGTGCCAACGTCCCAAAATTACAATACCAACCAGGGCAGCTGCAACCACCACATGCCAGATAGCATTTGTTTCCTTGGCTTGGTGATACAGGCATGTCATGTGCTTTTTCAGCCAGCATTTACATGAAGAACCAGCATCATGGCTCTTGCTGTCTGAAGGCTTTGAATGTTGGCCTGATTTTTCGTTGGAACCATCACCGGCCTCATTGTCATCATCATGAGCAACAAAACCGTGTCCAATATCTTCAGTTTGAGGTGAAGCATAGTCAGTTACATCGTCTTTCATCTCAACATCATCAGCTGAGAGGTTTTTCCCTTCATCATGGAACTGAACTGTCTCAGACCCAGCATCATTCTTGATACTGTAATCTTCCACACTTGTACTAGCTTCCCGCACATCTTTCTCGGGCTGTACCTCATCAAAACTTGTCTGTATTGGCAGGTTCTCGTGCTCACTCGGCGGAAACACAAAATGATCAGACTTGAGCAATTCATTGGATGAGCTACGCTCTTCATTAATAGGCTTCCCTTCCGTTCCAGCAGGCCCGGGTGCTGCTTCATAGGCAGATGCTGTGAGAGTCACCACTTCCCAGTCCGCCCCACGGGGGGTGGTTCCCTCTCCCACCTCTTTCTCATTATCAGCCATATCCACAAATCTGGTCTGTCAATTTATTAAGAAAAAAAAACTTCAATTAGGCTCGCAGACAAACGATCTGATTACCATAAAAATCAGATAACCAACTGTACATTCTTTTAGACCAAAGACCACAACCGACGGTACATTACATAACAGGTTGTGGTCATCAAACATTGCCAATACAAGACAGGAAATGCAGTCATCAAGAAGTAAACATTACAGAGGAACCGATTTCCACACTTGTGAACCAACTAAGGTCATTCGATTAGGACTGAAGCAAAACTATCAGAGAAATGTTCATCAGAGACTCACCATCAACATTCTAATATTAGCCCGAGAGGGTCTCCAAAGCGAAGGAAAAAACAATCTAATCTAAGCAACACAAATGCGAGAGCCACTGTATCATCGTATCCACCCACATCTAAGCACTCCCTTGGGAAACCAACGAACTTGACCAAGACTAGACATAAACGGCGATACCTCATTGCTTAGCTCCTTCTTAAGACCCCAAAACCAGGGTGGGGATACACCCATAGCACCCACGGATCTCGCGCGCGCGATGCTCTAAGAACAGATTGGTTGCGCCAGCAGCGGGAACGAATCCGCAACTAGGACTCACTCTACAGTAGCGAAGGTTTGGACTCTATCCATCGGTCGCTCACGGGCGCCGAAGACAACAAGCTAGGGCAACAACACAGCGAGCGACATCAGTTGAAGCAAGGCAGGAGTGCAGGACCGCAGGGCTTACCACCAGCAGAAACGGATCTCCGGTAGGGAGGCGGTGGAGAGCTAGAGGATGCTGGGCGTCGTGTGCTTCAGTTGGGGGACGGCGGATGGAGGGAGGGAGTTGGGGGAGGAAGAGGTGGGAGTTGGGAGGGGATCAGATCAAACCGCCATGGGTGGGAGAGGCGGAGAAGGAAGGGGTGGAGAGGTGGGAAGGGTGAAGGGGTGTGGTGCGTGACGCTGGCAGGCGGGGCCCGCGGTCCATGGACCAGGCTCACGCCTGCCTCAACCCCGGGGACGAACCTGCCAGCACGTAGGCAGCGCGCCCCCCTGGCCCACATGTCAGATCGCGCTCGGGCTTTGCTTGCCGTTTGCACCTTGCCGCAAGCAATAGATAGATTCTCTTTGGATTCTGACATGTGGACCACGGTGGTGTGGCATGAGTTAACACAAAACGTGGGCCCGCAACCACCTACTCCCTCCGTCCCGTGAAGAGTACAATCCTGAGATTCAAAAAAAATCTTACAAAAGAATGCAATTCTAGCAGTAACCACCTGTTTTATACTAAAAATAGATAATTACTTGCATGCAGTAACCACCTCTATGCCAAAATTAGTGAGATTGTCATCTTGTGTTTTCACTTGACAGTGTGTACAGGTCCAAAACATCAGATGAAATAGAATGAGGGATAGTTCAACCTGAATTCAGAAAGGAATCTGGAGCTAGCTGAGTACTACTTAGTCACTAGTCCATATCAAATCCATGTGATGAATGAATCTGACCTGAAATTTCTTTAGACAATAGATGCGATTTGGTAGAGCTGCTATGTTATGGGCTGGGCCCTTTGGACCAGATTGGCCTGGTATGCAATTGAACTACAGTAACTCATGAACTATAGCATTGCAGGTTAGGGTTAGTTAGAGATAAGAGTAATAGATTAGGACTATTGCTTAGGGGTCAAGTAAACCTCTCTATATAAAAAGAGGAGTTGTATCAATCAAGGGCAAGCAAGAAATAATCAATCTAGTTCCCCTCTCATGTCCCTCCCCCTCATCTATGATCTAGTCTCTCAACCCTAATAGCCGACTCCATCCGGCTATCCTCCTAGTGGTGTTTACCGGACAAGGACCATGACATGCTGCCAGTCCTTTTGAATTAATCATACCCACAAAACAAACACGATTAGAGAAATGCAGACACAGCATCCAACCATAAGTTCTAAATATTGCTACTTTACTAGTTATTACTACTACACTAGAAACTTATGAGGATGACAAAGTATAACATCAATCAGCACTGCAAAATGAATTTGGTTACAACTAATCATAACATATTATGCAGAGACAGAAGTCTAGGCCAAACTGCAGATATCCACATGCACTTGTGAGCACACATCAAGCAACTAAAGTGCAAATCACCCAAAAAAAAGAGGCAAATAAGTTAACTGCATACTTCAAAATTATGAAACAATGAGGTTTGTAGGAAACAAGAGGTTAACACACCTCACTGCTGTGCCAGAGCGCCACTTAAGATGGTTGAGGTGCAATTTATCTTTGTGCCAACGTCCCAAAATTACAATACCAACCAGGGCAGCTGCAACCACCACATGCCAGATAGCATTTGTTTCCTTGGCTTGGTGATACAGGCATGTCATGTGCTTTTTCAGCCAGCATTTACATGAAGAACCAGCATCATGGCTCTTGCTGTCTGAAGGCTTTGAATGCTGGCCTGATTTTTCACTGGAATCATCACCGGCCTCATTGTCATCATCATGGGCAACAAAACCATGTCCATTATCTTCAGTTTGAGGTGAAGCATAGTCAGTTACATCGTCTTTCATCTCAACATCATCAGCTGAGAGGTTTTTCCCTTCATCATGGAACTGAACTGTCTCAGACCCAGCATCATTCTTGATACTGTAATCTTCCACACTGGTACTAGCTTCCTGCACATCTTTCTCGGGCTGTACCTCATCAAAACTTCTCTGTATTGGCAGGTTCTCGTGCTCACTCGGAGGAAACACAAAATGGTCAGACTTGAGCAATTCATTGGATGAGCTACGCTCTTCATTAATAGGCTTTCCTTCCGTTCCAGCAGGCCCGGGCGCTGCTTCATAGGCAGATGCTGTGAGAGTCACCACTTCCCAGTCCGCCCCACGGGGGGTGGTTCCCTCTCCCACCTCTTTCTCATTATCAGCCATATCCACAAATCTGGTCTGTCAATTTATTAAGAAAAAAAAACTTCAATTAGGCTCGCAGACAAACGATCTGATTACCATAAAAATCAGATAACCAACTGTACATTCTTTTAGACCAAAGACCACAACCGACGGTACATTACATAACAGGTTGTGGTCATCAAACATTGCCAATACAAGACAGGAAATGCAGTCATCAAGAAGTAAACATTACAGAGGAACCGATTTCCACACTTGCGAATCAACTAAGGTAAGGTCATTCGATTAGGACTGAAGCAAAACTATCAGAGAAATGTGCATCAGAGACTCACCATCAACAGTCTAATATTAGCCCGAGAGGGTCTCCAAAGCGAAGGAAAAAACAATCTAATCTAAGCAACACAAATGCGAGAGCCACTGTAAATCTAATCTATCATCGTATCCACCCACATCTAAGCACTCCCTTGGGAAACCAACGAACTTGACCAAGACTAGACATAAACGGCGATACCTCATTGCTTAGCTCCTTCTTAAGACCCCAAAACCAGGGTGGGGATATACCCATAGCACCCACGGATCTCGCGCGCGCGATGCTCTAAGAACAGATTGGTTGCGCCAGCAGCGGGAACGAATCCGCAACTAGGACTCACTCTACAGTAGCGAAGGTTTGGACTCTATCCATCGGTCGCCGAAGACAGCAAGCTAGGGCAACAACACAGCGAGCGACATCAGTTGAAGCAAGGCAGGGCCGCAGGGCTTACCAGCAGCAGAGACGGATCTTCGGTAGGGAGGCGGCGGAGAGCGAGAGGGTGCTGGGCGTCCTGTGCTTCAGTTGGGGAACGGCGGATGGAGGGAGGGAGTTGGGGGAGGAAGAGGTGGGAGTGGGGAGCGGATCAGATCAAACCGCCATGGGTGGGAGAGGCGGGGAAGGAAGGGGGAGGGAGAGGTGGGAAGGGTGATGGGGAGTGTGGTGCATGACGCTGGCAGGCGGGGCCCGCGGTCCATGGACCAGGCTCACGCCTGCCTCGACCCCGGGGGAAGAACCTGCCAGCACGTAGAGCGGCCCCCTGGCCCACATGTCAGGTCGTGCTCGGGCTGTGCTTGCCGTTTGCACCCTGGGTGTGTCTGGTTGTAAAATAGAGTGGATAAAATTTGATCACATCGAACATTGTTGTAGCACTTTTCGTTTGTTTGTGGTATAATTATTGTTTTATAATGACGTAATTAGGCTCAAAAGATTCGTTCTCGTCGTGTACATTAAAACCAGGTACTTAGTTTTTTTAACTTACCTACATTTAATATTTTATATGAGGAGAGAGATTTGATGTGATTTGATGTGATAGGTGAACAGTGAAGTTTAGAAAGAATTTTAGAAAGTTTATGGAAACTCAACAGGGCCCTTGCCTCAAGCGATAGTTAGATTCTCTTTGGATTCTGACATGTGGACCACGGTGGTCTGACATGAGTTAACACGAAAAAACACGGACTGATCTGCGCTGCTCAACATCTCCATGTCTTGTCCGTTAATTTTTCTAGATACATAATTTTTATTACATTTTTCTAAAAAATGTAAGTTGTTTTAATTTTTTTAAATACACATTTTTTCTATGAATCTAGATATGATGTGTATTTAGGTACATAGCAAAAACTATGTATTTAGAAAAAACAAAACCACGAATATAGACATTTATATCAAGATACATACTCCCTCCGGTTCATATTAGAAGTCGTTTTGGACAAGATTTGATTCAAACATTAAGAATATAAATCATAAATAACAATTAAGTCGTTGAGTTTGGAAATATGAAAATCATATAAATAGATTATGGGTCTTGAAAATTATCTTTATAAAGATATACATATATAACTTTTCAAAAAATATTTTTATAGAAAAGAGAAGTCAAAGTTGTGCTTTGGCGATCGTGTCGCTGTCCTAAACGACTTTTAATATGAATCGGAGGGAGTACACATTTTATATATCAAGATACATACCAAAGTTATACGTTTAAAAAAACTAAAATAAACTATAATTTAGAATGGAAGGAATAATACTAAAATAGCAGTCGACTAAGCGAGTAAGGGCATGTTTGTTTGAACTGCAGCTTTTAGACCTTTTCTGAAAAACTGTTGCAGGCTTTTGGTTCTGAAAAACCAATAGTAGCTTTAACATCATGTTTTTAGCTTTATGAGCTCAGTAAGCTATGAAAAGCGTACAAAACTGAGCTTTCTAGCTTCCCATGTAAACTAAGTTATGTTGAGCTTATGGCTTTCTGGAAGCTGCGCGAGAATTTCGCTGTTTGTTTGAGCTTCTAGCTTTTTTCAGTCTGAAAAGCTGCATATAAGCTCAAACAAACACGTCCTAAATATTGCATTGAGTAATGAGTATTCAATGATAGACTTTTGATAACAACTGAATGTCCGAATCAAGTCTTGATTGCCCATTTTGGTTGATCAATCAACATCCAACTCATGTATTGGGTGTTTTTATTTATATCGGTTCCTCTTCATTTTTTTTCTTCTCACCTCTCTTTTTACTCAAAATTCCTATTCCCCGTGTCACATTATTAGTTTATTATTGTTTGCCTTCTACAAGGGCATGCTCATCCAACCTCTTATTCCGGCGCAGGATGACCCTCGTCGGGCGTGACTACGTCACCGTTTTTTGGTGTGCCGTCTGGTTAGTTCAAATCCAGTCGTTCTGTGTATGCCACACACCTAGACAAATTTATGAAAAGACCCTCCAATTTTGTTTAAATCAACATGCACTCCACGTCAGTCCTCAACATACAGTAATCACGCTCTTTGTTCTTACTGCCGGCCCCCTAGACTCTAAACTATTTCAATAGAGGGAGAGAGGGTTGGGGAGGAATGGGTGGGAGTGGGGAGGGGATCCAATCAAACCGCCATGGGTGGGAGAGGCGGGGAAGGAAGTGGGGAGGGGAGTGGCGAGGGCCGTGGGAGGAATGGGTGGGAGTGGGGAGGGGATCCAATCAAACCGCCATGGGTGGGAGAGGCGGGGAAGGAAGTGGGGAGGGGGAGGTGGGAGGAGGTGAGGGGAAGTGTGGTGCGTGACGCTGGCAAGCGGGGCCCACGTTCCATTCAAGGCATCTAGGCCCTTAATTAAGTTTTGGTAATAAATGACAACACTCCCCCGCAGTTTCTGTTCAAAAAAAAAAATAAATGACAACACTTGTGGACTAACAATTTCATTTGAGATAATGAGCATAGGTTAGTCTCAAGAGTTGGAATGAGCTTCAAATGGTGATATGTGGATGACATGTGTGCTATGGACCATGTGAAGCTCAAGGCAAATGTATATGATAGGGTTTTTTAAATTTTGACCGGTCATGAGGTGATTAGAGGATGAAAAATGACCCGGTTGATAGGCTAGATAGTCGTACTATCAAGATGGATCAACTTCAGTGGTTCAATGGATTTTTAGTGCCACATTGATCATTTACTTGCATGTAGTGCATTTAGAAAATATGGTGACTAACTTGCGGATGGGCTTTGTTGAAAATCTGTTGAAACCAGCACTGTTCGTGCCTGGCGGACTCTCCGAGGGTCTCGGGCGGACAGTCCGAGAATTGAGGTTTAAAATTAAATAGAAAATCAGTGGAAAAATCGGTTCGGACCTGTCCGGACGTTCCTCGGACAGTCTGAGCGATGGACGAGGACAGTCCGCGGAAAAAGTTGACTTGTGGGTCCTCAACCGCTGACTTGGCGAGCTGTGCTAGTGAGGTCGAACGGTCCGAGCTATGGGGTCGGACGGTCCGGAAAAGATGTGTGCTAGAATCTAACAGAAGCGTTTCCCGGTGTTCCACGGGGTCGGACCGTCCGCCTAGGTAGGTCGGACTGTCCGCGTAGTTGTTGCGGAAGGTCCGGGGCTGTCCCTCGGACAATCCGACCGTCCCAACGGTCACCTCTGACACACGTTTGACTTCGCGTTATAGCCGTTGGGATTTGAACGCGGACAGTCCGAGACTGTCGGACGGACAGTCCGAGGTGCACGTTTTGAACGGTTTTTGCACATAACGACTAGTTTTGAGGAGAGGGCTATAAATACTTCCACCCCGCGGGCATGGATGTCATCTTGGCACTTTGGAAAGCTTGACACACATTCTAGAGCCCTTATTCTCCTCTCTCTCACTCACTTGCTTTGATATTGCATTTCTTTGTGAGATTGAGAGTGTATTCCATCAAGGATTTGATCATTGTGGCACTAGGATTTCATTGAGCTCGTGGTTGATTTGTTACTCTTGGGGTTGCCGCCTCCTAGACGGCTTGAAGCTCGTGATTCCACCGAGCACTTCAAGAAGATTGTGAAGTTGCCGTGGAAGATTGGTGTGAGAGGTCATTGTGCTCACCTCGCCGAAGTGGTGAAGAGCAACTCTAGTGGAATCGAGATTTGGAGCGGTTCTTTGGTTCTAACTGGCTTAGAGATCAAGCGGTGTCTTGATAGAGAAGTGGTTGAACATTGAATCCATCTCAACGTGGACTAGGGGTGACCGGCAAGTCATCGATACCACGGGATAAATTTGTGTCTCTTACTTGTGGTTTAATCCTTCTTGTGGTTTGATTCTTGTTCTTGTCTTGAGCAATTTACTTTGTGCAATTTATTTACATAGAACTTGAGTTGAATCTTCTCATCCTAGGTTGCAAACTCCTCAACATAGGCTTAGAATATATAGAGATTTAATTCACCTCGTGGTTCTAATTAAATTTCACTAGTGTTATGATTGAAGTTTAAAACCGCCTATTCACCCCCCTCTAGTCGGTAATCCTAGATCCTAAATCCATGAACTAGGCTCGCGGTGCCTTGCCCCCAGGGAAGAACCTGCCAGCATGTACGGGCCCCTGGCCCATATGTTTTTTTAAACCCATTAAAAAGAAAAAAATATATAGCAGACAAATACATGCAAAAACACGAAGAAGAAGAAAAATAATATAAAAAACAAATACATGTAACTGTAATAAGGGTGCATGTCTCTCAACAATCTTCCTAATTTCTGTCTCTCAGCAATCTTCCTAATTTCTGGTGTATTGCTCTGGTTGTATTCATGTGTGCACATGTAAATTATGTAATATGTTAGCGATTCCTGTATTGGCTTTGCATGTTCCTATTAGTGAAAAATAAAAAAAAGAGTATATAGAATTAAGTTGGATGTGTATTGAAAACCGATTGAAACACTTGATGATGTAGCGTGACTTAATTTAGTAGAACTCACTTCTTTGAAATGGACATGTGTTCTGCCATTTTATGATTATAGTAAGTGTAGAACAAATACGTCGTTGTTGTTGGCACTCCTTACGGCCTACAGATAAATCCGCACGCGGACAGATACGGATGTAGCTTTCACCCGGGAGTATTCCTAGGTATCGATTTCACGAGGAACAAGAAGTGAACTAATCCTGAACTAAGTTGTCCTAGGTAGATGGAATGGAGTGAATGGAATGGATGGGATGGATGAC
>OAMR01000574.1:332099-346474 GCA_900205405.1 Echinochloa crus-galli
AGGTGCAAGTGTGTGGATATGGATGGAGTGGAATATGGTGGAATGGTGGAATGGAGTATGGTGGAACTCCTTGGATGAAACTCCCTCTCCTTGATTTATTTTCGAGAACATGGGCTATCTTTTATTCTTATATTTTTGCCATGCCACTTGGCATGCTTTTCTTTTTTTCTCTTTCTTTTTGCCATGCTCTTTGGCATGCTTTTCTTTTTCTCTTATTTTTGCCATGCTTCTTTGGCATGCTTTTCTTTTTGCATAGCTCATGTCTCTATCAAGAATATTTGTAGAGGGAAATCATAGAACATGGAGTATTTATTTTTGTGGATGGATGATGGAAAATGTTTGCTAACTCCCAGTGTAGGAATTGCAAGTGAGAGGTGGTGTGTGTACGTGGATCTCGATCTCTAAGAATATGAAAGCTTCACTCAAAGGTCACAACAATTTGATAACGGCCTACAGATAAATCCGCAAGCGGACGGATACCGATGTAGCTTTCACCCGGGAGTATTCCAAGGTATCGATTTCCACGGAGAACGAGAAGTTGACTGATTCTAAACTAAGTTGTCCTAGGTAGATGGAATGGAGTGAATGGTATGGATGAGGTGGATGACAACAACAAAGAGAGAAGAGGAGTGATAGGGGGGTAGAGAGGGTACGAGTCTGATAGGGGTATTCTACTCATTGATCGATCAGATTAGAGGGTACAGATAAATACTTGCTTCGGGACAACGAAACCTATGACACGCAGAAAGGAATGAGAAGGGGTGTCACCAACTCCGCACTGTGTGTCCTACAGGCCGGGACTAACGTGATGGACTACAAAGACCGGAAGGGCTGTCACCACCTTACGGCTACCACCTCCGTTGCAACGGGGGAAAACTAAGTTAGTCTCAAGTATAGGCACCACGCCTACACTAGTCAACTAATACTTATCTCCCTATAGAAAGATAAGCACCAAAGCTAAGCAACCAGTATACAATTATACCAATCAACTAAGCATTGAACGAAGAACCAGCAAGCATATAAAAGTAAGAACTGAATGCTCAATTAATCAGAGAGAGATACAAGAATTACCAGACAAGACCCGGATGTTACTCGAAGTGAAGCCGCATCCATAGAGGTACAGCGGGAAGAGGGGCCGACACTTCGGCTCCTCTCCGGGAGGACGCCCACCTCTCCTCTCTCCCTATTTCTACTGATACAAGTGGCGGAACTTCGCAACGCCTACTCACTCTTGTGTTGTGTCTTGCAGGTGAAAGGGAGCATCTATTTATAGTGGACCAAGGCGGTGGAGCAGCGGCCAAGGCACCAGGAGGCGGTGCCGGGCCGTTCGGCCGAATCTCCTGGTTTGGCCGAACCAGGGAGTTCGACCGAAGTGCCACGTGCACCGCCTCAACCCCCTAAGGCCTGGATCTTGCCCCTGGGTCGGTTCTGAGGCGGTTCCTGCCTTCAGCCGAACAGGAGGCTTCGGCCAAAGTGGGCCCGTGTAACGCCCGCGTTTCTCTCTCTGGGAAAATCATTAAATAAATCACCCGGCGAAAACGCTTTTAAAATCTTTTAACGCCCGAGCTCTCGTTTCCCCCAAACCCCGTCCGCCTTTTTACCCCCCCTCCCTCTCTTTTCCCTGTTCGCATCTCGATCACCACCCCCCCTTTCCGTCCCGTCTCACCCGCCCTCGTGTCGACCGCCGGGACACCTCTCACCGACCGACCACCTCTGACGCCGTCATCTTTCCGCCGCAAATCCCGCCGATCTCCTCTCTCTTTTTTTTTCTCTTTTCCCTTTTCCTTTTCTCCCTTCCTTTCTTTTCTTCCTTTCTTTCTTCTCTTCCTTTCTTTTCTTCTCTTCCTTCCCCCTTCCTCTGTTTCCTCTGCCCCGAGCGCTACCGCCCCGCTCGCCGCCATTTTGCTTTTAAATTACCCTAGGCATGTTTTTTACCATTTATATGGGCATATGGCGCTTGCATAGACCTACATGCTGCACTGGTTGTACAAGTGTACAACGCCTTCCCTTTGTTTACTATGTCCCATTTCTGGCACATTCGTATCCATGTATATTGCACTAGAACAAAAATAATCATATGGCCTATTATGGGGCTCAGCACACAATTACACGCCAAAAATGTATAAAGAGTAAACTTTGTATGATTTGTGCAATGACATATCAAAGTACCACATCAATGGTTAATGTAGCCAGAAGGAATATGAAAATAAATAAAACTTTATAAGTGTGAGATTTTGAGAGTGTTTTTTTAAACCGCCGCTCCGACGCCCGGACCCGCCGCAGTCTCATCCCAAGCACGGCAGCGCCACCCGTACGCTCACGCACTGCTCCGCCACAACTCCACCCTCGCTCCCCGTGCCACCAACCGCGCCGGCCGACTTCAATTCCGCCCGCCGGCCTCCATTGTCGCCCGACCGATCCCCCTCCCGTCGGCCCACCGCCCCGGCTCACCTCCGCGCCTATAAATAGGCTCACCCGCATTCCCTCCACCTCCACCAGCTCGAGCGCCACTCAATCCGCCTTCCCCACCGCTGCAACGCCGCCGCCACCACCTCCAGTGACGCCGCCGCCGCCGCTCTCGTGGACCGGCCGCCTCACTCCACCTCTGCCCGAGGTGGGACCACTAGTGAACTCGCCGTGTTACCCTCTCCCTTTTCCCCCGGTTCTAGCCCGCCGCCATCGCCGCAATCGCCGGCGATTTCGCTGCCGCCGGCCCTTCCCCTGTTCCCCCTTCTCTCTGTAAACGAAGAAGATGGCAATTTTGCCCATACCCCCCTAAACTCTGTCCTATTCAACCCGCCGTCCAATAAACAGGACCCCATCTCTCTTACACGTTTTCACATAACCCCCCGAACTTTTACCGAATTAACCCGCAGTCCACATATACTATTCCCTCTCTCTCTGTCTGTTTTGCCAGGGACCCCTGGACTTTTCGGTATTTACAGAAAGGTCCTTTCTCTTTAAAAATAGCCCTAAAACCCCCACTAAACTCGTCATTTCATGCGCCAAATTAATCCCGTTTGACCGCAAACTCCACCACAACATTCACCAGTATATTTCCGCCAGTCCATCTAGTCCATATTCAAAAAATAATCATGTCATCATCATCGCTCTTTTTTCCTTTTCTTTCTTTCGGAGCTCAATAAAAGCTTTTTCTTTTATTTATTGTGTGCTTGTTTGTGTGTGTGCCGTAGACTCTGCTGCGACCGAGGAAGGACTCGAGGAGGAGCAGGTTTACGAGCAGGAGCTTGGAGACCAGGACCCCGGGCAGGAATCCCCCGAGGGTTGGGAGAACGGCAAGTGCAATCCCACCCTTTGATGCATACTTTCGTCCTAAATTTTATAAACACAACCCATGGCATGTTTTACAAAACTTGCTTGATTTTACTGCTAAACCCGGTTGGATAGCCACTCCTTGATTGCTATGACTGTTTCCTTGACAACCCAGATTAATGTTTAAATATGACGATGCTCTGTTTGGAATTTTGGTCACTACTAGAAATGCTTAGGACCTTTTACCATTATACCCCCATGACAAATACTTAGTGTTTACGAAAACGACCGTGTGCGTACTTTAAAATAAAGAGATGATTTGTGTGAAATAAAATGAGCACCCGTGTGGGATGAGACAAACGGTATTCCCGCGTGAAATTATGGAATAGTGGTGTTTGTATTGGGAGGGTAGTGTCCACTGTTAGTTTCTTAATGACGTGAAAACTATGTGTAATATTTTAGGTTGTGTAACGCACTAGCCTAACCCGTTTTATTGTACCACCACTCGACCGTTGTATGTGGCAACGGCCTAGCATAAATCCCACTAGTTAAGCTGTTGGTTGTGTGGTGTGCTGGTGAGCAACAGTGGGCCATGGAGCCGGGGATACGATCTATGTGAGTTATGCCCCTGGGTAGAACCTCGTTGGTAGGTTGCTAACCCCCCCTGGTCGCGTCTGTGATAACTTGTCAGTTTAGCTATGGTAGGTAATGGCTTTGATAGAAGCTGCACTGGCACTAAGGTGTTCATGCTGTGGTAGCCTACTTGTGGTTGTGTACACCTCTGCAGAGTTAAAACCTATCCGGATAGCCGTGTCCACGGCATTGGGCGAGTTATGGCTTGGTCACTTCACTAGTCCCCTGATTCTGGTGTAAGAATGTGTTTGGTGATTGCTAACTTGAGAAAAGGTTTTGGCATGGGCTACGACAGATGGGAAATCTGGTAGCAACAAAATCTTGTACGAAAAAGTATTACCCCGGTTGGATAGCCATACCTTGATTGTTATGCCTGATTCCTTGTCAACCTAGATTAATGTTTGAATATGACATGGCTCTGTTTGAATAGTGGTCACTGCTAGACATGCTTAGGGCTGTTTTACTATTATACTCTCTATAAAAATCATTTGGTGTTTACAAAAGCAACCGTGTGCGTGCTTTAAAATGAAAGAAATGGATTTTGGTGAATAAAATGAGTATCCGTGTGGGATGAGACAGACGGTACTTCTTGTGTGAAATACCGAGGTGAGCTCGTACCTCTGTGGTTGAGCATGTTGGGAGATGTCTATCCTGGCACAGTTTTGGGATGATGTTGATATGACATCTTGCCTAACCCTTTTTATCGTACCACCACTCGACCGTTGTATGTGGCAACGGCCTAGCATAAATCCCACTAGTTAAGCTGTTGGTTATGTGGTGTGCTGGTGAGCAACAGTGGGCTATGGAGCCGGGGATACGATCTATGTGAGTTATGCCCCTGGGTAGAACCTCGTTGGTAGGTTGCTGACCCCCTGGTCGTGTCTGTGGTAACTTGTCAGTTTAGCTATGGTGGGTAATGGCTTTGATAGGAGCTGCACTGACACTAAGGTGATCATGTTGTGGTAGCCTTCTTGTGGTTGTGTACACCTCTGCAGAGTTAAAACCTATCCGGATAGCCGTGTCCACGGCATTGGGCGAGTTATGGCTTGGTCACTTCACTAGTCCCCTGTTTTGGTGGAAATGTTGGATTTTGGTTTTAGGCTACGACAGACGGGGAGTCTGGTAGCAGCAGTTGGTGTTGAGAAAAGACAATCAGTTGTACAAAGTTACTACTAAAACCGTTGAGAAAACCCTTTATAAAACAAACCCTTGCATGTGTAAAACTAGCTTTGCTGCAAAATAAACCATAAACCTGTCCTTGATTATATACTTGCATACTCTGTTATATACCTTCCGTGGATGTGTTTGTGCTTGCTGAGTACGTAAGTACTCACCCTTGCTTAATTTGTTACAGAAGTGGATCTAGACTCTGTCCCTGAGGACGTCGAGTAGTGGGGTTCGTTCTGCACCCAACCTTTGCCTGTGTGTTAGGGTCACCCGCTGGAAGCCGCATGCGTTGCCACTCTGATGAAGACCTCTATGTTTTCAACCTTTTTATCTGGAGCTTAGCTTTAGTTCTGTTTGTCGTGGCCCTGCAATGCCACCGTCACCCGTAATGTTGTTTCTTTACTGAACTATCTGTTGTAATAATGTGAACCAGCATCCTGGGACTGGTATTTGTATCACATTAAGTTCTCTCTTTCGAGGGGACGCTTCAGGTGGTATCAGAGCCGATAGGTTGGCCGTAGAACGAAACCCTAGGATCTTGACCCCTTTTTCTAAGCCTTCACTCACCAGTTGTCCTTGCCTAATCTTTTCTCCACACGAGTACTCACCGATGGCTTTTTGACTTGTTCCAGATGGCCCAGCCGGTTGACGAGGGTTGGGGCGAGGGAGTCTGCCCCGCAGAACCTGGCCTCCCCAAGTTGCTGCTGCTCAGCCTGGAGCACGTTGGAGTCACAGAGACCCCCGAGTACTTTTACCGGGAGTGCACCACCAATGGTACCCGTCGGTGCCGGATGTTCATTTTTGTGGGGAAGAGCTCACTTTACAAGGAGGTGGCACCTTGGTTTGTTCACGCCACCGGCTACGACCGCCCCAATGCCTACCGCAAAGCCGCAAGGAGACCCTTGATGTGCCTACGCGAGCTCTACAGGCAGTATCTCGTGGGAACAGCACTAGGATTTGCCCCACCCCTGGAAAGTGGAGGACGCGAGTGGATTGCCTAGATGAGGAACCTTGGGAGAGATGAAGATATAGAGGACACTGTGTCACACTTGTCCATTTACCCCACGGGCTTGGACAGGCTGTACCGAGAGACATCGGGACAGCTGAGGCACCAGATCCGCAGAGCCGAGAAGGCGGAAAAGGAGCTAGAAGAGGTAAAGAGAGAGCTAGGTGAAATGAAGGAAGAACTGGAGGTACAGAAGGCGACGGCCACACAGGCTGTCAGTTCCCTAGCCACTCACCAGGTTAGATGCCAGGCATACTATGAGTATATGGATAACCTGGAAGCGTACAGGAGAGAAAGAGGGTTGTTGGAAGATGAACCAGAAATGACCCATGTGGACGCAGGCACTCAGACCGAAACTGAAGAAACGTCGAGTCTGCCTGGAGTAGAGTCCTAGTTTCGACTAGCACCTAGTATGACCTTTCCTAGAGTAGAGTCCGTTGTACCCAGTAGCACTACCAGCTTAGCATCGATGTACCCATGATCCTTGTACTCCACCATGTTATGCAATAAAGATCATCTTTTATCCTGCATCTGTTCAATTTTTGTTTTTCCCCTGGTTTCAGATGGCGGAAGAAGGATGGACCCAGGGAGTCTGCCCACTCACACCGGGTTTCGCCAGCCTGTTGATCCCCGCGCTAGAACGCCTCGGTGTACCTGAACGCCCGAGGTACTACAGCAGGGAGTATGAGCACCATGGGACCCAACGCTGCAGAGTGGTCATAGTTGTCGCCAAGAGTGACCTCCACCCCATCGAAGCATGGCGTACGACCGCCACAGGATTCAGGCACCAGGACACCTACCCCTTGGCCCTCAGAAAAGCCCTCCGCTTTATGTGCGGAATCTTTGAAGACACTTGGTCCCCACCCCAATGAGGTATTTTCCTCCGGTCGTCAGAAGTGCAGTCTGGCGGGCCCGCATGAGGAACTTGGAGTAGCGCCGTCAAGAGGAACCCATCTTGTACCAAGTGGTCACCTACCTCAATTCCTTGGACCAACTCTTTGACGAGCAAGCCGAACTCCTGAGGGAACAAACCTCCCGGGCCGAACAAGCAGAATTCTCGGTCCGCATGCACCAAGTCCAGGTGGCTCAAGCTGAAGCAAGAGCTGCTGCTGCCATCAGCAGTGAGGCGGTCGCCCAGGAAATCCTCAGGCAGGCTCGGGACCTGCGTATTCAGGACTGGACTCGAAGTGGAACGCCTATCCCGGCAATTGGAGAACCCCATGTCCTACTTGGAACACCTATCATGGCATGGGGAGAGGTTGTGGGGAACCCTCAGGCACTGTCAGGAACTCCGGCAGGATCACCGCCCGCTGAAGAAGGACCGTCTGAACCGCCTCGAGAGAACGGAACCTTGACCGAGGCTGAACATGCACAGCTTGCACCGCCGGAAGAGCACCCCAACCCAGAAGACAGCTCGCCCCGCGAGTAGGTCTAGAGTCAAGAGCTCACAGGAGGATGAAGCCATCTTGGTCCGAAGAACTCTTGTATCCCTAGCAGTAGTTTCCTTACCCTGTCCTGTACCCCGCCGTGTAGAGCAAGTCTTGTTGGACCCCCGAGTGTTGTAGCCCCAGCTGTTTGAATAAAGCCTTGTGTGCTTGTTCGTTAGCCTGTGTGCTGTGTGTGCCTCGGCAGAAGAGTCTCTGCCTTTTCAAAAATGCGAACTAATCAACTTAAACATCATCTTAACCCAATCTCACGAAGGCCTTGCTCAACCTGCAGATGGTGAACACGCGTGCTAGCGCCTCTCAGAGACGCGCCCCCCCAGCTGGAGGAGAGCCACCAGAGAGAGAACCCTGAGAACCAGGAAGTGGATCAGCATGACCCTATGGGAGAAACCCAGCCCGAAGGACAAACGCCTGTAGGGGGCGGACCAGAAGCAAGTCATCCAAGAAGTCAGAATGAAGGATCGTTTGTTGTACCCCCGCTCCCACCAGGTTTCAACCTGGCACAAGCTTTGTACCACCACACCCTATTCATGCAAAATGTGTGGAATGCCAGCCGCCATCAGGAGACAGCCCGTAGGCCCAATGCGGGTGACAAGTTGACCAACTTCCTGAGAACCAGACCGCCCACCTTTGGAGGGTCCAGCAACCCCTTAAGCAGATGACTGGCTGAGAACTATCAAGAGGAAAGCTGGAACCGTTTGGATGTGGAGACCGTGACAAAGTTCTCCTGACTACCCATCAACTCACTGGAACTGCCTTTAGCTTGGTGGGATGCTTACTGTGCAGCTTCCCCAAATGAGTCTACAATCACCTGGAAAGAGTTTGAAGAAGAGTTTGGTCACTACCACATCCCCGACACCACCATGAGGCGCAAGGCAGATGAGTTCCGTGCACTAAAGCAAGGAAACAAGACCGTGGAAGAATACACCCACGAGTTCACTGAGCTAGCCCGTTATGCACCAGAGGAAGTGAAGACAGATGCAAAGAGGCAGGACGCTTTCATCAAAGGGCTACACCCAGACCTTCGAGCCCCGCTAGTCTCCCATAGTTTCCCTGACTTCAACACGCTAATGAATAAGGCCATCATCACAGAAAAGGCCAGAATGGATGCAAGGCAAGAGAACAAGCGCAAGTTCTTGGAAAGCAAGAACCGCCAGATGGACCGCTCACAGAAACCCAAGAGCTCCGGTTACGCTGCACCTAGGCCCCAGGCACCCATGCAGCACAGGACTCAATTTCAGGCTACAAGCTCCCAGGCTCCCAACAACCAGTTCAAGAGCCAGAACACCTTGAAGCCACCACAGAGCAAAGTCAGTCAGGCCACAGCCAACAACAGCAATGCGAGAGCCTGCTTCAACTGCCGTGAGACCGGACACTACATCGCTGATTGCCCATACCCTAGGAGCAAGCCTGCAATATCGGTCTACTCCCACTCGGTGAATGGACCCAAACCACCGG
This sequence comes from Echinochloa crus-galli, assembly GCA_900205405.1. Classification (NCBI taxonomy): domain Eukaryota; kingdom Viridiplantae; phylum Streptophyta; class Magnoliopsida; order Poales; family Poaceae; genus Echinochloa; species Echinochloa crus-galli. Next base: position 341,082 of record OAMR01000574.1, read on the forward strand.
TGTCTGGAGCCAACCGTGTACCTGTCCGCAGCACCAACACCGGCAGCAACAACAACAACACCGCCCAGCAGTCATATGGACGAGCCCGCGTCAACCACATCGACGCGCAGGAAGCTCAAGGAGCACAAGGAGTAGTACTCGGTGAGTACCTAGTCGGTTCAGTTTTGGCAACAGTATTATTTGATTCTGGAGCATCACATTCTTTCATGTCATCAAGTTTTGTGGAAAAGCACAAAATATCTACAGTACTACTAAAGACACCCCTACTAACCCGAACACCTGGAGGTGATATTAAGTGCCAATTAGGTTGTTCGCGGGTACGGATTCTTTTAAGTGGGGTAGAGTTTCTAGCAGACCTGGTAGTACTAGAATCCAAAGGAATAGATGTGATCCTTGGAATGGACTGGTTAGGCAAACACAATGGTCTTATAGGTTGTGCTGACAAGATAGTGCACCTAACCAACCCAGATGGAGTGCAAGTGACCTGTCACACCAAAAGAAGTGGACCCGACCCTATGATCTTTAGTATGGAGACAAAAACCATAGAAGAAGTCCCGGTAATCAGCGAATATCCTGACGTTTTCCCTGAAGTGTTACCTGGAATGCCACCAGATAGGGACATAGAGTTTGCTATTGAGCTTGTCCCTGGAACCTCTCCTATAGCCAAGAGACCCTATAGAATGGCGGCCTCAGAGTTGGCAGAGCTAAAGAAGCAACTGGAGGAGTTGCAACAAATGGGACTTATCAAGCCCAGTACATCCCCTTGGGGAGCCCCAGTACTCTTCGTAAGAAAGAAAGATGGGAGCATGAGGTTGTGTATCGACTATCGTGCACTAAATGATGTCACTATCAAGAACAAATACCCACTCCCTAGAATTGATGATCTCTTTGATCAGTTGAAAGGAGCCAAATACTTCTCCAAGATTGACTTAAGGACTGGGTATCACCAACTGAAGATTAAGGGGAGTGACACCTCAAAGACCGCATTTGTCACCCGATACGGGCAGTACGAGTTCACAGTGATGCCATTTGGGCTCACCAATGCACCAGCTTATTTCATGAACCTCATGAACAAAGTATTTATGGATGAGCTAGACAAGTTTGTCGTAGTCTTTATTGACGACATACTCATCTACTCCAAGAGTGCCGAAGAGCACGAACAACACCTACGAGTAGTGCTGGAAAAGTTACGAGCGCACCAGCTCTATGCCAAATTTAGCAATTGTGAATTTTGGCTAGAAAAAGTGGCCTTCCTTGGTCACATTTTGACCGCCGAAGGGGTAGCAGTAGACCCTGAGAAATAGAAGCAGTCTCAAATTGGCAGCAACCAACCAACGTGAATGAGATCAGAAGTTTCCTTGGCTTAGCCGGATACTACCGGAGGTTCATTGAAGGATTCTCCAAGATAGCTAGACCCATGACAGAACTGCTCAAGAAAGAGAAGAAGTTTGTTTGGACAGAGTCCTGTGAAAGAAGCTTTCAAGAATTGAAGAAAAGACTGACCGCTGCCCCAGTTTTAACCCTACCAGACATTCACAGGGATTTCGTCGTTTACTGTGACGCGTCCCGCCAAGGATTAGGGTGTGTCCTCATGCAAGATGGAAAGGTTGTGGCTTATGCCTCCCGACAACTTAGACCTCATGAGCAGAATTACCCAACGCATGACTTAGAATTTGCAGCCGTAGTGCACGCCCTCAAAATCTGGAGACACTACCTAATTGGGAACAAGTGTGAAATATACACGGACCATAAGAGCTTAAAGTATATTTTCCCCCAACCAGATCTGAACCTCAGACAGAGAAGGGGGTTAGAATTGGTTAAGGATTATAATGTGGAAATTCATTACCACCCTGGCAAGGCTAATGTAGTGGCAGATGCCCTGAGCCGGAAATCCTACAGACCCAAGAGTGCCCACCTGCAAGAAGAAATGGCACGACTAAATGTGCACACCGTCCCTCGGAAAAATAGCCACCAACTGACGATCCAGTCCACTCTGGAGGATTGGATCAGAGAAGCGCAGGGAACGGACAAGGATTTGGTGCAGATCTGCAAGCATACCGGAGAAAATAAGGCACCAGACTTTAGAGTCGACAGTAAAGGAACGCTATGGTATAAAGATAGGATTTGTGTGCCTAAGGAAGGAGGCTTTAGACAGTTAATCATGGACGAGGCTCACAACTCGCCATATTCCATTCACCCAGGATCCACCAAAATGTATTTGGACTTGAAGCAGAACTATTGGTGGAAAGGAATGAAAGCTGACATAGCCCAATATGTCGCTCATTGTGATACCTGCCAAAGGATTAAGGCCGAACATCAGAAACCAGCAGGTTTATTGCAACCCTTGCCTATCCCAGTTTGGAAATGGGATGCGATAGGAATGGACTTCGTAGTAGGTTTACCCAAAACACAGAAGGGACATGACTCTATATGGGTAATAGTGGACCGACTCACCAAAGTCGCTCACTTTCTACCTGTACGGACGAATTATGACGGAGAGAAATTGGCCAAGCTTTATGTGGAAAATATAGTAAGGTTGCATGGAGTACCAGTAGAATTGTTTCGGACCGAGGGACCCAGTTCACCTCGAGATTTTGGAAAAGTTTGCATAAAGCTATGGGCACCAAGTTGGACTTTAGCTCCGCGTATCACCCACAGACCGATGGCCAGACAGAAAGAGTAAATCAGATTATGGAAGATATGCTGAGAGCATGTGTTCTTACCTACGATAAAGATTGGGAACAAAGTTTACCCTATGCAGAATTCTCCTACAACAATGGTTATCAGGCAAGTTTAGGTATGTCGCCGTTTGAAGCCCTCTACGGGAGAAAATGCAGGACTCCTCTGATGTGGTCAGAAGTGGGAGAACGTACACTAGTGGGACCCGCGCTCATAAAGGAAGCCGAAGAGAAAGTAGCTGGAATCAGAGAGAAGTTGAAGACAGCTCAATCTAGACAGAAGAGTTATGCAGATAAAAAGAGACGCGAATTGGAGTTTAACCCAGGAGATTTTGTCTATCTTAAGGTTTCACCCATCTGGGGGACCCGTAGATTTCAAGTCCATGGAAAGTTGGCCCCTCGGTACATCGGACCATACTCGGTCCAAAAGAAAGTTGGAAAGGTAGCCTACCGATTGGAGTTACCCGAAGCAATGTCAGATATACAACCGGTATTCCATGTCTCCCAGTTGAGAAAATGTCTGAGAGTACCTGAAGAAGAACACATACCGGAAGAAGAGATAGACCTGCAGACAGATCTACGGTACCAAGAAGTGCCGGTCAAAATTCTGGACACAGTCACCAAGAGAACCAGAAACTCCGAAGTGCGGATATGCAGAGTATAGTGGAGCAGACACGGTGTAAAGGAAGCCACATGGGAACGAGAAGATGCTTTAAAGAAGGAGTTCCCCTACCTTTTTAGGAGCCAACCGAATCTCGAGGACGAGATTCCTTTTAAGTGGGGTAGGTTTGTAACGCCAGCGTTTCTCTCTATGGGAAAATCATTAAATAAATCACCCGGCGAAAACTCTTTTAAAATCTTTTACCGCCCGAGCTCTCGTTTCCCCCAAACCCCGTCCGCCTTTTTACCCCCCCCTCTCTTTTCCCTGTTCGCATCTCGATCACCACCCCCCCTTTCCGTCCCGTCTCACCCGCCCTCGTGTCGACCGCCGGGACACCTCTCGCCGACCGACCACCTCTGACGCCGTCGTCTTTCCGCCGCAAATCCCGCCGATCTCCTCTCTCTTTTTTTTTCTCTTTTCCCTTTTCCTTTTCTCCCTTCCTTTCTTTTCTTCCTTTCTTTCTTCTCTTCCTTTCTTTTCTTCTCTTCCTTCCTCCTTCCTCTGTTTCCTCTGCCCCGAGCGCTACCGCCCCGCTCGCCGCCGGCCCCATCCCCGCTCACCCTCTGCTCTGCTCCTCGCCGGCCACCCCACGGCCGTCCTACACTCGCCACCACCTCGCCATTGCCCCACGGCTACGACTACCCTCGCGCACGCCGTCGCCGCCAGTACTGTCCGCACGCCACCGTGTCCACCGCCGGGCCCGGCCACCGAGCTGCCAGCGCCGGCCATCCTCCGCTCGTCGCCAACCCCTTGCTCGTCCTCCACGCCACCCCCGACCAACCCTTTTCCCTACTCCACGCTCTGGCACTCCTGCAGCACGCCGCCGACCATCGCTCCGCACGGCGCCGCCCCACGTGCCCGCCGCGCACGCGCTTCCGGGCCGGCCCCGCGGCGCTGCCCCGCCACCGATCGCCCGACCGCCGTACGCTGCAGCCATGCCGCCCACCACCGTGACCCCGCCACCGTCGTCGCCAGACCACGACATCCACCCGAGCACGCTGCCGTCGAGCACGCCACCCCAGCCACCGCCGCTCCGACCGCCCGGACCCGACGCAGTCTCGTCGCCAAGCACGGCAGCGCCACCCGTACGCTCACGCACTGCTCCGCCACAGCTCCACCCTCGCTCCCCGTGCCACCAACCGCGCCGGCCGACTTCAATTCCGCCCGCCGGCCTCCTTTGTCACCCGAAGCCGCCGGCCCTTCCCCTGTTCCCCCTTCTCTCTGTAACGAAGAAGATGGCAATTTTGCCCATACCCCCCTGAACTCTGTCCTATTCAACCCGCCGTCCAATAAACAGGACCCCCTCTCTCTTACACGTTTTCACATAACCCCCCGAACTTTTACCGAATTAACCTGCAGTCCACATATACTATTCCCTCTCTCTCTGTCTGTTTTGCCAGGGACCCCTGGACTTTTTGGTATTTACAGAAAGGTCCTTTCTCTTTAAAAATAGCCCTAAAACCCCCACTAAACTCGTCATTTCATGCGCCAAATTAATCTCGTTTGACCCCAAACTCCACCACAACATTCACCAGTATATTTCCGCCAGTCCATCCAGTCCATATTCAAAAAATAATCATGTCATCATCATCGCTCTCTTTTCCTGTTCTTTCTTTCGGAGCTCAATAAAAGCTTTTTCTTTTATTTATTGTGTGCTTGTTTGTGTGTGTGCCGTAGACTCTGCTGCGACCGAGGAAGGACTCGAGGAGGAGCAAGTTTACGAGCAGGAGCTTGGAGACCAGGACCCCGGGCAGGAATCCCCCAAGGGTTGGGAGAACGGCAAGTGCAATCCCACCCTTTGATGCATACTTTCGTCCTAAATTTTATAAACACAACCCATGGCCTGTTTTATAAAACTTGCATGATTTTACTGCTAAACCCGGTTGGATAGCCATACCTTGATTGCTATGACTGATTCCTTGACAACCTAGATTAATATTTAAATATGACAATGCTCTATTTGAATATTAGTCACTGCTAGAAATGCTTAGGAACATTTTACCATTATACCCATGACAAATAACTTGGTGTTTACAAAAGCAACTGTGTGCGTG
>OAMR01000574.1:346718-360748 GCA_900205405.1 Echinochloa crus-galli
TTTTTAAAATAAACCCTTGCATGTGTAAAAATTCGCTTTATTGGCTAAATAAACCATGAGCCATCCTTGTTATTATCCTTTGCATATTTCTGTGGTATCCTGTCTGTGGTTGTGATTGTGCTTGCTGAGTATGTATGTACTCACCCTTGCTTGTTTTGTTACAGAGGCAGACCCGGACTCTGTGCCTGAGGACATTGTCTAGTGGGGTTCGTTCTGAAGCCGCATGCCGCATGCGTTGCCACTCTGATGAAGACCTCTACGTTATCAACCTTTTTATCTGGAGTCTAGTGTTAGTTCTGTTTGTCGTGGCCCTGCAGTGCCACCGCCTCCCATAATGTTGTTTATGTACTGAACTGTCTGTTGTAATAATGTGAACCAGCATCCTGGGACTGGTATTTGTATCACATTAAGTTCTCTCTTTCGAGGGGACGCTTCATGTTTACAAGAAAGAAAGTGGGAGCTCTGTTGTATTTCTAATCTTGTATGTGGATGACATATTGTTGATTGGGAATGATATTCCTATGCTAGAATCCGTTAAGACTTCGCTGAAAAATAGTTTACCCTCTGTCGCACCGCCTCTCCTTCCAACACGTGCTGGTCCAGTAACTAAGGTGGTTGGTAGGTCGATTCTTGTCCTGGGCCTCTCCTTCTGGTGGACTTCGTGGCCTTCGTCGGGTTGGATTCGGGCCGCCGGTCTTCTGGGCATGGGATGTGCCGGCCCGGAGTGGCGTGGTAGTGGTCCATGTGTCATGTCCGGTTACTGCTCAGTTGTCGGTGACGTGGACGGCCTCTTGATCATGCTCCGTATCGGGTATAGCTAAGGGGGTAACCGGTCGAATCGTGTCGTTCGGCCGAATCAGCCAATTCCGACCCCTATAGCACGTGTTTCTTCATTTTGTACCTGCACAATGGATAATCACCAAAACTTGTGAAAATAGTAAGTAATAAGCCCTATAGCTATGGTGTGTGTCTCCATTGCATTTGTTTTATACTCGGTTGGAGGTCGGAAATCGGTCTGTAACGACTGCCAACAAGCTCCCCCAAACTTAGATCTTTGCTCGTCCCGAGTAAAGAAATTGAAATATGAGCAAGACTAAGGTAAGGGTCATTTCATGGCATAAATATTGCATATTGAATATTCCAAACTTTTCTCCATACCTGTGTGTTTTGTAGTGGCTATTCCCTGTATCTTGGGCGGTTGATAATCGGAACGGCTCTTACAACAAGATCCTCTTGCTCATCCTGCATTCGGGGTTTTTTCTGGTTTTCATAAATAAATAACCCTTGTCCCTTCATCCCTGGTACTCTCAGCTCTCTGGAGCCACTCCTTTTCACTCTCTTTGTATTCTCTCTTTATTTTTCAGGTGGTGGCCTTGTCAAGTCATGTACTTCTGTCGAGCCAAAGATTGGTTCCTGGAGCTTCTCATCACCGCCCTTGGTCATGTTGCAAGTTGATGATAGAGAGTTCATGTCGGTCCTCAGCCTCGTGACCCCTTTTCTTTTCTCTTCCCTTATTGGGAATTTTCTTTTTCTCTTTTTTTTCATTTGGACTTTCATGAGTCCTTTATTTTCTCTTTTTTTTTCAGGGTATCACCGAGGTATAAGGGCTTCTACTACACTCTGATGATAAATTTTCTTGCAACAGACCTGAAGCAATGTGATTATCTCTGGGGACTCAAAATTCGACAAGACTTCGTACTAGTCATGACCGGTTTCAGGAGTAAACTCTCAAGTATATATGTCAAGTGGTATTTATGGACAGGATGAAAGGATAGGGTATAGTTTTATATTTTCAAAATGTAAATTCTCCCGAATGATGGAATGCACAATTGGTTTGTTTTATCGAGACATATCACAATAATAAACAACCTAGATCAGGGGGTTTCTAACATGAGATATTTTCACAGGTACTAGGTACTTGGTTTGAAACAAACAACAGGCAGATTCATGACATGAAAGAAAAACCGAATTCGTTTCGTTTAGATGATGTGAGGCATGCATAGTTCAAAATTTTCGAAACGTGACAACACAGGAAAATAAACAGGAGGAGAAAGGTGCAAACCAGCGTGCAGGTGCGCGAAGGGGAGCAGCCGGGCTGGTTCGGCCGAACTGGGTAGTTCGGCCGAACCACCTTGTTCGGCCGAACTGGCCCTCGTGCACTCCCTCGGTCCTTTGTGCTCCTGTACTCGTGCATCTCTCTGTTAAACGTGGCATACTCCGGGTGGCTCAAATGCACCAGCCGGAGTGTCATCTTCATTCTTTTCTCGCAAACAATTCTGATTTTATTTATTCGTCAAACTAAGATTGGAAACAAAATATTGGAAGGGAAATAAATCAGAGCACCCTAAACAATGATCTAAAGGAAATAAATGAATTAAATAACTAGCAAACCAACTACTAAACTAGTCGGTGCTCTATCTAAAACGAGGCAACTACAGGACACTAATTTGTAGGCAAATCGTAGAGGTCCATGTGTCATGTGGCTTGTGGCCTTAAAGAGTCTCTTAAGCTTCGCGCACAGGCCCCTGCGGAGGAGTTCCATCTTGTCCTCCGTCTCTAGGCGCGCAAGCTCGGCCTCTGCCACCTTCTCGTCCAGGTGGTTGATCTTCTGCCGCGCCTCCACCAGGTCCGCCTTCAGGCTCTCCAATGTAGGCGGCTTCTCCTCCTCTTCCTCGTCGTCCTCCTCACCGGAGAACTCCATGTTCCCGGCTGGCCCTTTGATGGTAGGAGGCTGCCTGTGGCGCAAGACCCTGGGGTTCCGGCGCAGAGGAGTGGACTGGGACGACTCTGTCAGCCCCAGCTCGTCCCGGTTTAGTGGCGGGACGAGGACCTTGCCGTATCCCGTAGCGGTACGTTCGCCCTTTATGACGAAATGAGGCGGGCTCTCCGGTGTGTACTCCGGCACCTCCTCGGCCTTCTCCTTGGGCAGCAGCAGCGCCATGTCCGGTACCCTTGAGGAGGATATTGATGTTGGGCGCAACTGCCCCGTGTTCGGCCTCAGAGATGGCGAACGGGGCGGCTTCTTGATTCCTTTCAGTGGGGCGAGGAGCTCGTTGATCGCTGAACGGTGAGGGGAATTGGGACGCCGCAGTGGGCTGCGAGCAGGCGTCCTTCCCCGCTGCCCTTCTCCCATCATGTCGGCGTCGGAGACACGATAGGCGTGCTCGCGCCGGGAGGAGTCGTCGTTCCGGCTGGCGAGGCTTGAGCTCTTGGTTGAGGAGGCATCCATCTTTGGAGGAGGATGTGGCCATGGCGGCTGTGTGCTAGGGGCTAGAAGACCTGTAGATGAGATGAAAGGGTCGACAGAGAAACCCGACTTTTATCGGTGTTTTCCCCCGATCGAAAAACAAGTTTCCCGACGTTTCCCTCGTGAGATTCGGGATAAAACCAACTTTGGATGAGTATGGGGGTAAATATCCGCACGAGGGGCCAGGGGGCTGGGTTCAGCCAAACCCTAGCCTTCGGCCGAACTGGCTGGTTCGCCCGAAGGGTCCCCCTGGGTGCGGTCCAAATCGGGTTTTGCGTCTTTGGTCATGGGTCTTTAAGGTTTGAAGGAGTTTTGGCCCAGAAGGGTTGAAAATGAAAGTTTTGGGCCAGAATTCCATGGACAGGTTTCAGAGTTCTAGAAACTCGATAACATCTAAGTCATCGAGTGGCGGAGGCTCAGGTTCTAGGAAAATCTTCAACCGCTGTCCGTTAACTTTGAAGGCATTTCCATCCTCGTCTTGCAGTGTGACGGCCCCATGAGGTGCTGCGTTAATCACTGTGAACGGGCCGTCCCATTTGCTTCTTAACTTCCCAAGACCAAAAAGCTTGACACGGGAATTGAAGACGAGGACCTTGTCTCCCGGCTTGAACGTTTTGACCTTAATCTTTTTGTCATGCCATCTCTTGGTCCGTTCTTTGTATAGCCGGAAGCTGTGGTATGCTCACTCCCTGATTTCATCTAATTCGGCTAGTTGGATTTTTCGCTTGAGGTCGGCTGCTGGAAGGTTCATACCCCATTTTCTAATGGCCCAGTGAGCTCTAAATTCCATCTCTACTGGTAAGTGACAGGTCTTGCCATAGACTAGTTGGTAAGGGGTCATGCCTATAGGTGTTTTATAGGCCGTGCGGTATGCCCAAAGTGCATCTGGGAGTTTATCCTCCATTGCTTGCCCATCTCATTTACGGTCTTTTGCAGAATATTTTTGATTTGTTTATTGGAAGTCTCTTCTTGACCACTAGTTTGGGGGTGATAGGGTGTAGCTACGTTATGCTGCACCCTCAAACTTGAGAGATACCTACGGAAAGCTGAATCAATGAAGTGGGAACCGTCGTCGCTTATGACTATCCTAGGTACGCCGAAACGAGGGAAGATGAATTCATGGAACATCCGTCTCGCGCTCCTATTGTCGGCAGCCGCACAAGGCAGGGCTTCCACCCACTTAGAGACATAGTCTACCACCACTAGAATGAATTGACAACCTTCTGAAATCGGGAATGGACCCATAAAGTCCACTCCCCAGACATCGAAGATTTCTACTTGAAGATTGCTAGTGAGTGGCATTGCGTCTCTCGTATTGATGTTCCCGTGTTTTTGACAGCGGGGGCACCGCATGACGAATGCTCTCGCATCCTCGTACATGCTAGGCCAGTAAAACCCACTTTGCCAGACTTTAGCATTGCTCCGGAATGCACCGTAGTGTCCTCCGTACGGAGCTGCATGGCACCTTTCTAGGATCTTATATGCCTCGTGTGCAGATACGCATTTTCTGAGGAGTCCGTCACTACATATCCTAAAAAGGTACGGGTCGTCCCACAGATGGAGTCGGCACTCATAAGCCAGTCTCTTCTTATTTTCTCTAGGTGGGACGTACCCGGTTACCATGTAGTTCACTATGTTGGCATACCACGAATCTCCGGTGGTGACCTTAAGGAGTGTGTCATCCCGTAAGTAATCATCGATTGGAAGATCCGACGGAACTTGCATTCGAGACAGATGATCTGCCACTAAGTTCTCTACTCCTTTTTTATCCCTTATTTCTATGTCAAACTCTTAGAGTAGAAGAATCCAGCGGATTAGTCTCTGTTTTGCATCCTTTTTGGTCAGAAGGTACTTCAGAGCAGCATGATCTGAATAGACTATGACCTTGGCCCCGACTAGGTAGGACCGGAATTTGTCTATAGCAAATACAACTGCTAAGAGCTCCTCCTCTGTGGTTGCGTAGTTGAGCTGGGGGCTGTTGGCACTTCTTAGGATCCAATATCAGAATTGAGAATCCTGGTACTAGGGTAAGGCGTGTTTCAGTGGTTTTCCTTATGGCTTAGTAAAATATAGAAATATTTTGCAAGCGCACAGAATCACCGCTGTAGCACTTCACCTGGGAGTATCCCGAGGTATCGTAATTTATATTTCCGCAGGGAAGCTTTGGCAAGAATACTACTGTACAGATATTCGAGACTATCAGAGAAGGGTACATGACTAGACAAGACATGGGATAACGGTATTAGATAGGAGTGGATTCGGGCCGCCGGTCTTCTAGGCATGGGATGTGCCGGCCCGGAGTTGCGTGGTAGTGGTCCATGTGTCATGTCCGGTTACTGCTCGGTTGTCGGTGACGTGGACGGCCTCTTGATCATGCTCCGTGTCGGGTACAACTAAGGGGGTAACCGGTCGAATCGTGTCGTTCGGCCGAATCGGCCAATTCCGACCCTTATAGCACGTGTTTCTCCATTTTGTACCTGCACAATGGATAATCACCAAAACTTGTGGAAATAGTCAGTAATAAGCCCTATAGCTATGGTGTGTGTCTCCATTGCATTTGTTTTATACTCGGTTGGAGGTCAGAAATCGGTCCGTAACGACAGCCAACAGTTGTCATTCCTGAAAAGTTTTTAGGTTAGAATAAAAACATAATTGAATTAGAAATGACAATAGTAATTTGAAAAAGGTAAAATTAGAAATTTGAAAGATAACTAAACTGATTCGTGCAGGCTGACACATTGCCAATTACTGTTGGCAAGTCCTATATATCAACTTTTATTGATCTGGAACGTACAACCTTGTAAACCTTTCTAAAGTTTGCAATCAACCGAATGGCATTATCTCCGACGATTGTGGCATCTTTGAATGGGCAGATTACCTCAGACCTCGAATCTCTGAAATTTGCAACAACATACCAGAAGCTAGGAGGGAGCGTCAACTCCTCGATACCATGAGAAAAATTCTGGTTGTCTCATGTTCTTTCTCTTTACTTTTCGTATTTCATTCTTGCAAATACTTTTGTTCTTTTTACTTTCTTACAAGATATAATTTAGGATGCAGTGGCGTAGCTAGAGTTTTGAACTAGGGTGGTCTAACTTAATGCTATTTTTCACTAGTCTTTTGCTAACTAGTAACTTTGAGCTAGCATGGCATGTGAAAATACGATGACATAGAAATATAAGATTTATGAAATACAATACAATCAAATCAAAGAAGTGTTTTATACATGTAGAATAAATAAGTCTAAAATATGTATCTTTTAAATAAAATTTAATAGTATGCTTTATTTACATAATTTTAGGGTGGGCCATGGCTGGTCCACCATGTTCACTCTCTGGCTCCGCCTCTGTTAGGATGTGTTTTGCCTTAGTGTGCTTAATTTGATCATTAGGATCCATTCATGTTAGTGTGATCCTTGTGGAAGATCCTAGCAATTTTTTATCATTTGAATTAAAGGTTTTGGCCAGCATTAAAATAGACTAATGTTTTCATATTGTTAATCAGTGTTTTTATTTTTTTAGAGAAAAGTATCATATTCAACCCACCTCTTTGGGCCATCGATCTCCTTTCACATGGTCCGTCAGGCCTCTGCTCTCGCTTGATCTGTATGCGCAACAAATCACGGCCGTCTATATGTCTCGTCGCGACTCGACTCGCCAACAAGTGTGCATGCGTATGTGGCACGTCAATCTACTCTACCAACTTCTCAAATGGTGTACACAAAGTTCACCTAATAAGTTGGTTAGAATTTTATTAACTACTAGTAACCATTTTTTTAACTCCCTTACATTTAGTCGTGGTCCTTAAATATTTTAGACTTAACTAAAAATATACGTCTTAGCCCCATTAAATCCAACAACATAGCAACCGGTTCTTTTGCACGCCCCTGCTTTCTAGTGTAGTGGAAAGAGTAAGAGATTCTGCATGTTTCCATGCTTCACCCGGTCAAAGAATTGAATCTTCATTCCTGCTCACACAGTGATTGAGGGATGGGTCATGAAAGATTCTGCTCGCTAACAGACTGGACTCGGTACGTGTTCTACATGCAATTATTGTCAATGATGAGCCAGCTAAGTTAAAACATTACATGTCAAAGGAAATAGCCATCGCCCTATATCTATAAAGAAGTGGTCAGTGATCCCTTTTTATATCATGAATGGTGGCTTCAACCGGCTGGCGGCTATATATATACATATAGCTACATATACTCGGTACTCACATATGTACTTGATCCTTCGGCGACACTCCATTTTCTGCATGTCAAACAAGATGAATTTGAAGCATGCTGCTCTTTGTTGCTTTCTTTTGATGCTCATGCTACATGCAAACCATACCATGGCAGGTTCGTGTTCTTTAATTACATCTCTGTTATGTTGTATTCAGATTTTATTAATTTGGTACTAATACGGTCCAAGGTAGAACTGCATTTCCAGTTTTTTCTCACTTAATGTTTGTCCGGTCTTTTGGATTTTTGTTTGTGTTCGATAAATATGATCTTCTAATCTTTTTCCTCGGAGAACATAAATTATGTCATATGTTTCTTAGTTTCATGTACATGTTCATTTAATGACACATGATATTTTCGTAAAAAGGAAAGAACACATAACATGTCATTAGTTAATAACATGTGGATATATATACATGTTTCAATTTTTTTGTAGAAAGTTGCAGCGAATCATATATTAAGGTTCCATTCTGCAAAGGTTGGTCATGCAAGGCAGAGTGCTGGCTTGAGGCAAAATTAACTTCCTCTACAGTCAGCCAACACAAGTGTACGAAAGGAGGGATCAAGGGCAGGTGTTACTGCCTTTTTTGTCCGAAATAGACGCTTGCCCTCATCCCCCATGATTGTGAAGCCATTATCACCGAAGAAGAACAAATCAATGTTTTCGTGTCTTTTGTTAGCGTCATCTCAGTAGTCAGCACTGTAAGATTGTTAAGTCTCCAGATCTGTGTTGTTGTTTGCTTTGCAATGTTAGTATCTATGATTGTACTGAAATTTTGGTTCAGTAATACTAGCAATGAGTTTCTTTACTCATAAAAAAAATCTTTCGCTTTGATTCAGCATTGAAATAATTCATAATGTGGAGTTTTTGTATAGTTGGTTGGATAAAACATAACCTCAACCTCAATGAACCAGTGGCGGATCTAGGATCTGGGCTGGAGGGGGGCTGCAGCCTTGGTCCAGCCCAGATGTCCTCTTGGACAAGTCACTAAGCTTAGCAATAATAATAAAAAAAAGAGACCCAAGCGGCCTTCACTGGTCCGGAAACTTGCTGTAACCTGGCTAGCCCGGGTCTCGGCCAGTTCTTGCTCCGCCCTGCAAGCAAATGTAGTAGGAAGCATTTATCTAGACTAAACCAGATAAAAAAATGAAAATTTATATATTTGTATTTGATGCCCTGTTGACACAAAAACGTGCCAACACACTTGAGATCGATCGAACGCGCAGCACGGCCGTCACAACGGCCAACTCCTGATCACCCGGGGCAAACCGGTCTGACCGGTTCTTAAGACCGGTCTGACCGCTTCTGGTCGGGGGATCGTGAAGACCTAGAAACTCAAGCTCGGGAGGGACCCCGTCGGAGCTCGAGCTAATCTAGGGTTGCTCTAGGGTCGGCAGGCCACCTAGAACGTCCTTGAACGCCGTAGAGACGAGCAAAGAACAGAATATGGGGTTGGAAAAAAGATTAGGGTTTGAGAGATACACAAAATAGAAGATAAAAATGTTTGATTCCATTGGAATACCTCAATCGGCCGTCTAGCCTTTATATTTATAGGCCGGGGAAGTCTTACCCCTTTCGAATAGGTTACAATATGGGATTAAACTCGGAATCCTAATCCTACTCGAATTACAGAACGAAACCGGTCTGACCGGTTTGGCAAACCGGTCAGACCGGTTTGGCCTTCGGCCCAATTTGAGTGTCAACACATGCCCCCCTGCGTTTTTAGTGAACTTGAGAACTAAAAAGCAAGTAAATACAACTCAGGAGCTAAAAATTTATACTAAGGACGATATTCAATAATATATCGGCCATTGATCTTTACGCATCTTGCCAAACACTTGGATAGAATTTCTTCAGATATCTCCCATTGATAGCTTTAGGCAAAGGGTCTCCCTTCAGTGTCTCCAACATGTAAGAATTCCCAAAGATGACTTTGACAACTCTATAAGGCCCTTCCCAACTTGGTGACCATTTACCAAACTTGTTGCTTTTTGATCCAATAGGCAAGATCGTCTTCCAAACAAGCTCATCAACTTGAAAATATTTTCCTCGCACTTTCTTGTTGTAAGCTCTAGCAACCCGAAGCTTATCTCTCTCAATCTCCTTTAAAGCCTTCAATCTTTTGTCGGTTACCTCATCAATATTATCCAACATCAAATTGTGGTAATCAACAGCATCAAGATCATTTTGCCTAGCCAATCTATAGGCGTCCAGATTCACCTCAACAGGTAAAACGGCCTCTTGACCATAAACAAGCTCAAAAGGAGTAACTTTAGTAGCACCATGTCTAGATATACGATGAGCCCATAATGCTTCGGATAAAACTCCATGCCATCTTCTAGGTTTTTCTGCTATCTTTTTCTTGATCAATTTAATCAAAGTTTTATTACTTGACTCGGCTTGTCCATTAGCCTGAGCGTAATATGGAGATGAATTGAGCAACTTAATTCTATAGGATTCGGCGAATTCACGTACCTCCTTAGACATAAATGAAGTACCTTGATCCATTGTCAATGTTTGGGGAATACCGAATCTATGAATAATATTTTGAGTAACAAACTCAATCACCTCTCGATGCGTCATATTCTTCAAAGGAATCGCTTCAGTCCACTTAGTAAAATAATCCGTAGCAACCAATATGAAACGATGCCCTTTTGATGATGGAGGATTAATTTGTCCAATAAAATCCAATCCCCAACCTCGGAACGGCCACGGCTTAATAATAGGATGCATCAACGCAGCAGGAACAAATTGCAAATTACCAAACTTCTGACATTCCTCACATCCTTTGTAATACTTAAAACAATCTGCCGTCATAGTAGGCCAATAAAAACCGGCTCGTCTAAGTAACCACTTCATCTTTGGAGCCGATTGATGTGTACCACAAATACCTTCATGAACCTCAGCCATGGCAACCTTGGCCTGATCCGAGTCAAGACATTTTAACAACAAATCTTCGGCGTTTCGACGATAGAGTTCATCGCCAAGCAAAACGTATTTGAATGATGTTCGCCGAATATTTTTATCTGCACCACGACCAGGATCCCTCAAATAAACAATAATGGGTACCCTCCAATCCTGATCTTCAACTTTGGATTGATTAGCATCATCCAAAGGATTTTTGCCCTTGTCAGGGGACAAAGCGGTCTGACCGCTTTCAGAACCGGTCAGACCGGTTCTGGCAGTACAACCGGTCTGACCGGTTTCTAAAACCGGTGTGACCGGTTCGTCCAGAACCAGAACCTCGGCTTTGGTTCGCATCGGTTTTTGGAGATAGAAATATTTCTTTGCAACCACATAACCAGATGCTTTCTGAGCCAGAGTATTTGCTTTATCATTATCTTCTCTCGGAATATGTCTTATAGTAAATTCATCAAAAGAAGCAATGATATCGAGACATCTATCAAGATATGCATTTAATGAACCATTATAACATTGGCATACCTTTGACACTTGATGTACTACCAGGAGCGAATCACCAAAAGCTTCAACATGTTTTACTCCCATGTCTTGCAAAAATTCCAAGCCAAATAAAAGAGCTTCATATTCAACTTGATTATTGGTTCGCTTTTCTTCCAATCGGTTTGAAAACTCAAAAACGGCGCCACTTGGAGAAATCAAAACAGCACCAATTCCTTGCCCATCATTGCAAACCGATCCATCAAAGTATAGAGGGTTGCTCTAGGGTCGGCAGGCCACCTAGAACGTCCTTGAACGCCGTAGAGACGAGCAAAGAACAGAATATGGGGGTTGGAAAAGATTAGGGTTTGAGAGATACAAAAGTAAAGGATAAACGTGTTTGATTCGATTGGAATACATCTCAATCGGCCTTAGCCTTTATATTTATAGGCCGGCGAAGTCTTACCCCTTTCGAATAGGTTACAATATGGGATTAAACTCGGAATCCTAATCCTACTCGAATTACAGAACGAAACCGGTCTGACCGGTTTGGCAAACCGGTCAGACCGGTTTGGCCTTCGGCCCAATTTGAGTGTCAACACATGCCCCCCTGCGTTTTTAGTGAACTTGAGAACTAAAAAGCAAGTAAATATAACTCAGGAGCTAAAAATTTATACTAAGGGCGATATTTAACAATATATCGGCCATTGATCTTCACGCATCTTGCCAAACACTTGGATAGAATTTCTTCAGATATCTCCCGTTGATAGCTTTAGGCAAAGGATCTCCCTTCAGTGTCTCCAACATGTAAGAATTCCCAAAGATGACTTTGACAACTCTATAAGGCCCTTCCCAACTTGGTGACCATTTACCAAACTTGTTGCTTTTTGATCCAATAGGCAAGATCGTCTTCCAAACAAGCTCATCAACTTGAAAATATTTTCCTCGCACTTTCTTGTTGTAAGCTCTAGCAACCCGAAGCTTATCTCTCTCAATCTCCTTTAAAGCCTTCAATCTTTTGTCGGTTACCTCATCAATATTATCCAACATCAAATTGTGGTAATCAACAGCATCAAGATCATTTTGCCTAGCCAATCTATAGGCGTCCAGATTCACCTCAACAGGTAAAACGGCCTCTTGACCATAAACAAGCTCAAAAGGAGTAACTTTAGTAGCACCATGTCTAGATATACGATGAGCCCATAATGCTTCGGATAAAACTCCATGCCATCTTCTAGGTTTTTCTGCTATCTTTTTCTTGATCAATTTAATCAAAGTTTTATTACTTGACTCGGCTTGTCCATTAGCCTGAGCGTAATATGGAGATGAATTGAGCAACTTAATTCTATAGGATTCGGCGAATTCACGTACCTCCTTAGACATAAATGAAGTACCTTGATCCATTGTCAATGTTTGGGGAATACCGAATCTATGAATAATATTTTGAGTAACAAACTCAATCACCTCTCGATGCGTCATATTCTTCAAAGGAATCGCTTCAGTCCACTTAGTAAAATAATCCGTAGCAACCAATATGAAACGATGCCCTTTTGATGATGGAGGATTAATTTGTCCAATAAAATCCAATCCCCAACCTCGGAACGGCCACGGCTTAATAATAGGATGCATCAACGCAGCAGGAACAAATTGCAAATTACCAAACTTCTGACATTCCTCACATCCTTTGTAATACTTAAAACAATCTGCCGTCATAGTAGGCCAATAAAAACCGGCTCGTCTAAGTAACCACTTCATCTTTGGAGCCGATTGATGTGTACCACAAATACCTTCATGAACCTCAGCCATGGCAACCTTGGCCTGATCCGAGTCAAGACATTTTAACAACAAATCTTCGGCGTTTCGACGATAGAGTTCATCGCCAAGCAAAACGTATTTGAATGATGTTCGCCGAATATTTTTATCTGCACCACGACCAGGATCCCTCAAATAAACAATAATGGGTACCCTCCAATCCTGATCTTCAACTTTGGATTGATTAGCATCATCCAAAGGATTTTTGCCCTTGTCAGGGGACAAAGCGGTCTGACCGCTTTCAGAACCGGTCAGACCGGTTCTGGCAGTACAACCGGTCTGACCGGTTTCTAAAACCGGTGTGACCGGTTCGTCCAGAACCAGAACCTCGGCTTTGGTTCGCATCGGTTTTTGGAGATAGAAATATTTCTTTGCAACCACATAACCAGATGCTTTCTGAGCCAGAGTATTTGCTTTACCATTATCTTCTCTCGGAATATGTCTTATAGTGAATTCATCAAAAGAAGCAATGATATCGAGACATCTATCAAGATATGCATTTAATGAACCATTATAACATTGGCATACCTTTGACACTTGATGTACTACCAGGAGCGAATCACCAAAAGCTTCAACATGTTTTACTCCCATGTCTTGCAAAAATTCCAAGCCAAATAAAAGAGCTTCATATTCAACTTGATTATTGGTTCGCTTTTCTTCCAATCGGTTTGAAAACTCAAAAACGGCGCCACTTGGAGAAATCAAAACAGCACCAATTCCTTGCCCATCATTGCAAACCGATCCATCAAAGTATAGAGGGTTGCTCTAGGGTCGGCAGGCCACCTAGAACGCCCTTGAACGCCGTAGAGACGAGCAAAGAACAGAATATGGGGGTTGGAAAAGATTAGGGTTTGAGAGATAAAAAAGTAAAGGATAAACGTGTTTAATTCGATTGGAATACATCTCAATCGGCCTTAGCCTTTATATTTATAGGCCGGGGAAGTCTTACCCCTTTCGAATAGGTTACAATATGGGATTAAACTCGGAATCCTAATCCTACTCGAATTACAGAACGAAACCGGTCTGACCGGTTTGGCAAACCGGTCAGACCGGTTTGGCCTTCGGCCCAATTTGAGTGTCAACACATGCCCCCCTGCGTTTTTAGTGAACTTGAGAACTAAAAAGCAAGTAAATACAACTCAGAATTAATTAAAACTAGCCTGCCCCCCACTCGATAACATTTTACTTTTCCAGCAACTTAATTTTTTCTGAAATCGTTCCTCTACATGGTGCCAGTCCGAGTTTCTGAGTTTATTATGATGCATGGGAATTCCAAGGTACCTGAATGGCAACGAGCCTACAGCACACCCAAAAATCTGTGAAAAATCAGCTTGCCTTTCCCTTGC
>OAMR01000574.1:381912-395809 GCA_900205405.1 Echinochloa crus-galli
GTGGTACCATTACATCAAGACAAATCTCATGATTTTTGGACTTAATTTGCTTTTTTAGAATTTAAAAACATTCGACTTATATCTTTGCCGAGTGTCAAAGTAAATACACTCGGCAAAGAGCATGTTTGCCGAGTGTCTAAAAGAAACACTCGGCAAACAAGCTCTTTGCCGAGTGTATTTTTGGCACTCGGCAAATAACATGAATATATTTTTTCTACTCGATGTATTTTGTTATTTGAATTGATTCAAAAAATTATTTCACTCCAAAAACAATTTGATGCTAACTCTTTGCCGAGTGTCAAAAATAATACACTCGGCAAACAAACTCTTTGCCGAGTGTATTTTTTGACACTCGGCGAATAAGATGAATATATTTTTCTACTCGTTGTATTTTTATTATTTGACTTGATTTAAAAAGTTGGTTAACTCAAAAAAAGTTTTGATGCTAAAAAATAAAATAATGTAACTCTTTGCCTAGTGTCAAAAAAATACACTCGGCAAAGAAGCTCTTTGCCGAGTGTATTTTTTTGACACTCGGCGAACAACTTCTTTGCCGAGTGCTTATTTTTGACACTCGGCAAACAACTACTTCGCCGAGTGTTTTTTGTTTGCCGAGTGTTTTATTTTTGGCACTCGGCGAAGAGTTGTTGAAAATTCTTTGCAGAGTGTCAGTCGTCCTTTTTTTTTTATTTTCTCAAAAATATGTTTGCCGAGTGTCGTATATTGGACACTCGGCAATGACTCTGTATTTGCCGAGTGTTGGAAACTTCGCCGAGTGTATTTCAGTCTTTGCCGACACCTGATTTGCCGAGAGGGCTTCGCCGAGTGTTACACTTGGCAAAGTCTTCGCCGAGTGGATTTCAGGCTTTGCCGAGTGCCTGGGGCACTCGGCAAATAGCCTGTTTCCCGTAGTGTCGATCGAGAGCATCGCAGCAGCCCAACCACAATTGACAACAATGGCGCCTGCGGCCGTCAGCAGCAGCCTCCCCCAGCCACAGCTCCGCGTCCTCGACACGGCCCTCGTCGCGCCGGCGGCGCCCACACCGCCGGCGCGCTCCATCCCGCTCACCTTCTTCGACGTCAAGTGGCTCCACCTCCCGCCCGTCGAGCGCGTCTTCCTCTACCGCCTCTCCCCGGACGCCGACGTCGCCGCCATCCTCTCCGCCCTCAAGGCCTCCCTCTCCCACGCCCTCCGCGCGTTCTACCCGCTCGCCGGCCACGTCCGCCTCGCCGCCGCCGGCAACAACGACAGGCGCCGCCACGAGCTCTTCTACTGCCCGGGCGACGCCGTCCCCTTCACCACCGCCGAGTACGACCTCGACGTCGACGAGCTCGCCTCCGACGACCCCGTCAGGGTCCCCGCGCTCGCCCCTGTCTCTTATACACATCTTGGTGTACAAGTAACATTCTGCCCGGCGATCGCCGCGGCGCCGGAGGAGGAGGTGGCGGCGCCGGGCATCGGCGGCGGCCTGTTCGCGGCGTGCGCGGCGGTGGCGGCGGCGGTGGAGGAGGAGGTGCGCGAGGGGGCGCGGGACAGGTGGGACGGGTGCGTGGACCGGGTCAAGGAGGCCGTGGCCCATGGGCTCCTGTCCGTGGCGGGCTCGCCCAGGTTCAGAGTCTACGACGTGGACTTTGGCCTGGGCCGGCCCGCCAAGGTGGCGATGGTGTCGGCGGCCAAGGGCGCCGGGATGCCGGTGGCGGAGGCGCGCGGCGGCGGCGGCGGCGGCGTGGAGGTGGGCGTGTCTCTGCCGGCGGCGGATGGCGACATGAAGCGGTTCCAGAAGAGCTTTGCCGACGGCGTTGCGTGGCTCAGCTCCTTACAGTAGCTAGCTAGCTTGCAGCTTGAGTTGTGCTCCGTACTATTTTGAAGATGGATGCGTTTGTTTGCCTTCCTCCGTCGTTTTTTAATTAAAGAAATAATTGTACTAATATATTATTATTAAAGTTACATCCATCATTTCTCGAAAAAATTAAGTTATACTTAAAAATAATCAAATACTGCTTTCAATTTTCATTGCATTAACACGCCGTGCAGCTCCAAGTCTTAATCCCAAACTTGTATACAAATTCTATGTAAAACCACATAGGTAAACGTTTAGGAAGCTGAGAACAAGCAGCCAGATGACGACGTCCAATATCCTGTAGGCAGAAACGAGCATAATATTCTTCTTTCTTCTTGCATCTTTCTTCGTTTTCCTTCTGCAACTGATGAAAAGAGAGACTCATCTTAAATTACCTAACCCAAAACCGATCAAAATCATTTTAAGAGGTAAAACTGTTCACACAAGCTTTTATCGTTTCTGGATCTAACCAAGAGGAAACAGAAGAGAGCTCAGAGACACTTATTTCACGGTGGTAATGGTGTCTTCGTCTCGTCATCACTGTGGATACCTAAGTCTCTACGTCGCATTTCCAAAAGAGTTACTACTCATGTTTTTGCCACCACCACCACCTCCATTGGAATAATGGAACCGCAATAGAGAACATTCGCAATGTTGCTGTAAAGAATGAGGAGGAACCAAAATTTCAAAATGAAAGAAATTAGCATGAAGAAGATCAAACGCTAGACTTAAGACTACATCTTATGAGGGAAACAAGTCCCCACTCTCTCTAGCACCATCAACGAGATCATTGCATACCCTTGTATACTTACACTACTAAATAGCTTATACATGTCAATTCCTTGCGTTTGATAATATAACTATTAATCCGAAAGTAGTGTCAAGTATGCCAAGATTATATTGGTGAACAAAACTCGAGTGATTTTTGTGCCACTATCACCACATTTCCGAAATCCCCCTCTTTGTAAGCTAGCTAATTGGCAACGCCACGATTCATACGTATCTGTTGGGCTTGATTTGCAAGTTTGCATGAACTAATTCTAACCCTTCACTCTTATTATCATCAAGTTCATGGAAACCAAGTGTTCAGAGGCGAAGCTAGCCCTAAAATCAATGTGGTGCACCACTCAAACAATACATAGTTTCTTCTTGTAAAATAGGGTGAATAGTAATCAATTTACTAACAAAAGTTGCCGGGCTAGCCTAACGTGGCGTCGCCCCTGCAAGTGTTGTTGCTTCACAATATTACTTTCCGATCATAATTGATGTTGTGTTGATGAGGAAAGATTGAAAGAGGTTCTATGCCCCTAATTCGATTTTGGTGATCAGTGATGATATGATATATTATTGTGACTGACGTGCGTTTTGCGGCCGAAACTAATAGTCATAGTCATAAGCTCTCATGGTATTTTTGACCCCATTATTGGTTCTCAACTCTTAATGTAGTATTGATGTAAAGAATATGGGCGGAGACTAAGTATGAACTAGTTCTAGGTGTTGTTTGGAATTGAAAGACATGTATAGTAAGTTTTAGGTCTTTACTTTTCATTGGCCATCACTACTACAGAACTCGACATCACAAATGATCTATCACAAACTCGACATCACAAATGCTCTCATCACAAACACTACCAAAAAAATAGGTATCCATGTCAAAATGATATGGTCATTTAAAGTTAAGAAAGTGTCATAGAAAGTGTCGTATGACGAAAACCAACCGTCACAAGAGGTGTCACATATCAACCGTCGCTAAATGTACCTTGTGACGATAATATCGTGCACTGTCACATAATGTGAGACCTTATGCGATGGTTCTGTAAGGCGTCACATATTCTTGACATTATATGACGCCTGTTAGTGTCACATAATTTAATTAAAAATGTCACAATAAGTGCTCTCGTACCCTTATTCAGCATGGTTTTTGTGACGATCTCACATCGTCATATATTAGTAAGCAGAATTTATGACCGTTTATGTTATGTCATGTAATGTATGACTGTCAACTGTTAATTAACGCTGACATGATCACTGCCGTCAAATTAATACATTCATTCCAGGCACATATTTTCAATGACTCATCAGAAAGAACTCATCGTCCACATACAATCCATAGCATATACATCCATAGATGATCCAAAGCATAATACATTACACATGGGTTTAACAGAACTACAAGTTCCCAATTTCAACACACAACTACCAAGTTCCAGGTTTCATCACACACAGTTGCAACATACCAACAGATGAACACAAGTTTGCAACCACAAAGGGCACATGTAGTTCCAATAACGACAAAGTTTGCTGTTGTAGCAATGCAGCAAAAGACTAGGCATCATCAACTCAATCAGTTGGAACTACCTGCCCCATCTTTCTGTAGATTCAGCACAGCTCGTAGTAGTGCATTAGTCTCTTCAAACTTGGACTGCATCCCCTTCATATCTTGTTGGGTGTGGCGTAGCAAATTTTGGTTTTCTTCAAATGCAACTTGGTTTGCTTCAATCATGACTTGTTGAGCCTGAAGTTGTGCTTTCAATTGTTCCTGCTTCCTAGTAGCTTCCTCTCTTTCTGCTTGGATTGTGGCCTCAAACTCAGAACGCAGTCGCGCTTCCGTGGCTGTAGTAGACCTAACAGGCTTGGATTGTGGAGTCACACCAATGTTTGGAAGGAAGGTTGATGCAGGACTATCGTCATATATAGTTTAGAGCGTCCTAACTTTATGACCCTTCCTATCATGGCGTCATATTATGACACATTGTATGACGATATTCCTCCCCGTCATGAGCATTTTCGTCATAGAAGGTTGGTTTTCTTGTAGTGAAACGGTTCCAACGGCTATGGGACTGGTAACCGATGGAACCGTTTGTGATGAGGGCCATCACAAATGGTTTGTAACATGAACCGTTTGTGATGGACCATTATCACAAACGGTTTATATTGAACCGTTTGTGATAATGAGCATCACAAACGGTTCATGTTAGGACCGTTTGTGATACATCGCACAGTACAAAACCCCCCTCCCCCCTCCCACTCTTCTTCTCCAACCCGACGCCCATCATTTCTTTCACCATTGTTGCGGCCATTTCTCACCAAGTGGATTAAAAGACAGCCGCCGGGTACCGGCCTTTGCGGGTTCTATGCAATGCACTACATCCACCTCTACAGTGGAGATGACTTTACCGCATTAGAGGAGATGGTTCGTACTAATCTAGCAATCTAATCATAACTTTTGCTTTATGAACATATTTTTGAAACCATATGCTAATGCATTCCTTTGATTCGAATGTTGTTTGTGTAGGAAAATGAAATAGGTGGTGAGGAGATGCTTGCAGGAGAGGTACTGGCACTCCAAGAACAACTAGCTGGGTTCATTATGGATGAAATTGTGAGCGAAAATGGCGAGTTTAACATAATGAAGATCTAAGACACATGGTATACGTAGAACTTTTAGACTCGTTGGACTTGTAATAAGTTTTGAATTTGGTTTAAGTTCAAAACTTGTCAAATATTGTTGAATTGTGCTTGTGATGTGAATATGTGATATCTTTGAGCTCTATATATGTGCCTGTGATGTGTATATGTGCTGTATATGTGATTGTGATGTGTATATGGGCTGTATATGTGCAGTATACAGTCTGTATATAAAAAACAAAAAAAAAATAAAATCACAAACGGTTTGTATCTTAAACCGTTTGTGATGTACCAGACATCACAAACGGGTCGTGAAACAAACCGTTTGTGATGTCTGGTACATCACAAACGTTTGTGATGTACCAGACATCACAAACGGTTTGTGTCACGAGCCGTTTGTGATGTCTGGTACATCACAAACGGTTTGTCTCTTCTCCATATCACAAACGGTTCAGGAACCGTTTGTGATGCCGCGGGCATCACAAACGATATGTCACAAACGATTCCCAAAACCGTTTGTGATAGGGCTTGGGAACCGTTTGTGATAGCGGTTGCTGGAGTAGTGCATACTATGAACGGGGGCAAGGGTTAATAGCCTAAAGTTAAATATGGCACATAATAGTGAATCACCATGGATGCAGTGTATGTTGGCTTAAGAAAATTAGGTCACCAATTTAGTCGTTATGAATGAAACCAGCAAAATCACTAACGTTTTCTACAGAGGAAGAGTTTATATCTGGATTCAAAAGTCTTGCCAGGTGATTGCAAGGAAATGGACACCGATTTAGTCCGCGTAGACCACAGGTCAAGATAAAGTGATGATCACCGATTATTAATTAAGATGGCAATGCACTTTCATGAGTACCCATGGTCACACACAAAGAATCAAATGATTTGTATTGTTTTTTGGAGCAAGCAAAAATATGAATGATTGAATTTATTTTGCCCATTGCACTGTAATAGTGGCGGCTTGTAAATTAGCACCGGTATGGATACTCAAATATCTCCACGCACCACTAATATAACATGTGAGGATACAAACAATATTCATATGGGTCCCCAAAAACAACAACGACGATATGATTAAATCCCTACCGGTACAAAAAATACTCCGGTATGGACATATGGAGACTCGTGCTAGATGTGTATAAGTACATCATTGATAACTAATTATCCATGCTGGCTTTTTAACCGGCACGAATACAGTTCCTCATCGGTGCCTCCCTCGTAGTGAGGCTCTAGAAACCGGCACTGATGAGGATTAATTAAGCACCATACAAAATGAGGTCTGTTACTGTGTATATTCCCTCTTGGGAGAACCAGTCGACATGCCGCTTGGACGGGCTGACACCATCCACCAAGAAACTTTTCTTGCTGCATTAGCTAGGTTATTTGGTGCTCCATCCACCATCATGTACATTGAGGACCGTTTGGAACGTAGGCTTTTCACAGGATTTTCAATGAAAATATGAAATGACAATCCTCTATTTTGCTGACGGATTTGCATGGCATGGGCTGTAGGCTGTAGCACGCGAGAGCAATCAATAACGATATGATCAAATCCCC
Organism: Echinochloa crus-galli; assembly: GCA_900205405.1. NCBI lineage: Eukaryota > Viridiplantae > Streptophyta > Magnoliopsida > Poales > Poaceae > Echinochloa > Echinochloa crus-galli. Next base: position 388,728 of record OAMR01000574.1, read on the forward strand.
TACTGGCACCTAACAAAAGTCCGGTAAGGATATATGGAGATATTTGTGCTAGATATGTAAAAATTATATATCATTGATAACGAACTAATTATCCAATCCTCTATTTTGCTAATTAATTATCCCAGAACGTTGAATGTGCATATTTTTATTTAGCCAAGGAGAAAATTAAACTTAGTAACCATATAAATGAATCAAGAACATTCTGACGGATTTGCAATGAATGGGCTGTAGCAAACAACTAAAGCGACAAACTGAATCAGCTCAACTGATTGGTTTTTTTTTTGAAACAAACAACTAATTGGCTTTCACGAGTGGTGTGCCTCCGATTGGTGCACTGGGAAAATCAAGATGACGGAGATAAGTTTCTCAACTGAAATTCACGAACCAAAGATAACGAGGCCTTCATGTTTGCAAGGAAGTACTTTAATTTCTAAATGTGGAGGCTTAAACGATGCATGTATTGGCGAGTGGTGAGACCAACTCATGGGCTACTCATCATCTCCTGCATGTACCCCGTCAAAGCATCTAGTTTTCAGTTCGCAGGGGTATGCATGTTAGTTCTTAGACTCGGTAAATCAGGAATCTAGATTTCTGCTCACACACTAATTTGGGGCTATGAGTACATTTCATGCACACAGGCAGTTCCAGTTTGACTCATAGTCCCTAATAAGAATGGTCAGCGATCCCTTTTCCTCTCCGATTGTCATATATGCAGGCTGCTATAAATATATTCTCCCCTGTATCCCTTTAGCCTACAACCTATACTACCATATAGTCCATACCAAAAAACAGGATGGATGCGAAACAAGCTATTCTTTGCTGCCTTCTTCTAGGGATCATACTACACGCAGAACATGCCTCGGCTGGTTCGTGATCCTTGTATCTCTTTTCTATTTTCTTCAAGATCAAAGTGAAAATCCCATTTCTTTTCTCACTTAGCTCGTGTTTCAATTTTTTTCTATCTAATCATTATTCTATATTTTTTCTTAATTGCGCGACACATATAGAATTATAAATTAATAATATGTGGGCATATACATGTTTCATTTTTTTACAGAGACCCTTTGTGCCACTATAACTATGAAGATTCCATTCTGTAAAGGTTGGATGTGCAAGTCTGAGTGCTGGCTTCAGAAGAAACTACGTAAAGTTACACTCAAAGACCACAAGTGTACCAAAGGAGGAATCAAGGGCAAGTGTGAGTGCCTAGTTTGTGTAAATTTGCCTGGTGCTAATTCGGAAAACGGGCAATCGATCCATCACCATAAAGGAGGAATCAATTAATAGATCCTCACGTCCTTCGTCAGTGTTGTCTTAGAAATTTAAGATATAGCTAGTACTAAGTCTCTAGTGTTGTCTTAGAAATTTAAGATTGCTAGTAGTAAAGTCTCTAGTGTTACTTCGGGTACTTTAGTTTGGCATGCTAGTGTGAACTTTTTATTCTGAAATCTTTGGTTCAATAATACTATTGGTCTCTAGCTAGTTTCTTGGTTCGCATTAATTGCCATTTGAAAAAAAAGCGCACTACTGAATGATGCAATGAGTACGTCTTGATTTCTATTGGACAAAAGTATTGAAGTAAGTAACAAGGAGTAGATCAGTAAGCACTTCCTAATATATTACATATTTGCATTATATGTTTCACGGAAAGATATCCTAACTAATTTGGAAATGAATCAAATCAGAACAGAAATCTGGCACTAAAATTAGGGAACTAGGATCGATCCATCCATGCAGAAATGCATGTACCTTTGATAGTTCCATTCCTCGATGGCTTCATTATGTATGATGCTGGGAGCCTGGGACAATCAGATAACCATGATGATTCTCTCCATTCAAGCCCATTTATACACTCCTAGTCAGTCTATAAGTAAGTTACCATACTATGGTGACACAAAGGTTAACCCAACTGTGGCTGAACAGGGGGCCCCTCTTGACCCTCGTGGCCGCTGCCACTAGGGCTGGACAAAAAACTCGTGACTTGTTAGCTCGCTCGACTCGGTTCGGTAGTGGATCGGCTCGGCTTGGCTCGACTCGATTCGCTGGAAAATTATAACGAGTTGAACCAATGTTTTAGCTTGGTAGTATAATGAGCCAGCTCGAGCTGGTTCGCGAGCTGCTCGCAAGCCAAATCGAGCCGCAACAACCCAACGTCTCTGCCCGACCCCAATAGTAAATATGCAACATTAGACTCATCTAACAATTCCTCAATTCAAGAGTATGTAAAATATATGATTTTTATAGAATTTTTTCATTTATTCTCTTAAGTACTCCTTTTTGTTTGCTTCTATTTCTCCCGTGAGAGTGATCTGGGGTCTGATGCGATACAATTGATTGTTTATGATTCATAAATTTGTAAGGGTTAGTGGTGTATTGATTATACTCATTTCAATACTATGCCTAATTTATGAATCTTAGATTTTTTACTTTAATTTTACCTTACACTTATTTTTTATCGAGTAAGCTCATGAGCTAACCGAGCCAGCTCGAGCTAGCAAACGAGCCCAGCCAAGCCGGACCTGTAGCTCGTTGAGATAACGAGCCGAGGCAAGCCAGCTCGTTATCTTAATGAGCTAGCTCGAGCTAAGCCAAATCAAGCCAAGCCGGCTTGATATCCACCCCTAGCTGCCACCACCTCCGGCTAGTGATGACAGGATACAGTAGCACCAAGTGGCATCCTTTCGCAACAAATAAGTGGTATCCTACGCAGCATCATATCCTTCCCTCCCTCTCTTCCTCCCCCTCTCCGGCATCTGCCTCTAATATTTCATTTATTACTGCGTGGTTGTTTGGTGCTGGTTAATTGTGAGAAAGATGCAGAGCGGCAAATCTCCATTGGAGTTGTATTTTCATGCTCGTGGCTAGATCTAGTCCACCCCTTCAAGGCGGCCACCATATACGGCCAGTTGCAGCATGGCCGGATTACCGCTGTTAATGGTTGGGTAGAGATCATACCTATTCAACGTTAAAAATTGGAATTTCACTTTGGCGACACCATACATGGTTACACGAACACAGATTTAGGGTGTGTTTAGTTTTCTTGCCTGTTTTGCTGACCTCGTATAAACAAGCAGAGGAGGGCTCAGCCGGCCGGCTCATCTAAGCAAACAGAGAAAAAGCTTGCTTTTAACTAGGCGACGAGCATGTATTGTGATTGTTTAGGCCGCTCGAAGTAACACACGAATCTCATAGGAAAAGTACTCTGCAAAAAAAAAGTGACTATATCTCACTTTCTAGACCAATTGCAAAATTAGAGGACAGTTTACATTCTGCAAAAAACTAAAATATGGATGACACATTCCCTTCTTTTTTTAATGTAAATAGCAAACATTTTTTTTTTCAAAAACTTACCTGAGCAAACATTTCATTAAGAAGAAGAGGAAAAAATTAATTAGTTACAACCTAAACACGCGATGGACCTAAAATAAAAAAACAAACAATTACATTACATGGAAAAGAAAAGGATGACCTAAAACTAAGAAAAGAAGAAAACTAGCTTTGATATCTGCCAGTTAGTGATTTTGCTGACGGAGTGTGAACAATAACCATAGCACTATAGTAACAAGGACTTAATGTGATGAATGCATGATGATAGCTAGACTTGGGCTGATCAAACACCTCAAAACACGTTTAAATGGATGGATGTGATAAATACTCTAGAAGACCATCAAGTAGCTCAATATATCAAAGTCAAAACTCAACAAAATTGAATTGGATGAGTTTTGCAAAGGAATAATTATCACTAACACAATCATAGTATGAGTCAGTGATCATCGACAATCATAGTATAAGTACGGAGATCATAGTGTGGGATATGAGAATAGTACGGAGATCCATCAGAGTATGAATTGGTAATACAAGTTTTCACATGGAAAACCTTATGGAGATCATAGTGTGGGATATGGGTACCCTAGGGCCCATCATCAGGAGGGGCGGGAGCTGGCCCAAAAAAGACCGAGTCCTAGTAGACTCCTAGTAGGACTCACATATTATAAATAATCCCGTATTGTAAATACTTCATACTGTAACCCAACCTCCTGGATATATAAAGGAGGGCAGGGTCCCTAGACAGGGGCATCAGGAACCATCGGAGAACATCCGAATACAGCAATACAAACACCACCACCGACACAGGACGTAGGGTATTATAATTCCGGGTAGCCCAAACCTGTCTAAATCAGTGCCTCCTGTGTACCATCAAGCTACTCGCTCAACGATCCCTGTCCTACAAATCAACCACTCGGGTACCCCTAGATGGATTGCCGGTCCTAAGGTCCGACAGTTGGCGCGCCAGGTAGGGGTGATTGTTGAGTTTTTTCGATTCGAAAACCCCGTGAGCTTGATGGCAGATCAATCTCACATCGTCTTCCCCGCAAACATGGAGGCGCGCCCTAAGCAAGTCTTAGATCCGATCTGCTCAGGCAGCAGGTCGAGCAACTCGGCCTCCAGGTGAAGCCGAGTCCCACCGCCCGACGAGATCGTCACTGGGTTAGATCCAATCTGAGATCCCGCCCGACCCACCTAGTTTCCAGACTGTGGCAAGTTTCAGATCTCGCAAAACGACAACTTCAACTCGGCCATGAATTAAGCTAAGTATTTTTATTCTATTTAATTTTATTTTTACGCCTACTACATATCGCCATGTGCATAGTTTTTTTTCCATGTCCATGAGACAATTGCGGACCTGCATTGTTTAATTCACGGCAACCATGTGTTCGCCCCCATTAAAACTGCTCATGCAAGCACCAAAACGAAACGGTAAGACCGACTCACTATATCCAACATCTAAACACGCGTGAAAGTACCCGGCTGGGACCCTACATATGACTAAGCCTCCATGAGAGCATTGTAGCATGTAGGCGCGCTGCCTCCATGAGAGCTCCAGGCATTCTCCTCGACCGAGTACCCAACGCTGTCATGATCACGGTGAAGTGACAAGGGCTGATAAATAAACTCAAACCAAAAACACTAAAGCAAAATCAAGTACTTATTACAAATAAGTTTACTATCGTTTCTCCAAAAGACTACCGTTTTTTTCCTATACCTCACAGGTACAATGACGTAGGACACATAGATGCGCGGCCGACCTCGCATGCTGGCGCGCGCGGTGACTCGGCGTTCGTCTCATCGCGCGGCTGACCTCGCAAGCTCGGGGACTGGTGCGCGCGGCGACTCGGCGTTCCCTTCGTACGCAGCCGACCTCACATTCTCGGGTGCTGGCGCGCGCGGCGACTCGACGTTACCTTCGTCGCGCGGCCGACCTCTCATGCTCGGGGGCTGGCGTGCGCGACCACTCGGCATTATCTCGCGTCGCTCGGCAGACCTGGCATGCTCAAGGGCTGGCGCGCGCGGCGACTCGACGTTACCTTCGTCGCGCGGCCAACCTCTCATGCTCGGGGGCTGGCGTGCGCGACCACTCGGCATTATCTCGCGTCGCTCGGCAGACCTGGCATGCTCAAGGGCTGGCGCGCGCGGCGACTCGACGTTACCTTCGTCGCGCGGCCAACCTCTCATGCTCGGGGGCTGGCGTGCGCGACCACTCGGCATTATCTCGCGTCGCTCGGCCGACCTCGCATGCTCAAGGGCTGGCGCGCGCGGCGACTCGGCGTTCCTTCTGTCGCGTGGCCGACCTCGCATGCTCAAAGGCTAGCGTGCACGGCCACTCGGCGTTACCTCGCGTCCCTCGGCCGACCTCGCACGCTCGGGGGCTGACGCGGGCGGCGACTCGACGTTCGTCTTGTCGCGCGGCCGACCTCACATGCTTGGGGCTGGCGCGCGCGACGACTTGGCGTTCGTCCCATCGCGCGGCCGACCTTACATGCTCAGGGCCTGGCGCGCGCGACCACTCGGTGTTATCTCGTGTCGCTTGGCCGACCTCGCATGCTCGGGGGCTGGTGCGCGTGGCGTCTCGCCGTTCCTTCCGTCGCATGGCCAACCTCGCATGCTCGGGGGCTGGCGCGCACGGTGACTCGGTGTTCATTTCGTCGCGCGACCGACTTCGCACACCGAACAAGAACAACTTAACCGAGCAGCACGCCGCTCTAACCTATTGCAGCGGCTGGCCCAAAGAAGACCGAGTCCTAGTAGACTCCTACTAGGACTCTCATATTGTAAATAATCTCGTATTATAAATACTCATACTATAACCCAACCTATTGGATATATAAAGGAGGGCTGGGGCCCTAGATAGGGGCATCGGGAACCATCGGAGATCATCCGAATACAACAATACAAACACCACCACCGATACAGGACGTAGGGTATTATACTTTCGGGTAGCCCGAACCTGTCTAAATCAGTGCCTCCTGTGTACCATCAAGCTACTCACTAAACGATCCCTCTCCTACAAATCAATCACTCGGGTACCCCCAGGTGGATTGCCGGTCCTAAGGTCCGATACCTAGAATGGAACTATGTCAGTAGTAACATCAGAGTATGAGTCGGTGATACAAAGGTCATAGGATGATACTATGTCGGTGGTAGTAAAATCTTTATAGTCAACAATATCGTGAATTTCACGTCTCAAACCACCATAAAACGATATACTTTATCCTCAGGATCCTCTACTACCCTGCAACGAACCTTACCTTTTGTAGCTCACCATAATATTCCTGAACATACATATTTCCCTGCTCAAAACATTGCAACTTCTTATGCAAATCATGCTTATAAGAGAAAGGAACAAATCGATCACGCATTGCTAGTTTAAGCACACTCCAAGAAGCATGTTGTATGTTTAAAGTAGTAAAATCCTTAAATTCACTAGTGGCCTGTCTAACCTTATGTTGATGAGAAACAAGGTGGGAACCAAATTTCTATTCTACTGTCATATCTCAATCTAGATATTCCTCCGCATCATAACACCAATAAAAAGATGGTATAGTTAATTTAACTTTGGCGTAAATATCATCATTACCTTGATTGTGTTGGTTCTTGTTACCTCCCATACCTGTTGTATTTTTGCGAAGACGTCGATGACGTAACTTCTCGGCTTTGGTCTCAATGAGATCAGGCTCGCCATCAGACCCAAAGATTACATCATCGTCGTCATCTAGTCTTTGGGCTTGGGGGGGGGGGGGGGG
>OAMR01000574.1:398664-415964 GCA_900205405.1 Echinochloa crus-galli
GGGGGGGGGAGGAGGGAGGGGGCGTCCCAACATGGGCCGACGGCTCGACACGATATAAAGCATGAAAAGGCCCAAAATAGGTGACACAACAAATTTTCATGGTCACACAGAATGATCTACAAGGCTTCTAGAGCTAGGAATAGAATCAAAGAAGTGTCTCGTTGTCACGGTTCCAACGCATTCAAGAGCACCTTGATTGGATGCCGTATGAGGGAGATATCACCATTTTGGTGCAGACATGTCGGCTGAATCCGATCCGAAGATGTTGTCCAACATGGCGAAGACTAGTAACTTGGAGATGAGGCCGGCTCGTGTATGTCCAATATAGTGATGTCCTCATCAGCACCGATATGACCGGTTGCATCTGACCGGTTCGACCTTAACCAGTTGTGGGTGGGGAATTTTTCCTGGAAATAATTTGTTGGTATGCCTAAAGATGGGTCTAATGCAGTCCCTATCACACCTGACGAACTAGGTTTTAAATTATTAGAAAAGAATCATCTATAATGCTTTTATTCCTTTTCAATGTATTTACTTCATCGGATATAGAAACAAGCCTATCATTCGCAGGTACTTTTGCTAATGAGATTTTTTCATTCATCGTAAGTGATAATTTCTTGATTAAATCAGAGGGGTCATCATTTACCTTGGGAAGTTCTTCAACTTGACCATTAGTCAATTTGAAAGATGGTATGATGAATTCTTTGACCCCTTGACGGAGCCAGCATGATCTTCTTGAAGCCCTTCAAGAAATGTTCCTTGAAGTGTTGCCTAACGATTTGTTAGTTCTTATGCTCCTCTTCAGCAAGTTCTTTTATCATCGCTGCAATAATGTAATCTTTATTTAAGATTGGAGATGGAGTCCGTCATCTTTACCAAGATCTTCTTCCCCAGCGGAGTCGCCAAAAAGTATGCTGACACAAAGTAGCGCCAGCACAATCGAAAATGCTAAAACCCGTGACAAGATCCTTAATCAATACGATCAACACCGTCGTTGCCCTGGGCAAACCGGTTAGATCGGTTTCAGAAACCGGTCATACCTCTTTTGACAGGGAAACAGTAAAAACCCAAAACCCCGACGGAGCTTGAGGGCCTAGGTCTAACATCACGGATGTTAAAAACCCCTTAAGCATAATTAAGGATGAATTAATTCCAAAGAATGGTCTTCTGGCACTTTCAGTCATTTCTTAAGTTGGGACACATGAAAAACATCATGTAAAGCAGACAAGTGTGCCGTAAGTGCTTTTTGTAAGCCACGGGTCCATACGCTGACCTCTCTCCTACTTCCGACCAATTCAGAGGCGTTTTCCATATAAAGCTTCAAAGGGTGTCTTTTAATACTCTCTTAATGACTGTTGTTGTAATAAAATTCTGCCAATGGCAAACATTCGTCCCACTTTTTGGAGAAAGTAAGGACACAAGCTCATAACATGTCTTCAAGAATTTGATTAACTCTTTCTGTCTGTCCGCCGGTTTGGGGGTGATATTGCCGAGCTTCTTATCAAGGTCGTACCCATAACCTCATGCAGTTGTTCCCAAAATCGAGAAACGAACTGAGATCCTCTATCAGAAGTTATGGTTTTGGGTACTCCATGTAAAGACACAATCTTTTTCATATATAGCTCCGCGTACTGCTTGACTGTATAGATTACCTTAACTGGTATAAAATGTGCCGATTTGGTAAGTCGACCAATGATCACCCAAATAGAATTATATCCCTTGGATATATCTTCCCACTTCCACTGAGGAATAGACAATGGTTGCAACGGTCCAGATACCTTCTGATGAATTGCCTTGAGTCTCTTCCCTCTATTGAGCAGTAATGCAATTGCAATGTGTTTTTCGGCTAAGAGCATCTGCTACCACATTGGCCTTCCCGGGTGTTGGCACTCCTTACGGCCTACAGATAAATCCGCAAGCGGACGGATACCGATGTAGCTTTCACCCGGGAGTATTCCAAGGTATCGATTTCCACGGAGAACAAGAAGTGGACTGATTCTAAACTAAGTTGTCCTAGGTAGATGGAAATGGAGTGAATGGTATGGATGAGGTGGATGACAACAACAAAGAGAAGAGGAGTGATAGGAGGGTAGAGAGGGTACGAGTCTGGTAGAGGTATTCTACTGATTGATCGAGCAGATCAGAGGATACAGATAGATACTTGCTTCGGGACAAGGGAACCGGTGGACACACAGAAAGGGATGAGAAGGGGTGCCACTATTTCCCAACTGGGGAATCCTACGGACCGGAACTAACATGATGGGCTACAAAGACCAGAAGGGCTGTCACCACCTTACGGCTACCACCTCCGTTGCGACGGGAATAAACTAAGGCCACCGACTAGTCTAGGAACCACGCCTACACTAGGCAACGACTACTTACTCTGCTAGAAAGAGCAAGCAACCTTGTCAATACTCTTGGTGACAATTCACCTCCAGTATCAAGCAAGATCGAAGAACCAGCCAAAACAAAGACTTAAACAAGACTACAAGCACTAGAACTATAACTGACTATAGTCTAAACAAGATATAGCTGACACGTTACTCCTGGGCCACTACAACACGAAGACCATCAAATCAAGTCAGCGTGGAGGATCCACTGCCTTCAGCTCCAAGGGCTGAGATCCACCCTGGGGAGGCGGTTCCAGGCTGGGGGCAGTTCGGCCGAAGGCCCCAGTTCGGCCGAACTGGGCCTGGCCTCTGGCCGGCCTCCCCAGCACCGCCTCTGCCTGGTGGACCCCTTGGGCTGGCTTCTGGTGCTCGGCTTTGTGTTGTGCTGGCCCAAGAATACATGGCAGAGGCCCAGAACGAGTTGGCGGTCATCCACGTGTTATGTGTCATCATCGCATGGTCATCGTTAACGTGGACGACTCCCGGTGGCATGCACGGCTAAGGGGGTAACCGGCCGAACGGAGTCGTTCGGCCTAATCGGTCGATTCCGCTCTCTATAGCGCGTATTTCGTGTCATTGTACCTGCACAAGTGGAACTCACCAAAACTCGTGGAACTTTATTAGAAATAAAACCTAAGTACATGGAATGTTACATAAAGCCTCGTTTATTCCCGAGTATTGGTGGTCGGATTTAGGCCAATATCAGAATTGAGAATCCTGGTACTGGGGTAAGGAGTGTTTCAGTGGTTTTCCTTATGGCTTAGTAAAATATAGAAATATTCTGCAAGCGCACAGAATCACCGCTGTAGCACTTCACCTGGGAGTATCCCGAGGTATAGTAATTTATATTTCCGCAGGGAAGCTTTGGCAAGATTACTAGTGAACAGATATTCGAGACTATCAGAGAAGGGTACACGACTAGACAAGACAGGGGATAACGGTATTGGATAGGAGTGGATATACCGGACACACAAGTGAATCTCGATCTTATAAGCATGAAAGATTCCTCACTAAGGTCACAACAATTTGACAAAGCTCACTAAGATGACAAGTAGCATATGGTAGAAAGTTTAGAACTAATCCTATCATATGATTCTGGTAGGTATTATGACCAATGAGGAACTTTGTTTTTTTTTGAAAGCATAAACATCCGAGATTTTCACCATACTAAGAGCAGAATTAGAGTTCAACCAAAGTCTCACTATATCAATCCCCACAACAACCTAAACTTGGAATAAAGCATGTGCTCCCACAAGGTTTTCAGGTTCATCTCTACTCGAGCCAAGTAACTCAAGTACTATCAAGCAACTAGTTGCAACAAAGTACTAGCAAAATTAATGACAGAGCAACCATTCATCATTTCCAAAGTGAGAGGCATATGATTCATTCCATGCATGGTTGAGAGTTTAAGGGAAATATTTTTGGTATTTTCAATTGAATGACCAAAGTGCTGAGTAATTCGGAACGTACCTGATGGGGGTCCTCCCCAAGCTTGGACGCTTCACTGGTAGGGATTCAACCTTGAAAGGTACTGAGTCAGCTGGTCGGCCTGCTCTCGGATGTCGTGCAAGGCAACAACTAAGCATTGAACGAAGAACCAGCAAGCATATAAAAGTAAGAACTGAATGCTCAATTAATCAGAAAGAGATACAAGAGTTACCAGACACGACCCAAATGTTACTTGAAGTGAAGCCGCATCCATAGAGGTACAGCGGGAAGAGGGGCCGACACTCCAGCTCCTCTCCGGGACGTGTCTGGTAACTCTTGTATCTCTCTCTAATTAATTGAGCATTCAGTTCTTACTTTTATATGCTTGCTGGTTCTTCATTCAATGCTTAGTTGGCTAAGATTTGGAAGATCAAATATTGGAAGGGAAATATAGAGAGCACCTCCTAAACAATGATTTAAGCAAAGGGAAATTGAATTGGGAAATAAATTGAAACTAATGGTGCTCTCTACACTAGTCAACTAATACTTATCTCCTATAGAAAGATAAGCACCCAAGCTAAGCAACCAGTATACAGTTATACCAATCAACTAAGCATTGAACGAAGAACCAGCAAGCATATAAAAGTAAGAACTGAATGCTCAATTAATCAGAGAGAGATACAAGAGTTACAAGACAAGACCCGGATGTTACTCGAAGTGAAGTCGCATCCGTAGAGGTACAGCGGAAAGAGGGGCCGACACTTCGGCTCCTCTCCGGGACGCTCACCTCTCCTCTCTCCCTATCTCTACTGATACAAGTGGAGAACTAACAGTGCTTCGCCTGCAATCTACTCTTGTGTTGTCTGTCTTGCAGGTGACCAGGGGTCTCAATTTATAGTGGCCCGGGTCGGTGGAGGAGTGGAGCAGCGGCCAAGCAATTGGAGGTCGGTGCCTGGCCGTTCGGGCGAAGATCCCGGTTCGGCCGAACTGTGGCTGCGGGTCGATAGGGCTTGGCTTCTACCCAGTTAGAGACGCTATCTACGGCTACCAGAATAAACTCGTAGTTCTCTGAGTTAGGGAAAGGACCCATGGGGTCTATTCCCCTTACATCAAAGATTTCTACTGAATATTACTGGTGAGTGGCTTCGCGTCTCTTTCCCGTGTTTCTGGCAGTGTGGGCATCTCTTGCTAAATTTCTTAGCATCTCCATTTTGCCAGACCTTTATTTTGAACGCTCTATAGTGACCTTCATAAGGTGCTGCATGATATCTCTCCCAGGTTTTATGTGCCTCAGGTGCAGGCATGCATCGTCTGAGTCCATTTTGTATCTAGAAGAGATACGTGTTGTCCTATAGGTGATGTCTGCTCTCATAAACCAATCTTTTCCTATTTTCACCTGACGAGACGTACCCTAACACCATGAAGTCAACTATGGTGGCGTACCACGGCTCTATTGTTGTGGCTTTGAGGAGCGTATCACCCCGTAAGAAAATCGCTGATGGAAAGATCAAACGAGACTTATACCTGAGACAGACCCAACGAATGAGTCTTGGGTTCGCATCCTTTTTGGCCAAGAAATACTTCAGAGAGATGTGTATAAGAGACAGGAAGAAATTGACCTCCTAAACTAAGTTGTCCTAGGTAGATGGAATGGAGTGAATGGTATGAATGAGACTACGTAGTTGAGCTGGGGCCAGTGAGCATAATGCTTCTTGTCCTTGGTTTGGCCCACAACAGGTCCAACAGCATAATTGCTCGCATCACACATGATTTCTAATGGGATGCTCTAGTCGCGAGACCGGATGATGGGAGCAGAATTGAGTGCTTTCTTAGGGTGTGAAAGGAAGCATAGCACTCTTGATTAGAGACGAGAGGGGTTTCCTTGGCCAAGAGATTGGTCAATGACCGGGTTATTTGAGAAATTTTCGATGAGACACCTATAAAGCCCGGTGTGGCCAAGGAACTACGAATCCCCTTTACTCGTGGGAGGTGTACGCATAGGGTCGTATTTGGGAGTATGACAGGAGAAGATGATGGCTTTAGGCTTTGAATCTAGTCTTTCCCCGATCAAAGACGAATCTTCGTGACAATTGTCTTACGACCCCAAGGTAAGATAAGATAGGGATATGATGTGTATGAAGGTTAGGAGTAATCCCTTTGAAATCTTGGATCGAGTGTCCTAAGACTGATCGATCCTCCTCCAGGACAGTGAAAGTCGGTTGGGTTCCAGGGGGTTTGTCACTGATGGTCACTGGAGTTTGTCCGTCCTTAAAGAGGGAAGCACACTTCAATCCAGAGGGAAGAGGCTTAGGTTCGACTGGAGGATGAATCTCTTCTTCCTCCATAAGGAATTGGGCATCTTATTCTAGGAAATGTTGCTCTAAGTCTATCAAGGATGTTGACATGACCTCCTCTATTGGCTCAGGATCGGGATCTGTCTCTATTGGGATATTCAAGGAATAGGAATAAGAGACTGGGACGAGTTCTTCTCCGATCCTAAGCTCTAGCTGGATTATTGGTGAATTTTCTAGGATTTTCATGATTGGCCTACCAATAAAGATGGAATGTGTGGAATCGTTGGGTAGGTCAAAGATATGGAAATCCAAGAAAAGTTCAGGGTCGTTAATCTTAACGGGTGTGACCCGCAAGATCCCTAAACAGTCGAGGATCCTTCCCGATGTGAACCTTAAACGTTTCTGAGATAATGACCATGGTTCATCGGGGAGTTGCGCTCGCACCAAAGAGCTAGAGATTATGTTGATTCCGAGGCTTGGGTCATACCCGATTTCTCTGTCATTGCCCATAACTTCATAGAATATGCTTCTGATCCTTTTGGGCATTTTGACAACCTCGGTCGAGGCTTCGACCTCGTCTAGCCATTCCCGACTCTTGATGGCAGAGAGATGGCCTAAGTACCCTCTCTGATATTCTAGTGCTTCCTTGTCGGGTGGTGGATCCTTTTGCTCTACACATTGTCCCCGTGGGAAACGTATGGCACAGTCGATGTCATCGAATAGACCATCGTCAAAATCGTAGGGAGTGGTGTAGAGTGGATGATAATAATCCAGGCTAGAATATGGTTGTGGTTCGAAATGAGCATCGGGTTCTGATGGAATGGAAGAGCTAATTGGTTTGGATTGGGACTGTACTGGCTCTTTATTCCCGTGGGAAACTTATGGCACAGTCGATGTCATCGAATAGATCATCGTCAAAATTGTAGGGAGTGATGTAGAGTGGATGATGGTAGTCCAGGCTAGAGTAAGGTTGTGGTTCGAATTGAGCATCGGGTTCTGATGCAATGGAAGGGCTGATAGATTTGGATCGTTGGTGTACAGGCTCTTCAGGTTTAGGCTGCTTCTCTTCTTCATCAGGGAGTTCATCATAGACTCTAGTGTAGGGAGTGTCGTCCAGGATACGCTCCAGGACTATCCTCACTTCACTAGGAGTCAAATGAAAAAACGACCCTTTTGAAGCAGAGTCCAAGAAAGTTGCGGCTACGGGACAGAGGCCAAGGCTGAAGTGTTGTAAAACAACAGGTTCTGGTAGGATTAGGTCTGGTCCGGATGCCAAGATTTGCTTGAAACGAGCCCAAGCAGCTCCTAACGACTCTCCCTCTAATTGCTTAAAGGTAAGAACTTCGATTCGGAGGCTGGCTACCTTGGAAATTGGGAAGAAATTTAGGCAGAATTTCTCTCTGAGAGTTTCCCAACTCCCTTCCATAGTACCGACAGCCAGAGAGTACCATTTCTTCGCTCCTCCCGTTAATGAGAACGGGAATAGCTTCCATTTGAGTGTCTCTTGTGTCATGCCCGCAATGGTCAGGCACGAGCAGAGTTTCTCAAACTCGCGCAAATGCGCGTATGGACTCTCGGCCTTCGTTCCTGAGAACGATTGCTCACGAACCATGGCTATGAAGCCGGGACGTAGCTCATAGCCGGGTGTGGATATGGGATGTGATGATGGTGGTGGCTCCAAACAAGCGCCCTTTGGAGCCGAGTGTTGGCGTAAGGTAAGAGTGGGATCCATATGGATGGTGGATGGTGGTGGGATACACGGACAACTTGGGTTCGGAATCAGAACAGCTACCGTTCCCCGGCAACGGCGCCAGAAAGCTTGTTGGCACTCCTTACGGCCTACAGATAAATCCGCAAGCGGACGGATACCGATGTAGCTTGTTGACACTTCTTACGGTCCACTATCAGGATTGCTGTTGGCACTCCTTACGGCCTACAGATAAATCCGCAAGCGGACGGATACCGATGTAGCTTTCACCCGGGAGTATTCCAAGGTATCGATTTCCACGGAGAACGAGAAGTGTACTAATCCTAAACTAAGTTGTCCTAGGTAGATGGTGTGGATGAAATGGAATGGATGAGATGGATGACGACAACAAGGAGAGAAGAGAAGAGGTAAGAGGGTGGAGAGGGTACGGGTCTGATAAAGGTATTCTACCGATAGATTGAGCAGATCAGAGGATACAGATAGATACTTGCTTCGGGACTACAGAGCCTCCGACACACAGAAAGGGGTGAGAAGGGGTGCCGGTTACCCTGAACCTTGGGTCCTAAGACACCGGAACTAACGTGATGGGCTACGAAGACCGAAAGGGCTGTCACCACCTTACGGCTACCACCTCCGTTGCGACGGGCAGAAACTAAGTTAGCCTCAAGTATAGGCACCACGCCTACACTAGTTGACTAATACTTATCTACTGCAGACAGATAAAGAGTGTGAGAATACTAAGAAAGAAAGGACAAGGGTCATTTATTTACAAAAAATAGAAAACCCCGAATGCAGGATGACCAAGATGGATCTAGGCCTCTATTTATAATGGCTAGGGTCGGTGGAGAGGTGGAGCAGCGGCCAAGCAACTGGAGGTCGGTGCCGAGCCGTTCGGGCGAAAATCCCGGTTCGGCCGAACTCCCCGGTTCGGCAGAACCGGAGGATCCACCGTCTTCAGCTCCAAGGGCTGAGATCCACCCTGGGGAGGCGGTTCCAGGCTGGGGGCGGTTCGGCCGAAGGCCCCAGTTTGGCCGAACTGGGCCTGGCCTCTGGCCGGCCTCCCCAGCACCGCCTCTGCCTGGTGGACCCCTTGGGCTGGCTTCTGGTGCTCGGCTTTGTGTTGTGCTAGCCCAAGAATACATGTCAGAGGCCCAGAACGAGTTGGCGGTCGTCCACGTGTCATGTGTCGTCATCACATGGTCATTGTTAACGTGGACGACTCCCGGTGGCATGCACGGCTAAGGCGGTAACCGGCCGAACGGAGTCGTTCGGCCGAATCGGTCGATTCCGCTCTCTATAGCGCGTATTTCGTGTCATTGTACCTGCACAAGTGGAACTCACCAAAACTCGTGGAACTTTATTAGAAATAAAACGTAAGTACATGGAATATTGCATAAAGCCTCATTTATTCCCGAGTATTGGTGGTTGGATTTGGGTTGTAACGACCGCCAACACCGGGATGGTAATGAATCTCTAGATTATAAACCTTGATTAATTCCAACCATCTTTGTTGTCTCATATTCAACTCGGATTGAGTAAATATGTACTTGAGGCTCTTGTGATCCGTATATATGTTGCAGACGCTTCCCAAAAGATAATGTCGCCAAATCTTTAAAACATGGACCACTACTACTAATTCCAAATCATGAGTAGGATAATTCTCTTCATTCTTGGAGTAGATCAAAATATTTTTGATGGATACCACAACAGATTTATCCGGCCCCAGCACAAACACAGAATTCATCAGGTCCGGTTTCACCTTTATTAGCTTCAAGAGCAGAAATACTTTGAGGCATAGTATCAAGTTTTATAAGGTACCATGGAGCAATCATATAAAAGACAAAGCTATTTGGGAACGAGAAAGTTACCTAGCCTCTAAGTGTCCAGAAACTTGGAAAAATATGTTTAATAGAAGTTTTGAAGGTTCGAGGAACTGGAGTAATTGGTATAAGGATTAATTGAACATGGCAAATTCCACCCTAGTATTTGGATAGAGATCAGTATGGATCAGTTATATAATATATTTTCCTTTCCGCTTCACCAGTCATATGTCTACTCATGCGAATCTCGGGACAAGATTCTTTTAAGGGGGAAGGGTTGTAACATCACGGATGTTAAAAACCCCTTAAGCATAATTAAGGATGAATTAATTCCAAAGAATAGTCATTATTGGTTAATAAGTTAAATGGTTCAAATGAAGTAAATTTGAACCAAAGTTATATTGAGGATTTTTTTTTGGAGATTTTTGGTTAAGTATAAAAGAAATGCTTTTGGTGATATGGAAGTGCAGGGTCTACAACCATATTGTATGTCCATGATCTCAGTGGCTCCCTGTAAAGGTTTCAAGATTTCTTTATAGGCTTGAAGAAATTATGCATAAGATGGATGTAGAACGTATGGTGATCATCATAGAGTGATTCTAGTATGATGGAATAAAAGAATTGCTATTTTGTTTAAGGCTCTACAATGAATCAGTAGACATTGCAAGCGCCTGCAACTCCAACGAAACTGAATTAAGCTCTTTGAACTGAGCTACAATGAGTATTAATTTAGAGTGAAACCTGATGCCATTTTGGTCTGCAAGTTGAAAAACAGAAAGTAGATTATTTGAGGAACTTTACGGGATATACTTGGATGAAAGTTAAGATCTTTTGCTACTTTATTTTGGGTGCTCAACATTACAAGAAAATGGTCCTGGCCAATCAAATAAAACTGACTATTGACACTCAGTGAAAAATGTCGATCTGCTGTGGCAGAACCGTCCGGCTTAAATTGGCTCAAATGCATTAATCACCATCTAAGGACGGTTGAGAACTTAATGCACTAAGTGCATTAAGTTCTCAAAGTGCATTAAGTTCTCAACCGTCCTTAGATGGTGATTAATGCATTTGAGCTAGTTTAAGCCAGGCGGTTCTGCCACACTAGGGTTGTTCTGGGGTCGGCAGGCCACCCAGGATGCCATTGAACGCCGTAGAGACAAGCAAAGAACAACGGATAGGGTTTGGAAGAGATTAGGGTTTTAGAGATAAAAACTAAAGGACATTTGTTGGTTCGATTGGGAACACCCTCAATCAGCCTTTAGCCTTTATATTTATAGGCCGGGGAAGTCTTACCCATTCATGAGTCGGTTACAAAAAGGAATTCCATCAGAAACCTAAATCTACTCGAATTACAACTGCCAAAACTGGTGAGACCGATTTTGTCAGTACCTGTGCCAAAATTGGATGTCAACCAAAACCTTGTTCGAACTATAGATAAATAAAAAGACAAATGCCATATGAATTACTAGGAATCCAGATATTAAATTGATATTTTAGGAGATTTCAAACTGAAGCCTTGTACGATAGATGTGTGACGATTATATGATGAATCTCACTATGTGAAAACCGAGATTTGTAATGGGCGTAGATGGCCATAGGTAACGGGCAATGCGCCCGTTACCCTTACTCCGTTACTAATAGTCGGTCAAAGGTAACGGGCAATTTGCCCGTTACGAACGACCAAAACATGTAATCCGCACTTCACAACGACCGTTACCAATATAAGCAACCAGTAACCCAAACTTGCGATTTTTGTGGGCCCACAGATCAATTTCGTAACGCGCACAGACAAACGACTGTTACCAAAACAATACATTTGTAACGGGCTTTACTTAAGAACCATAACGAAACCACAACACTTGTAGCGGTCTTTACGTAACAACCGTTACTAAAATGCAAACCTTGTAACGGGCTTGACTTAAGAACCGTTACGGCGGCGCATTGACCAGTCTTCTCTCAGGTCCCACCGGTCAGTACTTGTAACGGGCTTTACTTAACAACCGTTACGGAGGTGCATTGACCAGTCTCCTCTCTAGACCCACCGGTCAGACCCTATAATGGGCGTTACGTAACAACCGTTACTGATACTTTGTGTAGGTAACGGTTCTTACTTGATGCCCGTTACCTTTGTGTTCAATTGTAACGTTCTATAAATGTCCCCGTTACCTTTTGTTGTTCCACCACCAGAGAATCTGGCCTGGTTCTGGCTGCATCCTGGAACCAACCAGGATTTGGCAGCCCCCAGGTTATTCACATCAGATACAGATTGAGATACACATCACATACAAATTGAGATACACATCACATATATACACAAGTACACATCAAGTTTGTATCTTATCATACACATGCAACAAGTTTCAAGTTGGATGAATCTTATCCCCTACTGGGATAGGCAGACTAATCATGTAAACTACAAGTTTAATTAGACCATAAACATCCTCAAGTTTCATTCAGGTCTACAAGTTTCAAGTAGTACCACCTACTGGAACTTGATCACCTTCTGGACCTTGAACACGTACTGGTTGTCGATTATCATGGAATTCGCCCTCTGGGTCGATGATCTCGTTAAGAATGAAATCGCAAATCATCTCCTGGACCAGTCGCAGCTCCAGCCGCCGCTCCTGCGACATCTTCGAGTTCGTCCAATCGATCTCTCGAATCGGACGACTACCGCTACACGGACGGCGATGCTCGCCGATTCAAGGCGGAGCGCGACGACTCTCGTCGTGAACTGGTGCACCTGATCCTTTTGTGCCAATAATATCTGCTCATCCTTCCTTCACTTTCTGGTGGCAAGAATTCCATGATCATATCTTCAACATGCCAATCCATCCTTTCTGCCTTGAATTAATGCCTGATTATCAGCCAACTGCAGAAGTAATATGCTTATTCCTTTATCTGTCTAAACAACATTAGCCCCAATTGATTCTGACTCCATCATTTTGCAGGACATAACACCTGCCCCTCTTGCTCATTAGCCTACATTTGTTAGCATGAAATTTGTGGTAAGTTCATACTACAGGTCGTTGAATTGAACTGTGAAGGGATCGACTTACAACATCCAGCACCTCAACAAACTCACGTCCAGACTTCCGAGGTTGAAAAGGTCATACAAGTCCTGGAATTGAACTGTGATTTCTGTATCACCTTCACCATGGAAGTAGGATGCAGCTAACTTTGCCGGAATGCCAGTAACACCTTTGACACTGTGTGTCATGATTTGATCATGCAACACTTTACAACTTGGTCCAGCAGCGTTTAAACCCTGTTCTGACAACATAGGGCCACCAGGCTTGTATTTTGGATCAGCCATGGTCCAAAATTGAGAAACAACAGCAACTTTGGGGAGCGGCTTGTTCTTCAGTTCCTGCTGATCTATCTGCTGTGTGTTCTGCTACTGCTGTTGCTGCTCCAGAGTTGGAGGTTCGATGATCTTCTCCTGCCGTAGTCTGCTGCTGCTTCTGCTTGCTGTCTGCTATGGCCGCTTATGTGTGTGCTGCAGGGTTTGCTTCGGCTGTGGCTACTCCTGAAGCGGAGGTGTTTGGCTGTTCTGCTGGTCCTGAAGCGGAGGTGTTTGGCTGTTCTGCTGCTGGTGTGGCTGATCCTGATGCGGAGGTCTCGGCGGTTGGCTTTTGTCTGTCTGGCTGACTGTCCCCTAAGATGTGGCTGCAGAGACGGGAGGTTCCGACAAGGGTGGTATATGGACCCGGTTCCTTGGCCACTGTACCCATTGAAATTGAGCACCACCTAGGGTTGTGTACTCATCCTCTACTGGAATAGACAGACGAATGTGCTTCGCATTGGGCCACACATAAGTAACTTTCACCACAGCATACCCAGACTCTATCGGTACTGTATGGCAAACCTCTTGATTTGGTTGGACAGTTGCCAATGCAAGCTCCATGAGCATATCGCTGGCCTCCATCACAAGACTACACTTGGTTGGCTCTGTCATCAGATCTATTGTGTCTGGTTCAGGTGATGGACACGGTCTGTAATCCGCATTGATAGGTGTTTGCCTGTTGTCATCCTCATTGACAAGCGCTTCTTTGTCGCAGATATCACCCTTGTGTAGCCCCAGAGGAATATCATTCGGTATCTGCACGCCTGCAACTCTTAGCACCTTCACAACTCTAGCGAGTGTTTCATCAAATAGTTCTTTCTTGTCGACGGCAACAAACCTCTTCCTCTTCTTCTTCCGGTACATCCCAGCAAACTCTGGGCCAAACCCTTTACCCCAGCCTATTGAGCTAGACACGCCCGAACCCGACCTCGATGCTCTGAATTCTCAAGTGCCTTGGTCAGAATATCATCCTCCCTAACCCCAGAGAAAGAACCTTCGCCAGCTTCAGCTGCAATTCTTTTCACCTTTTCTGCCACATCCGACACCAGAGGGGAGCTGAATGTTATCCCCCCCCACTTTCACTAGTGGCCTGCCTCGATGCCCTTGCCCGCAGATATGCCCTCGTACGGCCGGGAAATTGGTCCCAAGGGTTCTCTTTTCCTTCTGCAGCTAGCTTTTCATCCTCCTCCTCCCACTCTAGCTGTTTACCAGCATAACCTTTTCTGCCCGTCCTGTGCGGCTTATCGTGCTTTGCTCTCTTTTCTTTCATCTCCTGGTTCACCTTCTCAAAACTTGGAGATTTGGATGTCTCCACAAACTGCTGTCAGTCTTCTGGCTTCAAAAACTGATGCTTCTCATAGGGAAGCTCGTCTTGGTTCACAAATTCTGATCTTAAATGGCTCTTGAATCGCCGCTGTAACTCCCCAATCTTGCTCACAGCTACCTTGATTGCCTTATCGCGGACACCTTTGGACATGGGTGGGTACTCTAGCTTTTCCTCTAGAGCAGGGAATAGGGCTTGCTTTTGCTCCAGTGTGAAATCCTCAAGCTTTGCGTTGATTGACACCCTCTCCCGAGCAATGAGGCCACAGACCAATATGAATCGGTCCCTCGCCACCTTTGGGGTAGGGATCCATTGGTCGTCAAGTCCAGTTGCAATCACCTTGTCTTCTGGCCATTTGGTCTGTGTCCGTGACCGCCGTTCTCGATTAGCACTCCTAGCAGTGTGTGCTGAATTACCCTGTGAAGCAGGTGCATACTCCTCTCTACATTATGTGCACCATTGTCACCAGAGGAGCTTCCTGATGAGTTAGCCTGCATAGATGATATATCAGTTTGTCAGTACAGAAATATAAGCAGGGATGGAAATGTGAACAAAATTATTATTAGCTATTATTAGACTGGAAATCAATACAGGTCCTAAATAAAATCAGCATGTACAACATATACACATAGAATTGATAGTTTACTTAGCATACTGGTTAGGGATAGGTACAAACCATATTTAGACAGGCCGAAGAAATGAGATCCTATATCAAAGCAGCTCTGTTGTTCCTTCAACCGCTTCCTTGTGCGATGCTTATATACCAAAGCATCATTGAAGTGTACATTACATTAGGCAGGTACATGAAAGAAGAGGACAAAGCAACAGTTAGTAAAATGCACTAGGATTATATGATTCTACACAAGATGAACATGCAAAACTAATGGAATTATGCAGAAGGAAAAAGATAACTTGGCAGCAGCCACATCAGGATCTGTGTCCATGACATACAGATCGAGTTTCCTTTGAACAAAGAAAAATAGAAAAGGAACAGCAGCCAGAGCAGGATCTGTATCCATGACATATAGATCGAGCCAAATCTGGTCAAGGTGAACGGAGCCTAAACAACAGCAAAGTAACAGGAAGATTGGTGCACCCAGCATCAGATGCAGCAGCGCACAGTAGTATGGGGTTGGAGGAGCACTGACATGCGCCGCAGAGGAAGCAGTCCTGCTCGCCGTCGTCGTTGCCGGAGGGGTGGATCCGCGTCGCCGCGTTGCTTGAGGTGGCCGGGTCCGCGTCGCCGTCGCAGGACCGGGTCCCGGGTTCTTGGGCGGGGATGCCGCGCCGCCGGGGTGGATGCAGGCGCGCCGCGCCGCCGCTAGGGTTTGGTGGTTGGGGAAGCCGCGCGCGCCGGGGTGGATGCTACTGCGCCGCCGCTAGGGTTTGGTGGTTGGGGAAGCCGCACGCGCCGGGGTGGATGCTACTGCGCCGCCGCTAGGGTTTGGTGGTTGGGGAAGCCGCACGCGCCGGGGTGGATGCTACTGCGCCGCCGCTAGGGTTTGGTGGTTGGGGAAGCCGCACGCGCCGGGGTGGATGCTACTGCGCCGCCGCTAGGGTTTGGTGGTTGGGGAAGCCGCACGCGCCGGGGTGGATGCTACTGCGCCGCCGCTAGGGTTTGGTGGTTGGGGAAGCCGCGCGCGCCGGGGTGGATGCAACATTCCATGTACTTAGGTTTTATTTCTAATGGAGTTCCACGAGTTTTGGTGAGTGTCGCTTGTGCAGGTACAACATTGCGAAATACGTGCTATAGGGGTCGGAAATGACTGAATCGGCCGAACGACCCGTTCGGCCGGTTACCCCCCCTTAGCCGTACAGGCCGCCGGGAGCCGTCCACGTCTACAAATACAAAGCAACGATTGTGCAAGCCACGTAGGATGCCCGCCAACTCATTTCAGAGCACCGACATATCATCCTGGGCCGAATCAACTCAAACCCAAGCACCAGAAGCCAGCCCAGAGGGTCCAGGAGAGAGAGGCGGTGCAGGGGATCGCGCTGGGCCGAAAAGCCCAGTTCGGCCGAACTCCTTGGTTCGGCTGAACCGACCCCAGCACAGCACCGCCTTCCAGCAGCTGATCTAGGCCGTGGGAAGGTAAGGCGGCGCACGTGGCACTTCGGCCGAACTCCCTGGTTCGGCCGAACCGGGAGATTCGGCCGAACGGCACGGCACCGCCTCCCAGTTCCTTGCATGCTACTCTGCCTCCCACCGACCCTTGCTAGCTATAAATAGAGCCCTCTTTCACCTGCATCAACACACAACATAGGAGTAGAGTGAGCGTTGCCAAGTTCCGCCACTTGTATCAGTAGAATAGGGAGAGAGGAGAGGTGAGCGTCCCGGAGAGGAGCCAGAGTGTCGGCCCCTCTTCCCGCTGTACCTCTACGGATGCGACTTCACTTCGAGTAACATCCGGGGCATGTCTGGTAACTCTTGTATCTCTCTCTGATTAATTGAGCATTCAGTTCTTACTTACTTTACTTGCATCGTTCTGCGTTCAATGCTTAGTAGTATAGTATAATTGTATCCTAGCTGCTTAGCTTGTTTGCTTATCTGTCTGCAGTAGATAAGTATTAGTCGACTAGTTTAGGCGCGGTGCCTGTACTTGAGACTAGCTCAGAATCTACCCGTCGCAACGGAGGTGGTAGCCGTAAGGTGGTGACAGCCCTTCCGGTCTCTGTAGTCCATCACGTTAGTTCCGGTGCTTTAAGACCCAAGGTTCAGGGTAGTCGGCACCCCTTCTCATCCCTTTCTGTGTGTCAACCGGTTCCCTTGTCCCAAAGCAAGTATCTATCTGTATCCTCTGATCTGCTCGATCAATCAGTAGAATACCTCTACCAGACTCGTACCCTCTCTACCCTCCTATCACTCCTCTTCTCTCTTTGTTGTTGTCATCCACCTCATCCATACCATTCACTCCATTCCATCTACCTAGGACAACTTAGTTTAGAAAGTGGCATGGCAAAAATATGAGAAAAAGAAAAGCATGCCAAAA
>OAMR01000574.1:421187-433114 GCA_900205405.1 Echinochloa crus-galli
TAGTGCTTGTAGTCTTGTTTAAGTCTTTGTGTTGGCTGGTAAACAAGTTCCTCATTGGTCAAAATACCTACCAGAGCCATATGATAAGCTTAGTTGAAAATTTCTACTCATATGCTGCTTGTTATCTTAGTGAGCTTTGTCAAATTGTTGTGACCTTTGAGTGAAGCTTTCATATTCTTAGAGATCGAGATCCACGTACACACACCACCTCTCACTTGCAATTCCTACACTGGGAGTTAGCAAACATTTTCCATCATCCATCCACAAAAATAAAATGCTTCATGTTCCATGATTTCCCTCTCCAAATATTCTTGATAGAGACATGGGCTATGCAAAAAGAAAAGCATGCCAAAGAAGCATGGCAAATATAAGAAAAAGAAAAGCATAAAAAAAGAAAGAAAAAAAAGAGAGAAAAGCATGTCAAGTGGCATGGCAAAAATATGAGAATAAAAGATAGCCCATGTTCTCGAAAATAAATCAAGGAGAGGGAAATTCATCCAAGGAGTTCCACCATATTCCATTCCACCAGAGTCCATTCCACCATATTCCACTCCATATATACCACCTCCGTTGCGACGGGATTGCACTTCTCTATCTTAAGGTATGATTTGTTTCCTCAGAGATCCGGTCTTTGACTTAGCAAAATATAAGATGCTTGTATGCCTTCATTCTTTTTCCCTGAATCACCTAAAAAGCCAAATTAGATGTTAGGATGAAAAGAAGGCAAAGCCTTTGGTGAGGATTCAAATACACTTGAGCGATTGAGTGAGCCAATGAGGAACAATTTATCTTTTCACAAAAGGGTGAAAACTCCGAGATAGGATCCTGAAAAGAGTAGGGTGGAATAAAACTAAGTTAAACTGTTCATTCTTTCAACCGCCAAAGATAAGGAGATTGCTATAAGCCCCATATGTAAAATGGTGAATTAATACCTTGCTAGTGATTCAAGTAGTTGTTTGAGTACTAGTTGTTTATGAAGTTACCTGCAAGAAAAATGACATTGTAGCAACTCCTGATCCACCGAACCTAAGTTTTATCTTTGCTCGAGGATGAGCAAAGAGCCAAGCTTGGGGGAGCTTGTTGGCGGTCGTTACAACCCAAATTCGACCACCAATACGCGGGAATAAATGAGAGACTATGCAACATTCCATGTACTTAGGTTTTATTTCTAATGGAGTTCCACGAGTTTTGGTTAGTGTCGCTTGTGCAGGTACAACATTGTGAAATACGTGCTATAGGGGTCGGAAATGAATGAATCGGCCGAACGACCCGTTCGGCCGGTTACCCCCCCTTAGCCGTACAGGCCGCCGGGAGTCGTCCACGTCTACAACAACCAAGCAACGACTGTGCAAGCCACGTAGGACGCCCGCCAACACATCCCGAAGCACCGACACGTCATCCTGGGCCCACATAGCACGAAGTACATCACCAGAGGACCACATAGCACGACACATCCCGAAGCACCGACATGTCATCCTGGGCCCACATAGCCGCCGAGCTCCTTGGTTCGGCCGAACCGACCCCAGCACAGCACCGCCTTCCAGCAGCTGATCCAGGCCGTGGGAAGGTAAGGCGGCGCACATGGCACTTCGGCCGAACTCCCTGGTTCGGCCGAACCGGGAGATTCGGCCGAATGGCACGGCACCGCCTCCCAGTTCCTTGCATGCTACTCTGCCTCCCACCGACCCTAGCCAGCTATAAATAGAGCCCTCTTTCGCCAGCATCAACACACAACACAAGAGTAGAGTGAGGGTTGCCAAGTTCCGCCACTTGTATCCGTAGAATAGGGAGAGAGGAGAGGTGAGCGTACCGGAGAGGAGCCGAAGTGTCGGCCCCTCTTCCCGCTGTACCTCTACGGATGCGGCTCTGCTTCGAGTGACATCTGGGTCATGTCTGGTAACTCTTGTATCTTTTTCTGATTAATTGAGCATTCAGTTCTTACATCTATATACTTGTCTCATTCTTCGTTCAATGCTTAGTTGTGTAGTATAACTGTATACTAGCTGCTTAGCTTGAGTGCTTATCTGTCTGCAGTAGATAAGTATTAGTCAACTAGTGTAGGCGTGGTGCCTATACTTGAGACTAACTTAGTTTATTCCCGTCGCAACGGAGGTGGTAGCCGTAAGGTGGTGACAGCCCTTCGGGGGAGCACCCCCATCAGGTACGTTCCGAATTACTCAGCACTTTGGTCATTCAATTGAAAATACTTCCCTTGAATAAAATTAACTCTCAACCATGCATGGAATGAATCATATGCCTCTCACTTTGGAAATGATGAATGGTTGCTCTATCATTAATTTTGCTAGTACTTTGTTGCAACTAGTTGCTTGACTATGCTTGAGTTATTTGGCATGAGTAAAAATGAACCTGAAAACCTTGTGGGATTAGGCCATTTGACTTTTTTACCCCAAAGTTGACCGCTCGTACTATTGAAAGTTTTGCGCAGGTTATCATATTTTTTGTGGCCACTTCCTTTATTAATACAAAGTCTACAGAAATGTCTTAAATTTGACTATATTTTCACAAATTTTTTGAATAAGACGAGCGGTCAACGTTGGGGTCAAAAAAGTCAAACTCCTACATCTTATATATGGAGGGAGTATGAACTTTCATAAAGTTCATATAATTGTTGAAAATTTTCATCCAACTTTTTGAGATCCACACATCGCAGAACGGGGGAACTCCATCTTAGTACATATCATGACACAAAATACAATTGTTGCGTAATTTTAGACCATAGGCACCGTATTATGTAACTTAATGTATCATATTGCTACATTTGCAACTTGTTGGGCCAAAGTGACATAGTAATGCAACTCATGTATGGTGGATGCACTTTACTCATAAAGTTTCATACAAATGACTTAAATTTGACCATATTTTCATAAATTTTTTGAATAAGACGAGCGGTCAACGTTGGGGTCAAAAAAGTCAAACTCCATACATGTTAAAACGGAGGGAGTATGAACTTTCATAAAGTTCATATATTTTTTGAAAATTGTCATCCAACTTTTTGAGATCCACACATCGCAAAATGGGGAACTCCATCTTAGTACATATCATGACACAAAATACAACGTACTGTTGCGTAATTTTAGACCATACAAACCGCATTATGTAACTTATTGCTACATTTGTAACTTGTTGGACCAAAGTGACACAATAATGCAACTCTATGTATGGTGCGTGCCGTGCCGCCCATGGGCCGTGCCGCGGGCCGTGCCGCCGGCCCATGGGCCGCGTGTACACATATACTCCTTGGCCTGACGGGACATGTGCGTGTCGCATGTACTATCTATGCTAGTATATAGAAAAGATTCTATGCATTTTGCATGGACACATGCAGTAATTATTTGACCCATACTCAGCCATTCTCAGTCATGCAAATACTAATGCCAAGGAGGAGCTAAATAAAGCAACGAGAGAAAATCCAAAACAGAGATTTTTTAAAAAGGAATATATTCCAAATATTCCAGCCTATGCATTATGCATATAGTTTTCATTATTACAACTACTAAAGATCAAACATGTCTCTGAAAAAAGGTATGAGAAACTGAAACAATAATCGTACCAGAAAAATTAAAGGTGAATCGCAAAACAAAGATATATAATCACTACAATCAGCGAGAAAGAGCAAATAACATATGGAGTATCTTTTATCTGTTAGCTGGGAGAAAGAAGTGGTCTCCCATATCATATCTAACATGGACAAAGAAATGGTCACTGATCCCTTTTTCTCTCTCACAATCAATGCTATAAATACAACCTCATTTGCACCCCATTTGTGGCCTACCTCGTCTATGTCAAAGAAGATGAGTCCAAAACTAGCTAGTCTCTACTTCCTTCTTTTAGTGCTCGTGCTACACGCAGATCACACTTCTGCCGGTTTGTGTTGTTCATTTACTTCTCTTTCATTGTCTCCTAATTTATCAATTCCATAGCTATTTTGTCCAAAATAGATTTACATAAGCTCCGTTTCTTTTTGCTAAAGTAGCTTTTCTTCGGGTCTTCTAATTTTTGTTTTATTAAAAAAACAAGTTAGTCTCATCTTTCACCCAGAACAAACTCAAAACATTTTACATTTTTATTAGTTCCATGGGCATTTTGATGTGATCAAGAAGACATGGACACTATAAATCAATAACACGCGTATTTACATACTTTTGTTTTTGCAGGCAACTGCATCTATACATCTCCTGCGATGCCATTCTGTAAAGGATGGATGTGCAAGAGCGAATGTTGGACTGAGGCGAAACTAATTGGAGCTACTGTTCAGGGACGCCAGTGCATGAGAGGAGGGTTCAAAGGCTGGTGTTCCTGCCATTTATGTCGAAACTAGCAGGCTCATGTTAATTAGCAAACGGTTGGAGATGTCATCATTGAAGAATAATGAATCAATAGGTGTTATGTCTTTTCGTAGTCTCTTTTCAGTAATTTAGGACAATAATGAAGTCTCTAGAGTTGTCTCTGTGTTTGACTTAGCATTCTACTGCATAGTAGATTTGTATTAAAATATTTATTTTAATTACAATAATTGTCTAGTTTGTTTGGTCATTGCTTTTTTTTGTAAAAAGTACTAGCTCATTGATTCAAGCGAGAAACGACAATGATTTGTAATGTGGAATTTTAGATGTTTGGACAAAAATGTGTACCACCGAGGAAATGAAGTAGAAAATGCACATCACAGGTACTCCATCATATGGAAGCAACCAGTAATGGGTTAAATTAATTCGTTTGTGTGTTGACACGAAACCGCGCCAACAACAAGCACGCGGAGTAGCTCCTTGCTGCCCTTCCGCGCAAAGCGGTCAGACCGGTTTTGATAACCGGTCAGACCGGTTTCGCCGGCGGTGCCCGGCGAGAGACCAACGAACGCCCGTCCGGGAGGGACCCCGTCAGGACAGGCGCACCTTGGGTTGTTCTAGGATCGGCAGGCCACCTAGAACGCCTTCAATCGACATAGAGACGAAGGAAGAACAGCATGATAATAGATTGGAAAGGTTGGGTAAAGAGATAAAAGTAAAGACAAAACGATAAAAGGTAGATTTGATAGATTCGATAGGGGATATCTCTCAATCGTCCATGACCCTTTATATTTATAGGGTGGGGAAGTCGTACCCCTTTCAGTTGGTTTACAATATGGGATAAAACTCTAAAGTCCTAAACCTACTCCAACACGGGAGAAACCGGTCAGACCGGATAGGGAAACCGGTCAGACCGGATAGGGAAACCGGTCAGACCGGATAGGGAAACCGGTCAGACCGGATAGGGAAACCGGTCAGACCGGATAGGGAAACCGGTCAGACCGGATAGGGAAACCGGTCAGACCGGATAGGGAAACCGGTCAGACCGGATAGGGAAACCGGTCAGACCGGATAGGGAAACCGGTCAGACCGGATAGGGAAACCGGTCAGACCGGATAGGGAAACCGGTCAGACCGGATAGGGAAACCGGTCAGACCGGATAGGGAAACCGGTCAGACCGGATAGGGAAACCGGTCAGACCGGATAGGGAAACCGGTCAGACCGGATAGGGAAACCGGTCAGACCGGATAGGGAAACCGGTCAGACCGGATAGGGAAACCGGTCAGACCGGATAGGGAAACCGGTCAGACCGGATAGGGAAACCGGTCAGACCGGATAGGGAAACCGGTCAGACCGGATAGGGAAACCGGTCAGACCGGATAGGGAAACCGGTCAGACCGGTTCTAGGAAGCGGTCAGACCGGTTTTACTGTAGTCGATCTGACAACGGCCAAACCGGTCTGACCCTGTCTCTTATACACATCTAGATGTGTATAAGAGACAGGCTATAATATTTGTGATATGCTTATTATTGGGGACAATTTGATCAACATAACTAGCCGATGATTTTTCAATACGCGGCTTTTCTACGTCTAGTGTCAAGTCTGGATTTTTATTTAATCTTCCATCTTTTTTGACACGATAGACTTGTTTAATCACCTTATGCTTATTTTTCTGTGTGGACCGATTCTTTTGATCAAAACGGTCATTATGCATAGGTGATGGCTCATTAACTACCGGCTCCCTATAGGTAATATAATCTGAACACAAATATCTAGGAGGAGACGGCATATATGAATTATAATACCAAGGAGAATAAAAATAAGGCACATTAAAACAAAACTCCCATGGCATCGGTGTAGGTGATCCATACGGTGGAAACGACATTGATTTGTGAGAATTATTCCATTGCCGATTCCGATTATGGAACTTCTCCCTAGGAGAAGATTTTGATTGTTTGGAATTTTTAGACCGACTGGCATCATTGAAAATCTTTTGTCTTTGAGACTTAGCCGGAAGTTTCTTGTTATACTTCGGCTTTTCTCTTTGATGCTTATGACGGCTTTTGGATTCAATGGTTTTCCAAACACGAATCTCGGGCTTCTTTGGCTTAATCATCTTTGGTTTTGATTTATTTTTTGAAGCCCTAGGTGAAGCGGTCAGACCGGTTTGAGAACCGGTCAGACCGGTCTGGGCACCGGCCAGACTGGTTGTGTTGCAACCATCACCTTTGCCTTTGTTCTGTTGCCCCACGAGCGTTGAAGTGCTAGATGTAGCCTCTATGCTCTGGCTAGGGGATTTTGTATCAACAATTTCGGCTAGAGACGGCCGATTTGTTTCTTGACCAACAACATCACAATTTGGCAAGTTGCAAGGATCAATAATATCATTAGTCGGCTTTTCAATAGCCAACTCTTGATCGACAGAAATTGAATCTACCTTATCCTCTTGAGTAATCAAAAATTTAACATAGGCAGATAGATGGGTAGATATAGTACCGGAAGATTGTATCTCCTTTAATACGGCGATGTTTGATGGTGGCTGAAACTCTTTAATCTTGATGACACCTTGTTCTGTCTTAATGAAGCAAGACAAGAATATCCTTTCAGTTGCTCTGTCATATTCTTGATGATATTCTTCAATCAGCTCTTTACGCGACATCAAATCACTTGATAAATCAGCCAAGGGCGTCCTCAGACATCGCGGAGATGAAAGAAGAACAGCATTGTAGGGTTGGAAGAGAAGGGTAAAGAGATAAAAGTAAAGACAAAACGATAAAAGGTAGATTTGATAGATTCGATTGGAGATATTTTCTCAATCGGCCATGACCCTTTATATTTATAGGGTGGGGAAGTCGTACCCCTTTAGGTCGGTTTATAATATGGGATAAAACTCTAAAGTCCTAAACCTACTCCAACACGGGAGAAACCGGTCAGACCGGATATAGGAACCGGTCAGACCGGTTTGGCCGTTGCCAGATCGGCTACAGTAAAACCGGTCTGACCGCTTCCTAGAACCGGTCTGACCGGTTGCCCTCGGCCTGATAGGCAACTGCCAATTTTGGGTGCGAACATTGTGAAAAATTTTTGTAAAACGTTTTGTGACCCGAGGGGCACGTACTGCTGGGTCGAAAGAGACAATGCCGCTAGCAGCCGGGTCTCGAGATTCTATGGTCCTGTAATGATTTAGCCAGCTGAAGGCTAAATCCATTGCCATGTCATATAAAGGTGATAATACAGCCGCTTAATATAATGAGTTAGCTGTTAGATTGGCTACTAGAATGGTTGAACTAATAGTTAAATAATCACTGTTTGCTTGTTGATTGGCTCATGGGATAAAAGAATCAGCTTTTGTATCGATTCGTGTGTCTCAGCCGGCGCCTCACCAACAGCCCGCCTTGCTCTCTCTCTTGTTCTCTCCCCTCTAGCTCAGACGTTGTTGACGTGGACTGCTATTCAGCCGGCTGACAAAAGCACCATAATACTTGCTCTAAGGTATCCTGGTCTATGGCTTCCATGATATTTACCCAACTTCCAATCATCTTGCCGAACATGGTTGTGTGATCTTTATTATTCTGACATGTCCAGCATATATTTCAACAGAATTATAGTATTACACCGATCTACAGAGCAACACATTGCTGAACAAAGCTGGCAACATAGTAGTACAACACACAATCCTACCAAGCCAAGGACAAGCATTCCGCAAAATGCATTGAAGCTACAGCATTGATTGATCTTTGCAGATTGATTGGTAGTGGCATCGGAGCGTGGCCAAAAAAAAGATGATTAGTTACCGAGTTCAACGAAATTTGAGCTTATACCAATCTCAGTGGGGGTTTCATGGGAGGTTTTATGGCATTAAATGTGCTGATATGACATATGAGAGAGAAGCAAGAGTTTCATGGGATGTGAGAGGAGTTTCATCACCATGACACTCCTTTGGCACGGTTACCTGGTTTCTGGTCTAGGTAACCGTGTAGTGAAACTTTGCACTGAGACTGACCTTACAGTTCGGTGCCGAAATAAATTAATAGTTTGGGGTATAGGTTTCTTATGATAGGGTGGGATAGTAAAAAAACTTTTTCCCCCGAATGAAATGGGGGCAGAAAGCAATACAATATGAGGTGCCTAGTTGCGCTCGCTTTGACCATCACGAAGTGACGCATAGCCGCGCCCGCCATGCCTCGTGCTGGCGGGATCGGACTGGAATTCTCTGCATATGTGATGCACACTGCTTCTCGTGCAGGATTGTGCTGCTTGGATCAATGCCAGGTACTCACCCCCTTGGATCTCAAAGCATGGCTTGCAGGGAAGATATTTTCCAACAGCGAGCAGCCGCCTTTCTTCCGATGGAACGAGCTGAGCGAGCCAGCATGTCACGATCGCCTCCCACAGAACACATTCCTTAGCGTGCAACCCAAGTCTCTGGCTGTGTTTAGTTCCCAAACTTTCTCTCTCCAAACTTTACTATTCACCTATTACATCAAATCACATCAAATCTCTCTCCTCATGCATGGAGAACTAAACGTGGGTAAATAAAAAAACTAGTTGCATGGTTTTGATGTACACGACAAGGCGAATCTTTTGACCCTAGTTAGGTCATGATAGGACAATGTTTACTAGAAACAAATGAAAAGTGATACAGTGCGCTACAGTGTCCAATGTGACTTTTTCACCCTCTTTTCAGGAACTAAACACAGCCTTAATATCTGACTGATGGATGGTAGTAGCACATCACTGTTCAATTCATTGATTTGCCTGCCTTGTTTGGCCTTGTTTAGATGCAAATTTGGGGGCCAAATTTTGTTCAAAGATGTCACTTCATAATCATTGCGTCACTGTAGCATTTCATTTGTATTTATAAAAAATTGTCCAACCATTGATTAATTAGGCTCAAAATATTCGTCTCGCAAAGTACAACAAAACTGTGCAATTAGTTTTTGATTTCATCTACATTTAGTACTTCATGCATGTACCGATATTTTGATGTGATGGGATCTTCTTTTTGCATAGTGAACTTTGGGGGTGCAAACTTGGGATCTAAACAAGGGCTTAGTTCAGGTTATTTCTGTTTATTCATCATTCGTTCACTTTTTCTTATGTTTGCTTTGTATTGTAATATTGTGATTAAATATTGTAGACTCAGCTGGAAGATGAAAGGAGATGGGAGGAGCTGGAGTTGATGGTGCAACAGATGAAGCAGATGGAGGCCGAGAAACAGAGGCGGATTGAGGAGCTCGAGCGCTAGAGCCGGCAACAGATGTAGTAGATGTATGCCTACATGCAGAGTCTTGATGCGCGGGTGCGTGAAGCTCCACCACCACCGATGCTATTCCCTCCACCACGTCTTCCCATTTCTCCTGTGAGTCACTTGACAACCTTATAATTTCATTTCAAGTAGTTGCATACCTTATATAACTTAGAAAACTTAGAGAACTTGAGTAAACATCCAATATATTCTTCTTTGTGCCGGATTCTGCATCGGCGACGTTGAATGACGTGCCCGAACAAGATCGAGACATGTCGCATCCATGCCGCACTCTGTTCCCACTCCCTCAGTTATTTGTGGACTATTTGTCGTGATTTGTCGATTATTAGGGACTACTTATGGTTGTGAACAAACTTGTTTGTGAACTTGGACAATTTGTCGTGATTTATGCTTATATATTGTTGAATTATGGTTGTGGATTTATCTATATGAACTGTCTGTGATGCTTATTATCATATATATCAACTGTATGTGATGTTTGTTTGAGAAGGTACGTTATACGCGATCAAGCAATAAAAAAGTGGGGCTGAATTGCCACTTTGCCGAGTGACACTCGGCAAACAACGTGTTTCTGCCATTTATAGAACATGCGTTTCTTGCAAGAGCTGAAGAGATTTCAAGTCAACCAACAAAGCAATGGGTTTGAACTAAATCAACTTCAGAATTTGACACAACTCAGAGAGCTTGGTGTGTATAACCTTGAGAAGATACACAGAGAAGAAGTAATTGAAGCACTACCCAGAGACAAAAAGTATGTGTGGAAATTAACATTGGATTGGACTATTGAGGTACCTAGAAATGAGCGTGATGCAGAAGGAGTGGTTCTTCATATGCTTCGGCCAGGTAGCACTCTTGAAGAGTTGTGCATTAGAGGGCATGCAAGCTCCTCTTGTCCAACATGGCTGGGTAGTGAACTCTCTGTTAAAAAATTACAATCTCCACATCTAGAAGGCGTCGATGGGAATTTCATTCATGTTTGGGACAATATCTCAGTTGCAAGTTCTGATCATTAGAAGTTGCAGTGAACTCTTGGGGTTGCCTTGAATGGACCATATTTCTTACATGCAAATACAACAACAAGAAGGTAAATGCATTGGTTTCCTAATCTACAAAAGTTTGAAGTATATAACTGTCCAAAATTTGTGTCGTTTCCTCTTATTCCTTGGAGTAAAATCTCTGTCAAGATATGTTTTGTGGGATCATCACTACTAGGTTCTCTGGAATACTCAAAATCACTATACATACAGTAAAGCTGGAAATTACTGGAAAGGATCAACTGCACAGGCTAGATGAGGCTTTAGCCTTGAGTAATTTAGCAGATCTGCTAGTTTTGAAGACCAGAGACTGCCCAAAGCTAAACCTGGTGGCTTCTCCTCTTCTTAGCCATTATTATTACGAGGGAGGAGGGCTCCAAGCCTTGCACTACCTCCAGGAGCTATGGTTCTCCTATTGCCCTGAATTTCTCTCCACCTATGAGACCTTATCACCTTCCTATCGCCCTTTCCCATTCTCCCTCCAAAAACATGAGATTTATGGTGTTGTGGGCATGGTGACCCTGCAGCCCTTCTCAGACCTCACATCTCTCACTCAACTATGCATTAAGTATTCTGGGGAGGATTTTAGAGGGGAGGGCCGATGGCCTCTCATTACCCATGGTCAGCTCAGCACATTATCTGTCTTTTGGTGCCCCAAATTCTTTGTTGGCTGGGATACCATGAGGGGGGTTGCAGGATGAAGAAGATCAAGCACAACTTCTTCACCATTCCCTCAAATTGTGGGAGCTAACGACAGATGACGTTGCAGGAGTACTTGCTGCCCCTTTCTACTCTCTCGTTGCTTCCTACCTCATGAAGTTGGTCTTCGATGAGGATTGCGAGGTAGAACGCTTCACGCAGGAGCAGGAGGAGGCTTTTCAGCTCCTCACCACACTCCAGGATCTTGAATTTCTGTTCTACCAGAAATTGTAGTGCCTGCCTGCTGGGCTACAAGGACTCCCCAAACTCAAGAGGTTTTGTATCTGCAACTGCCCAGCCCTTGGCTCTCTGCCTGAGGATATGGTCTCCCCTTTTAAAAAAACTCGGGCGGGTGGGGAAAGACCGCCCCACCGGTATTATCTTAAGAAGAAGCCTCGGCTTCCCCGACCGAGAAAATCCCCGACCCCAGCCCCGCCTTGACACTAGGATCCGTAACCCCTGGGAATTGCCTGGGCCATACACGGTCCTCAGGCCGACCTGGGCCGGTTCTTAACTAGTGCTTTGGCACACGGGACTGGCGAGGGGATTTTTTTAACCACAGCCTGAAATTCGCTCCCACGGGGATTCGAACTCAGGACCTGTGGAGTGCCGCTCGAGTG
>OAMR01000574.1:433877-451710 GCA_900205405.1 Echinochloa crus-galli
CCGGTTCTTAACTAGTGCTTTGGCACACGGGACTGGCGAGGAGATTGTTTTAACCACAGCCTAAAATTCGCTCCCACGGGGATTCGAACTCAGGACCTGTGGACTGTCGCTCGAGTGTCTTAACCGCTAGGCTAAGCACCCTTTGGCATGGTCTCCCCTTTTCACTATAGGAATTAGATTTGCGAGACTGCGGTAACAAGGAGCTAGAACGACAGTGCAGAATTGTCACCCCCACACAACCCAACATCAATCAAGAGGCCTAATCCCAAGGTAACAAAATTCTTTCTTATTACCCTTAAATTAATTTTTCTTTTCCGTATATCTACCACTACCAGAAAAGCGCACCGGGTTTTCCAACCGATGCTACTCTTCCGAGGCTAAAGGGTGCCCACCTTCCCACCTTTAGGGGGCACTAGCTAAAAATATTTGCTTATTTGCGTGTTGCGGGATTCGAACTCAAGACCTCTTGGCTCGCGCGCACCCACCTAACCATCTCACCTACGCAACGCATGTGATAGGATAGAAGATGCGCTCCTTTTGAAGTAGCATGTGACACCCCCTTTAGCACCGGTTCGTAGCTAAAGGGCCTTTAGCCCCGGGCCGTAACACCACCCGGTGCTAAAGGAGGGGGACCCTTTAGCCCCGGGTCGTAACACCAACCGGTGCTTAAGGGGCCTTTTACCGGTTGGTGTTACCAACCAGTGCTAAAGGGTCCTCGGGGGCACCCCAATTTTACGCCCGGTGGTAATGTTGTATTAGCACCGGTTCTTGAGTGCGTCGAGGCATACGAGGGGGGCGGATGATGGATTTTCTGGTAGTGTACACATCCTAATATTATTTGTTCTGATCCGTCATGTAGGGTTCTGTAGAATCATGGAGTTGTAGATTCTGTTGTCCTTGTGGGGATTCGCTGCATCAAGCCACTCTACACTCATCTAGGCCTTGTGCAGTTCTCCTACATATGGTACGTAAGTTCACACTTTTACCACTTAGTATGAATATATCGACAATGTTTCATGTCACCTGGAATGGGTTATTCCTATATCATGTTCATAAGTTTCTCCTAATTGCATGCACGATGTAACGAACTCTGTCATTATTAGCTTAGATAATGGAAAAATGGTCGATGGATTATATTATCTACAAATATTATGCCTGTCAAGAGTTTGCAATAGAGAGTAGCTAAAAAAATGGCAGCATTTAGTAACATACCATATTCTACGCAAATTTAATAGTCTTGTACCCGAATAAGCGCCATAAAGTTTGCACATTATTAACGGCCTGTTCGCTTGGCTGGTGGTTGGTGTTGATTCGTGCTGAGAGAAAAATACTGCTGACTGGCTGGGGCTGATTTCAGCTGAGAGAAAAATACTACTGGTTGGTGGCTTTCAAGTTAGTGAATTGGAAAACACAGTTCCACCTTTAGGAATGAAGAGTAACAAATTTGGTAAATGGTCCCCAAACTGGGAGGGGCCATACAAAAATGTGAAAATTATCTTAGGGAATTTTTATATGGTGGAGACACTGCAATGTCAGCAGTTGCATAGAGCTCTTAGTGATACATATTTGAAGAAGTATTATCCAAAAATGTGGCAAGATATTTGATTTAATATGGCCGATATCTTTAAGTATCGCACTCTTAGAGCAAAAAAGGCTGATGAATTCTATGAGAGCAACAAACTTAGATGTGTTTTTTTTCCTAACATGTTTTCTGGTATGCATTCTTTACCAAAAAAAATTCCTGGCCGGCTTGTCCAATATATTCCTCCCACGTAGCCACCAGACCAACAGGTCGTCGATCTCCTGTTGTGCATTAAATCTTGGTGACCTGAGATATGGAGCACCTTAAACCAACATTCCCTTGCTGAAAACGCATCTTAGTAAGAGGTGACCTATACCATTTCAGTTTCTTGTGAGCATAAGGCACAGTTGTCATGATTAGGCAGCCCCGTGTCCCTCCAGCCTGTCTGAGGTCCAGAAACGTTTGTAGATTGCGAGCCAAAAGAAAAAAAATTGCATTTCATGGGCACACATGTTTTCCAAATAACTTTGCCCCTGGAAGATATTCCTGCCCGTGGCACAAAGCTCTCAGAGTTGACTTTGACGAGTCCCCAATGGCAGATTATTTCCTGATGAAATGGTCAGGAGACTCAGGAGTCCCTAAGGTTTGAGCCAGAGCCGGAGCCAGGATTTCAAAATATATATAGGAGAGGCCAACCGCAACTTGTACCACGCCTCATCCTCCCGCACCTTTCCCCACACTAGCCACAACGGCACCAACCGCTTTAGCGGCCAGACCAGTGCCACCGCCACCTGCGACAACGCGCCCCCGAGCCCTGCGTTCCCATATTGCCATCAGTCGCCGGCATTCATGGCGATAAAAACTTTCGAAGAGAAAAATACTAGCAACAATGGTACCGTTAACGAGACGGAACGAGGTGAAGTCGCGGACGGGTGCAGACTGGCCGGACACAGCGACATCAGGGCGTCTCGCCTCGCCTACGCCGGCGGAGTCAGCTGCCAACATTGAGAAGAGGGAATGATGAAGGCTCACATCCGCTGCCAAGGATGTGGAGTACGCCGGCTTTGAACATCTTTATAGACGGGATCTATGCTAACGGGAAATGTATGTGTCGCACGTACATCTATGCTAGTATATAGAAAAGATTCTATATATGCATTTTGCATGGACATATGCAGTAATTATTCCTTCATGATCTTCATGATGGGAACTAGGTGGCCCGATCTTCCGTGAGGTGAAGGGTAATTCATTTTGGGCGGAGCGCAACACATCGATACGGCTTCAAGTCAGCAAACTCGAACCCTGCAATCTTAGCACCACGACTCCTCTAGTTATCAACTGTGTCACAACCCGGTTGACCTCGCCAAGAAGGCTAATCCCTGCCCGCGAAACGAATAACACAAGCAAGAACTCGAAAGAACGCAGCTCTCAATATGAAGTGACACCGCAGATGAATGATTAAGCACAAAAGTTGGGGTTTTACAAACCGATGACGACGAAACTGTTCTCTATAGATTAACTAAGCAAAACCAGAGTCTAAATGACGATGGCTATACTGAATTTAAAAGTTTAGGGACAAGCTAGGGTTGAGGGCGCACCACGGGGCGTCCACAACATGAGCCGAATGGCTCGACACTATGCAAATCCTGAAAAAGCCCAAAACAGGTGACGCAACACCTTTTAGTTGTCACACAGAATGATCCACGTGTTTTTTGGAGCTAGGACCAGAACCACAAGAAGCATCTAGTCGTCATGGTTCCAACACATCCAAGAACGCCTTGATTGGACGCCGTATGAGGGAGATATTGCAGTTTTGATGCAGACATATCGGCTGAATCCGAACCGAAATTGCTGTCCAACACGGCGATGACTTGTAACTTGGAGACGAGGCCGGCTCGTGTATGTCCAACATGGTGATGTTCTCATCACTTCATATTGACATGGAAAATAAGATTGAATAAATAAAGAAAAACTATATTAAAACCACATCCGGTACTCAAAACATCATGTGTATCCCACTGTGACTAAGTCAGTAACAAGCACAGACATAAAACCTTGTTCGAACTATGATAAATAAAAACACACATGCCATATAAATTTCCAGAAATTTAGATATTAAAGTGATATTTTAAACTGATGCCTTGTAGGATAGATGTGTGATGATTATATGACGAATCTGTTTGCACCACGAAAATCGCCTTGATAAGCTCGCACTGAGTCTAGGTTTGAGGCCGGAATATATACTATAAAAATCCAAAACTTTTAACAACTGATGGAATCAACAGTCATTGAATCACTATCTATTCTAGCAACCCCAGCTGTCAGATTTTTTTTGTCGAACCCATGTTGGCGTGCTACCCGCTCGTGGACCACTACTCGCTGTCGTCGCCGTCCTCCCCATGCTCCCGCTTCTCGTGGTCGATGATCAGCACGTCGTCGTCCTCCAGTGCAACACGCACGTTGTCCTTCTCTAGCCCCAGCACCTCGAACCGCAAGTTGTACCACGCCTCATCCTCCCGCACCTTCCCCCACACTAGCCACGACGGCACCAACCGCTTCAACGGCCGGACCAGTGGCTCTGCCACCTGCGACAGCGCGCCCCCCAGCCCTGCGTTCCCGTTGCCATCAGTTGCCGGCATTCATGGCGATAAAAAATTTTGAGGAGAAAAATGCTAGCAAATCGTACCGTTGATGAGACGGAACGAGGTGAAGTCCCGGAGGTCTCGCCACGCGCCGTTGATGAGACGGAACGAGGTGAAGTCCCGGAGGTCTCGCCACGCGCAGCCACTGCCGCCGCGGTGTGCGGGTGCGGCCTGGCAGGACACAGCGACATCGGGCATCTCACCTCGCCTATGCCAGCGGATTCGGCCGCCAACATTGAGAAGGGGGAATGATGAAGGCTCACATCCGCGGCCAAGGATGTGCAGTACACCGTATTTGAACATCTGTACAGACGGGATCTATTGTGACGGTACATGTGCGTCTCGCATGTACATCTATGCTAGTATATAGAAAAGATTATATGTATTTTGCATGGACACATGCAGTAATTATTTGACCCATACTCAGCCATTTGCAGTCATGCAAATACTAATGCCAAGGAGGAGCTAAATAAAGCAACGAGAGAAAATCCAAAACAGAGATTTTTTAAAAAGGAATATATTCCAAATATTCCAGCCTATGCATTATGCATATAGTTCTCATTATTACAACTACTAAAGACCAAACATGTCTCTGAAAAAAGGTATGAGAAACTGAAACAATAATCATAGCAGAAAAATTAAAGCTGAATCGCAAAACAAAGATAATCGCTGCAATCACCCAGAAAGAGTCAAATAACATATGGAGTATCTTTTATCTGTTAGCTGGGAGAAAGAAGTGGTCTCCCATATCATATCTAACATGGACAAAGAAATGGTCACTGATCCCTTTTTCTCTCTCACAATCAATGCTATAAATACAACCTCATTTGCACCCCATTTGTGGCCTACCTCGTCTATGTCAAAGAAGATGAGTCCAAAACTAGCTAGTCTCTACTTCCTTCTTTTAGTGCTCGTGCTACACGCAGATCAGACTTCTGCCGGTTCGTGTTGTTCATTTACTTCTCTTTCATTGTCTCCTAATTTATCAATTCCATAGCTATTTTGTCCAAGATAGATTTACATAAGCTCCGTTTCTTTTTTCTAAAGTAGCTTTTCTTCCGGTCTTCTAATTTTTGTTTTATTAAAAAAACAAGTTAGTCTCATCTTTCACCCAGAACAAACTCAAAACATTTTACATTTTTATTAGTTCCATGGGCATTTCATGTGATCAAGAAGACATTGACACTATAAATTAATAACACGCGGATTTACATACATTTGTTTTTGCAGAGAACTGCATCTATACATCGCCTGCGATGCCATTCTGTAAAGGATGGATGTGCAAGAGCGAATGTTGGACTGAGGCAAAACTAATTGGAGCTACTGTTCAGGGACGCCAGTGCATGCGGGGAGGGTTCAAAGGCTGGTGTTCCTGCCATTTATGTCGAAACTAGCAGGCTCATGTTAATTAGCAAACGGTTGGAGATGTCATCATCGAAGAATAATGAATCAATAGGTGTTATGTCTTTTCGTAGTCTCTTTTCAGTAATTTAGGACAATAATGAAGTCTCTAGAGTTGTCTCTATGTTTGACTTGGCATTGTACTGCATACACCCTCTGGTTTGGTAAGGGAATCGTTTTGCACAAGATTTGAGTCAAACATTGAGAATATAAATCATAAATAACATTTAAGTCGTTAAGTTTAGAAATGTCAAAATTATATAAATAGATTGATCTTGAAAATTATTTTTATAAAAATATTCATATATAACTTTTCAAGAAATATTTATATAGAAAAGAGAATTCAAAGTTGTGCTTTGGTGTCCGTATTCTAGCAACCCCAGCTGTCAGTTTGACTTAGCATTCTACTGCATAGTAGATTTGTATTAAAATATTTATTTTAATTACAATAATTGTCTAGTTTGTTTGGTCATTGCTTTTTTTTGTAAAAAGTACTAGCTCATTGATTCAAGCGAGGAACGACAATGATTTGTAATGTGGAATTTTAGATGTTTGGACAAAAATGTGTACCACCAAGGAAATGACTTAGAAAATGCACATCACAGGTACTAATAAGCAACCAGTAATGGGTTAAATTAATTCGTTTGTGAAAAAGTTTTGTAAAACGTTTTGTGACCCGAGATGCACGTACTGCTGGGTCGAAAGGAACAATGCAGCCAGCAGCCGGGACTCGAGATTCTATGGTCCTATAAGGTATCCTGGTCTATGGCTCCCATGAAATTTACCCAATTTCCAATCATCTTGCCGAACATGGTTGTGTGATCTTTATTATTCTGAGACGCCCAGCATATATTTCAACAGAATTTATCTCTCTAAACTTTACTATTCACCTATCACATCAAATCTCTCTCCTCATGCATGGAGCACTAAACGTGGGTAAATAAAAAACTAATTACATAGTTTTGATGTACACAACGAGACGGATCTTTTGATTTTTTCTACATTTAGTACTCCTTGTATGTGCCGATATTTTGGTGTGATGACAATCTTGTTTTTGCATAGTGAACTTTAGGGTAGAATTTGAGATCTAAACGAGGCCCAAGTCAAGGACAAGCATTCGACAAATGCACTGTAGCTACAGCATTGATTGGCCTTTGCAGAGTTGAGAACCTGATAATAGTACAGAAATCCATGTGCATGGAGCCATGACGTCAAGCGTTCCCATGATGGGGCGAGCCAGGGGAAACCATGAAACGTGTCGGGGAAGATTGAAAACAAGAGTACAAGATGTTTGGATCACACCCAAAATTCAGTAAAGAGATAGTTCCATTGTGCAAATGCATTTGCTGCTCATGCTCGTGTATGCATATACTCTATTGTCGAAGGCATCCAAGGTGCATATATATCATGGAGAGGGACCATGTAGATAGACTTGACAAGATGAAGTGTCTAATTGGTGATGTATGCAATGAGCTATTTGTGGATGGTTTTACAGGATCACTATACAATATAATTTATTATGTGAAATACATATGGATGAATCGAAATATGAATTTGATGGATGTTTTTGAAGAACGTTATTGTTTCTCTGATTTTTTTTGCAAATCTTCATGTGGTTGATTATCTGATTTTTTCGAAACTGATCAGTGAACCAAGAGAAAAAAACTGAATGTCGTTATCGGTAGCAATTTTCCAGAAATAACTCGTCATTATTTGAATGCACTGCTTCCAGTAATAAAAGACCCGCATGCCGCCCCCCTGGGTTACCCGGCTCCACTCAGAACAGCATTCGATAAGCCCGCTCGCAGACGCCTCTCATCCTCTTTCCCACTGCGGCGCCGCCCGCGATCCATCTCTCTCTCCCGTATCTCGCTCCCTCTCCCAGTCTCCTTTAATTTGCTGACCCTCTCCCCCGCTAGCGCTCGTGGCCGGTAGAGCGCTTCTCGTGGCGGAAGTGAGGAGCGGCGGCGGCATGCAGTTGCCGCGTAGGCGCGTTCCTACGTTGCACCGATACGGCAGCAGGGTGCCGTATCCGCGTATGGACACGTGGGGATACGCGTTCAAGGAGGCTATATGTGTACACGCGGCCCATGGGCCGGCGGCACGGCCCGCGGCACGGCCTTTTGGCACGGCCCATGGGCGGCACGGCACGCCTGCCGAAGGCCCGTGCGTGCCATGGGCCGCCGGCCTAGCCCATGGCACGGCCTTGGCCCGCACGGCCAGCACGCGTGACACGGCGGCGGCACGCCCTCCCCCCTCCCCCAACGGCTAATTTGGCCCAGCCGCGGCCCAGCCCGCGTCGCCTCCGCGTCCCCCCGCGTATAAAGGCCGCGGCTCGCCCGCCCCAAACCCTAGCCTCATTCTCCCCCTCACCGCGCTGCAGCCCTCGCCTCTCTCCTCTCTGCGTCTGCTCTCTCGCTCGACTGCTCGAGTCGCTCTCAATCTGGATCTCGATCTCGATCCGAGCCGCCACCGCCGTTCGCCTTGAGCTCGCCGGCCCTGCTCCGGTGACCTCGAGCCCTTTCCTCCTCCTCCTTCTTTCCGGCCTTCCCTCCTCCTCTTCCTCCTCCTCTGGTGTACCATGTGAGTCGTCGTTGAGCTGTCTATTCTTGCGCCATCGGCGTCGGGGTCGGTCTAACGTTGCTTGTCTCATCGTTCTCTGCTTGGATGCTGACTCCTTGGCCTCTTCTCCGGCACTGGGCTCCGGTGGCGTAGGTGAGTTGTCTCGAAACCCTAACCCTAACCCTAGCATCTTCTTCATCTTCTAATCCTCTTCTTGTTCTTGTGTTCTTCGTCTTGTCTGCAGGTTGGTGTCGAACGCTTCATCCTC
Source organism: Echinochloa crus-galli (assembly GCA_900205405.1). Taxonomy (NCBI): domain Eukaryota; kingdom Viridiplantae; phylum Streptophyta; class Magnoliopsida; order Poales; family Poaceae; genus Echinochloa; species Echinochloa crus-galli. The sequence continues at coordinate 442,273 of OAMR01000574.1, forward strand.
CTCCTCTAGAGGCACGATGGCAACAAAGCGCCCCTGCCTACCATCGAGAGACGGTGCTGGAGATGCGGTTAGGGGCCGGAACTGGCCTTCCCACCCTCCTGTGGTCGCGGCCGACGACGAGCACCGCGAGGACCAGGAGGTCGTGGAGGAGATGGAGATCGGGGACGCCTCATGCCGATCGAGGTCGACCTCGACGCCGGCGGCGACGGTCAGGTGGAGGTGGATGGCTCCGAGGACACCAATGGTACTGGTACCTCGTCTGGTAAGCGCACTTCTGCTTGTTGGGAGGATTTTGTGCCGATCTTTGACGAGAATGAGGTGAGGACGCATGCCATCTGTAAACGTTGTGGTAAGAAATTTGTTGCTAGGAATTCGATTGGCACTGGATCCTTGAACAGGCACATGTTAGCTTGTAGGAAAAAACAGGCTGCTAATCTTAGGGTCTAGTCTAGGCTTGCTATGAATGCTGATGGGTTGCATAACTGGGTTTATGATGCTTCTCGTGCTCGTAATGAACTGTGTCGGTTGATTGCTAGGCTGGATCTTCCATTAGGTGTTGGTGACACAGGCCTGGGAAGATTACATTATGAATGCTCAAAATCCTAGATTCCAGAAGGTTTCTAGGCAGACCACTACTAGAGATATGCATAAGTTGTTTGTTGATCAGCGTGCTTTGCTTATGCATTCTTTAACTTCTTGTTCATCTGTCTCTTTAACTTCTGATATCTGGTCTGGTAATGCTAAGGAGGATTACATTTCTGTTGTTGCTCATTATGTTGAGGCTGATTGGGAGTTGCATAAAAATGTTATTGGTTTTAGGCTGATTGATGCATCACATACTGGTGAAAACATTGCTGAAAAAATTGCATCTGTGGTTGAGGAGTTTAGTTTGATTGATAAGGTATTTGCTGTGTCTCTTGATAATGCTTCAGCTAATTCTAAGGCTTTTGATATCTTGCAACCTGTCTTTTTTGGTTACCTGGGCTCTTATCCTGCTCCTACGCGTGATGATCCTCTTAAAGTTCAGTACTTGCTTGTGCATCAGCGTTGTGCATGCCATGTTATTAATCTGATTGTTAAGTCTGGGTTAAAGAGATTCAATCCTTATCTTGAAAATTTCAGGACTGCAATAAACTTTTTGAATTCCTCTAATCAAAGAATTGCATTGTTTAAAAATTACTGTGCTGCTAGGGGTGTTAGACCTAGAAAGTTTGGCTTGGATATGGATGTTAGGTGGAATTCCACCTATTTGATGCTTAAATATTTTATATTCGCTCTCTCATGTATAGAGAGCTATGTGTGGTTTGAGTCAAATTATGGTGAGGCATTGTTGACTCCCCAGCATTGGCATGCTGCTGAACAGATAATGAATTTCCTTGAACTGTTTTACGAGGCAACTGTTACATTGTGTGGTGTTTACTATCCAACTGCTCCACTTATGATACATCATATCCTTGACTTTGCTGAGCATTTGCATAATGCTGAAAATGATCAGGGCTTTAGAAGTATTGCAATTCCAATTAAACTTAAGTTCCTTAAGTATTGGGAGAAAATTCCACTGTTGTATTCTTATGCATTCATTCTGGATCCTAGAGCTATGTTGATAGGCTTCTCTAATGTGCTTGAATTACTTGCTTCACATACTGAAACCTCTTATACTCTTTACTATGCTGATGTGAAAGCTGAAATGTCTAGATTGTTTGCCAAGTATGAACAGAAATTTGGTGCAGCTAGGTCTGAAAGGCATCCTATGCCTGCTGGTCCTGGTAAAAGGAAGCAGGCATGGGGAAAGATCTATGCTGGACCTGGTGCATCCTCTAGCTGTTCCCCTGCATTATTTTCTCCATCTGCATCTGGTTCTGCTGGTGGTAATGAACTGTTAGCATACTTGGATAGTGATCCTGTCAAGGATTGGGGGGAGTCCTTTGACATACTATTGTGGTGGCGTGACTATAAGCTATCTTATCATGTCTTATCAATAATGGCTCGCAATATCATGTCTGTTCCTGTTTCTACTGTGTCTTCCGAGTCTTGTTTCAGCTGTACTGCCAGGATACTTGAAGAGCGGCGACGACGCTTGTTGCCTAAGCATGTGGAGATGCTCACCTGCATGAAAGACTGGGAGCAAGCAACAAGAAAAGAACAACATGCACCTGAGGACACAGAACTGTTGGAGTTGTTCGACAACTTGTACCTGGACGAAGGTGGTGAAGGCAATCAAGGAAGCGGCAGCGGCAGTACTGGCGCTGGGTGAAGGTGAAGCATGATGAAGATGAAACGGAGAATGTAAAATATTCAGTCCTTCATCCCTTGATGTAATCATAATCATGTTCTATTGTTCTAATTCCTAATTTTGCAGGCATTTCTCCATCTTTTGCCCTTTTGGTGCTACAAGACTCAAGTGGTAGTGGTGGCTGTGGCTGTGGGTGATGGCTCTTGGTCTGATCTGATGACTTGTAATAGGATAGATCATAGATAGAACTTTAAACTTTGCCTTGCCACTTGATTCTTGATGGCTTGAAGGCTTGAAGCGTTGAACAACTTGCCACATTCCACTGATGTTGGGCTGTTGGGTATTATAATAGGATAGATGTATGCTTGGACTTGTGAAACTTTTGAGTTTTGAGTTGGCTGTACTCTTTTTTCCTTTCTAGGGTTTCTCACAAGGGTGAGTTTTACCTAGAAAGGTTTTTAATGAGGCAACATTGCACAACAGCTCTTTTTGATAATTAGTTCATCATTTTCATGAAATTTTGACTCTGTGAAGTGTTTACTGTTTTTTTATGTTGGCGTGCCACGGGCCGGCACGGCACGGTGAAAATGGCCGTGGCCCATGGGCGGCACGGCACGGTAAAATGGCCCATGTGCCGTGTCATGGGCCAAAAGCCTGGCCCATAGCACGCCCTGGCACGGCAGGGCCGGCATGGCGCCGTGCCGCGCTGACACGGCACGGCCGTGTTGCGTGTCGTGTCGGCACGACACGGTGGCCATCTATACCAAGGAGCTCATGGTGTAATGGAAAAGGCCACTAGCTAGAAGGCTCCCACCCAGGGTTCAAATCTTGGGTGGCCATCTATAAAGGAGGCCGTGGCCGAGACCTACGGCGTGCCGGTGCCGCAGCAGTCTACTGCCTGATCTACAGGAGCCGCGTCAAGCTCATGCCCCCGAGGTTAGTGGAGACTTGCTTCGCTGCCCAAATTCCCAATTCGATTCTGCACGATCACTGCCACAGAAAACATTTGTAGGATCCACAGAAAAGTGATTTTCAGGTGGGGATGAATTGCTACAGTGCACAAAATGATTTGTAGGAACGGACCATAGTCTGATCCGCTGCTACAAATTTATTTTTAAGGAACGGACCACCCCATGGTGCGCACCTAAAAATCGACAGTGGCCCCACACACTCTCTCTCTCATTTATCTCTGTCTCCGCACTCTCTCTCCTTATCTCTCCGTCTCCTCTCGTCCACATCTCTTATCCCTCTCTCTTTGTTTTGTCACTTCCGGCCACTCTTCTCCGTCTGCTCCCGTGGCTGCCGGCGGCGGACCTAGAGCGCTGCAGCGACGTGGAGGGCGGCAGCGGCCTGGAGGCCTGCGGCGGCGTGGAGGGCGACGACGGCAACGTGGTGGGCTGCGGCGGCCTGGAGGGCTACGGCGGCCTGGAGGGCGATGGTGTGGATGGCTGCAGCGGCGTGGAGGGCGACGGCGTGGAGAGCTCGATAAGCAACCCCACCACCGGCTAACTCCGTGACCGAGCCATTCCTCACCCTCCTATCTCCTTTGGCAGCGCCGCAGGACCCCCACGGAGCTATCCCGACGCCCACGAACTCCGGACCGAGGTCGCCACGCCATCCTGGGCCGCTCGACGCCGGTGAGCGGCCGCCGCGCCGACCTAGCGCCGCTGCTCCCTGCCTCAGCCAGCTCCGGCTGGGAGCGCTGCCCCCAGGCGGCGGCGCGGACGTGCGGCCCCCGCGGCGAGTGGCCTAGCGTGCCCGGCTGGGGCTTTTTTTTGTTTTTAAAATTGATTTGTAGGCGCGGGTGACCATTTCTAGCCATGGGTTCAACGTCCGCACCCGCAAACGTGCTATTTCTAGCTGCGAAAAGCTTAGAAATGCATTTCTAACCGTTGCTACAAACTTTTTCTGTGGTAGTGGATTTGTCCCCTTCGGATCTCTGTTGAATCTTGGGATATATATATGTTGTGTTCTTTCGTCATGGGTGTATTTGGTTCGATGTCTAAGTCATCTTTTTTCTTTTTTGCATAGATGTGTACGTAGTTGAGGCTGATAGATTTTCCCTCAGATAATTTGTAAGAATGCTAGGTGCCGCAGCCGTAGATGCTTTTCTCCGTCTCCAACACAGCAGCAGCATTGACAGAGTTCCGATTGTACGTGCAGGGCTGCCCATCATGCATGTCCCGTACCTATGCATCTTCAGTTTCATCTTTGCTCAAACTCATATATATATGCAGCAGCAACTTGTTCTTCCTTCCGGCTTCCCCCAGCTGGCAGCTCTCACAACAACATAATAGTCATGTGATGTTTAGTTTAGATTCGAAGGTTCATAATACTTAAAAGATTAATATGATACATATTTTTAGCTTTATATTTGTGAAGTGAAATATAGTACATAATCAGATTGCTAGGTTCATGTTGCAAACTGCAAATTAGGACAGTCTGTTATTAACAGACAGCACAGGAGATTAGCTTAAATTATTTTCAGATTCAAAATTTAACTCAAGGATTTATTAGTTAGTTTTTACATGATATAGCCGAAAGGCAAGTTAGGGAGGGGCAGCAATGAAGTGTGCTGCCGAATTTCTAGAATTTCATAAAATATCTTCAAATCTCATTCGTTTTCTAGTGTCTAACGAGGCAAAGAAATCAAACGTGTTGTTTGAGAAGGAAAAAGGGTAACTAGAGGAAAAAAAACAAAAATAGGCTCTCCCTGGACTCTACGTAGGACTTCTTTCTAAGCCTAACATAATTTGAATTTCTCTGACATTCCATGTTTCCGAAAGGGATTCTATAAAATATTTCACTTTTTCTTGTGATGACACAACCTCTTTCACTTCTCGTAGAAGAAGGATGGAACACAAAATGGTTGAATGAACCAGTCTAAATGGGTTCAATTCTAAAGGATAAGAATAGTCTTTGTTGCCTCGGTTGTCTACTGCTCCGTGGGTTGCTAGACTGGGGTTTATGAAATCTAGTTCTTTTGGGGTTATAGTCGATGGCTCTTAATGAACCTATCAGGCACGGATCCCTACAACATCACGGACGTCACCAACAAAATTAGGCACACGTTCACCTCGATCTCTCCCCTCAACAGTATCAGAAGAACTAACTTCTGTCCGTATTGGAGTGGAGCAAGTAATCAGCGTAACCATCCACCGACATGTGGTCCGGGCTAGCTAGCTAGCGTTCTATTTTGGGCAGCTACCGACATGGCTCTCTTATGTGAAAAGGCCGGCCTAGTCTTTTGGAGGCAATTCACCAGCTCGCTCTCGCTTGCCAAGGGGAGGCTTGACAATTTGCGCCTTTTAGACATGCTTACAGGTGCAGGTGTGCAGCTGCGTCTGTCTTCGTCGCCTACCGCCGTTGTCAGCTTCCACCCTGCAGCCAGCCAGCCAAAAGAGTGTCCGCAACGCCGCCTGCATCATCGATTCCGGCGTTTGTAGAATCCCAACAAAGCGCCAGTCCCCGCCGGCCCGGTGAACGTCTCGCAGCTCCGAACCCGGCTCATGGGACACACCTCCTCCAGGCCCTCAAAATTGGTCCTCCCTGGCCCAGGACTTGGCGGTTCCTCGCCCTCCACGCCTGTCACGTCCAGGGATCCAATTCCAAATTTACTAGGTATGCACATTGTAGCTTGTAGGTTGTAGTAGATAACTGATGCACTCAAGGGGAATATATATTGGACTCTCACATTATTAGGTTAAATGTTGTAGGTTATAGGGATCAAGAACTCGGTTGATTCTTGACGCGTATTTTCTGTCTGCTGAGTTACTTGTATATTGATGTGCTAGGTAAAATTCCCCCTTTCTGTTATAGGTTTCTTCCTATCCAAAGTGGCAGAAGCGGGAAGTGAAAGAGGCTATCAAGAGCATCATCCATGGGAAAAAAGGTTTAGTAATTTCCATTCCATCTCCCTGTTCAGTGCTTGGTCAATATATTTGAAAAAGGTAACAACAGGTAGCAGCTGTAGAAATATTGGCATGGCTTAGTAGGTACTCCCAACTGTGAGATATAAAACATTTGTGTATTGTTTTTTTAATAGGTAGCAGTAAATTAACATGTCAGGACACACCCAGACACTTGAAGTGATGTGAACTAGGGTTCCCGATCTTCCGTCAGGTGATGGATAACTCATTTTGGGCGGAGCGCAACACACCGATCCGGCTTCAAGTCAGCAAACTTGAACCCTGCAATCTTAGTACCACGACTCCTCTGGTTATCAACTGTGTCACAGCTTGATGGAAACTAGGGTGCCCAATCTTCCGTCAGGTGAAGGATAATTCATTTTCGGCAGAGCGCAACACACTGATCCGGCTTCAAGTCAGCAAACTCGAACCCCGCAATCTTAGCACCACGACTCCTCTGGTTATCAACCGTGGCACAACCCGGTTGACCTCGTCAAGAAGGCTAATCCATGCCTGCGAAACGAAGAACACAAGCAAGAACTCGAAATAACGCAGCTCTCGATATGAAGTGACACCGCAGATGTATGATTAAGCTCGATAGTTGGGCTTCTACAGACTGATAGACGGTGAAACTGTTTACGACAGATTAATCTAAGCAAAACCCAAACCCTAATGTAGCGGCGGCTATTGATTATATAAGGGTTGGTGCGTGCATAACCCACTAACCACGTCCATAATGGACCCCAACATGATATACGGGCCAACATCCCAAAAGATGGCGGCGCATCACCCTGACAAATTCAGACAATTCCCGATGATTCAGAAGGAATTTTGAGGTGAGACTGGTGCCATTGGAAAGCTTATCTCCTTATCCTTCCAAGCATATGTAGAACATCAAAACCGAGCCCGTATGCGACCTGGGCGACGCTTTTAGTGTGGGCTGCTCCTGGACTCCGAGGCAAACTCGAACTTGAGTTTCTTTGGGCCTCCACCTTGGGGACTCGAATCGGATTAGCCTCGGGCCTTCTTCGTGACTTGGAAAACCTTGTTGGTCTCCTTCTTCTCCACCCCATGCACCACTCATGGACATATGCATGGGTGTCATGTCCTCATCATCCTCCCCTTCTTGACGAAAAGTCGTCCTTGGCGTTGATTGTACTTGAATCCAATCCTGCATAACACAATGAAGAACGGGGTTTCAAAAATAAAGCAAACCAAAATAATTGTGGGGAAGAATCTGACCGTGTGTCCAATTTTGTATTGTGTCATGTCGCATAAAAATATCAGCAAGCTTATAGGCTCTTTGATCGGAAGACACACAATGTTTGTCATTAGTATCCTGCAAAAGATTAGAACCAACAAAAGACACTACAGGAATAGATGGTTCATTGCAAGAAAAGTCAGCACCAAAAAGCATAGGTAGCCACCAGCAATTCTCCTCTTCTTGGAAAACACAACTTCTAGAGGAATCTATGATTATATTTACATGATGGTTCCCCTGTGATCGATCACAATCTTGCACCACAGAAGGAGAATTTATATTGCTACGAATGTAGACTCTGTGTATCAGATATTGTCCTTTGTTATCATATTTGCCAATAACATGATATGTGTTTAGAAAACCATGGCAAATTAGCATGATGGAAAAGTCTGTCTTTCAAACAATATAGGTTACACAAATCATCAAATTCATTATAAGTATTTAAAGAAGACAATAATTTTTGCTCATCGAGTGCACTAGGAATTGGAATGAACACTTTATTTTCAATACAAGTGTACAGCTCCAAAGTATGTGCATAATTAATATGGACCAGTGGTGGGTGTAACAACCCTAAATTTTCTCATAGGATTTGATGAATGCAAAAATGAGGATTTAAATTTTTTTGGTGAATTGTTGTGCATGCAAACCAACATATAAGATTGCTTCTAATTGCTCCCTTTGCTCTTAGGCAAATTTAAATTTAAATAAAAATAATTTGAAGTGCTAAGGACCAAATAGTTGTGATTTGGAGTTCTATTGGTTTTATTGGATTTTTGGTTGTGTTTGAATTCAAATTCTAGATTTGAATTCTAACAAATACTAACTAAACTAATTCAAACCCTGCTAACTCCTTTGGGCCGAATCTCCAAACCCAAGTCCAAAAAACCACCTTTAACTCTTCTCCGAGCCAGCCAACTGAATCAGCCCAGCCGGCCTTTCAGCCCAGCAGTGGCCCAGCAGCTCACCCGCACCCCCAACCTTTTTTCTGTCGCCGACAGGCGGACCCCGCCTGTCAGCTTTATCGTCTTCCCCTCTCTTCCCCGCGCGCGCGGCACTCTGCTCTCTGCCGCCGCGGCCGTGACCCGAGCCGGTCCCATCAGCCCCCTTCAAGGCCCGTCGCAATGACGACGTGTGTCCGCGGAAGCTCAAACCCTCCATCTCGTCGTTCGTGCCCACAAACCCTAGCGCCGAGCCCTATAAGATCCCCCACCGGGAGGCCATTCCCCCTTTGAGCCACCGCTGCCCCCCTTGGGGTTTCCGATCCAGAGTTTCGAGGGGTGAGGAGAGGGAGGTGGAGTTAGGGTTGGAGGAGAGGAGGGGAGGAGCACGGGGGAAGCCGAGGAGTTGCCTTCCCGCGACGAAGCCGAGGACCGCGGCCGCCGCCGCCGCGGTGGACGCCGGAGAAGAGCCGGACGGAGCTGTTCGTGGGAGCGTGAGGATCACCGGCGAACCACGAGTCTTCCTCAAGCTGCTGAGTACGCCGACTAGCCCCTAGGTGAGCCGTCGTCGTGAACCCCATGTTCTTCCCCTGTTCCGGCCGAGTGCCGCCGCCCTTGTAATCACCGTCGCATCTGTGCTCGCCGTGCCAGCCTCTCTGGAGCCAGCCTTCGTGCTATGCCTCGTCTTCTGCAGGACCCCGACAAGCCGCTAACCCTTTTTGCAACCGCCGTCGACTGAACCGCAGCCGAGGCCGCCGCAGCCGAGCTCTGCTCGCCGCGCGCGCACCCCTAATGCGTGTCGCGGCCGTGGGCAACCACGTGCCTGCGCACGCGCACCTAGCCGCATTCCAGCCATTGCTGGTAACCGCGCGCGCGCAAGCCTACCCTTTTTCCCGGCCGTGTGCTACTGCGTCGCCACTCAGCGCCGCCGGCTGGTCGCCGCCGTGCCCCCCTTTTTCCGTTGAACCGTCGCCGCCGCGGACCTGGGATGCCAGGACCCTGCGCGTGGACGCGCGTGGTCAAGCCAAACGAAACCCCGGCCAATCTTGAATCTGGCCGTGGCCCTGGGGCGTCTCTGCTCAGCGCCGCCACTGCGCT
>OAMR01000574.1:451814-464148 GCA_900205405.1 Echinochloa crus-galli
GTTGACTGGTCAATGTTGACCATGTCAACGCTGACGTCATCCGGGCCCACGATGACGTCAGCAAGGCTGACCCCACTGATGACGTCAGCAGGCTGATTATTTGTCTATTTTTCTTTTTTGGAAATTATTTAATATATTCAGAAAATAATTTAAACTTCGAAAATTAATAATAAATCACCCGTAGCTCAAAAAAATATGAAACCAGTTTCTATATTTTTCTAAAATCATGACCTACGCGTTAGTGTAGAGTTTGGTGTTCCTTGGGTCTTCTTTCCTCGCTGTTTTTGTGTTTATTTGCTAGTAGCCGCGTCTTATTTCACTTTCCGCGACTCTAGGAGCTCCGGAGAGCCTGGGGGAGCCAGACTACCCCGACAACTGCTTTGAGGAGGAAGAGGAAGCTTACCCAGGTTCACGCCCGACCAATCTCTGAAATACCTATTAGACATGCAACTAGTATGCTAGCGCCTTACTTTACTCGTATGATAAACCTGCACTGCCTTTGTTATCATCCTGTTACCTTGCTACCTACTACTCACTATATGAAATATGCTATGCTATTCATGTGTTGGGATGGTTGTGATTTGATCCTCTTGGCGTGAGTTGTGGGTGGTATGGGAGGTGTAGTGCAGCTAGGCGGTGTAAGCGAGTAATAACAACTCGATCGTTTGATCGGGGTGCTTGGGGATTGTACTCGGGAAGTCCCTACGAAGTACCTGTTGCGGGTACATGGTTCTTGGATATTTGGTTACTTGAGGAGTTTGGGCGGCAATACCTGTTATGGGTGTCGATTGCGGACCGTTGCGGCGGATCGCTTATGACGCTGATACTCGCTTTACCGACAATTAAGGACCGAGTCGAGTTCCACCTTTGGACGTGGGAATACCGTGCTCACCATCTACCCGGAGGAGAGGGAGGAGGAGAGCAGTGGAGGGAGAAGAAGAGGGAGCCGGGCTAAGAAGGTTGATATGTGTAAGGGGGACTCGTTGCGGCGTACTCTCCCTGATTTACCACGGCCCCCGACTGGCCCCGGTGGGAATGTTTCACATCCCTGGGGCAGATGTTAGATCAGATGTTTCCCGAGCCCGGGGAGACAGGATTGGCGCCGTAACTGTTTAGGGTCTATGCTGTGGGCTGTGTCTCAGGTTGGTTGCGGACTAGCCTTGCAGCTCGGATGGATTCCTAGAGTGTCGCCTCTGCAGAGTGTAAACTATACGTATAGCCGTGTCCACGGTTATGGACGACCCGCCTCTGATAAATTCCGACTAGCATGGGAATCTGCTTTCTTACCTCATCCATGATTTGGGTTATGAGAGATTGGTCCAGCGTTGCTGATGAGACAATGTGGGGAGGGAGCTCACCGATTCGACTAGTGAGCGAAAGGTGTTGGTGGATGATGTTTGCGGGAACCTGCTGTGGCAAGACGAGCCCAATGTGAATGTGAGGCTGATGGTTGGATTTGGGGAGAGGATGTGCTTGTGAGGAAAGGAGTTGGTGATGAGATGAATTTGGGTTATTGCTGCTGCTTGCATAGGAAAACCGTGGCTTAAACCTAGATTATTCCTATACCTTAGAATAGGCCACTTTAAAGCTTGCTTCATATTATGGTTGGTGACGTGAACCTGTCCCATTTCCTTGGGGACAGACTTTGGGTTCTCAGGTGAAGATCCCGACCACGAGTTCAACCAGGACGGGTGGTACGATTGAAGGTTGCGCGCTATGCTCAAGGATGCCTGTGGGAAGTGGACCCAGATGGTTTAGCTACCGCTTCGTAGTTGTTTCTTATTGTCGATTTAGCCCAGAGGGCTTGTACCAGACCACTATGTTTTATATATGTCATGTAATGGATCTTTTATCGTTGTATGGATGTGATGTTCGACTGAGATGAGTTCTGTATGAGATAGCTGCTATTCCTGGGACTATCTCAAGGGTACAGGGAGTCGGATTCTTGTCGTTGAGAATCCGGTTCGTTTCAGTTGGTATCAGAGCCATACTTGACCGTAGCGTATAACCCTTAGACTGGAAACCTAGGACAGAAGCTCTAACGGAGTCTCTCATTTTATATGAAACTCCTTGGACTGTTTCAAAACTATACTTATGTAAATCTCAACTATTTACACTATTTTTACCCTTACCTTATCTTACTAACTTGCTAACTTACTAACAACCCCACTAATTGTCTGGCAGATGGAAGCAAGAAGAGAAGCCGTTGAACGTCAGGAGATCAGGACAACCGGAGCAGAATGTGAAGGTTTCGCAGTACTGTTGAGGGAGCTGTTGCAAGAAGTGGGGATAGATGTGGACAACATCTTCTACGAAGGATGGACCTACGGGCCTGGTGAAGGAGTCCTGAAGAAGTTGCAGATGGTTGTGCCGCACATCATTGGGCGCCCAAGGTCACTGAGACTTCAAGCTGTAGCCAGCGAGAGCTCCTTCAGCCGAGCAGTGCAGACAGTTGCCATGAGGATACTCCGCCTTGCTACACACGTGTACCGGGACCAGCTCTGCAACACCCGCTTTCGGTACATGCCGCGGGCCCTTGAAGACCCAAGCGACAGAGCCGCAGTCAGTTCCTACGCACACGCGGCTAACCGAGAAAGAAATGCAACTTTGCAGACCACGGTGCGGTGTGTGGTTGAGCAGGAATACCTAAACATGGGCCTCGAAGAGAAGGTGGTCAAGCTAAGGGAGAAAGTGTGGGAGAGTGTTGACGTAAAATCCGCACCTCACGCCAAGCACACAGCAAGCCGAATTAGCTGGCTTCACACGTGGCCCGGGCTTGAATCCGGAAGCGTGCCAGTCAGTTTGCCTGAAAACTAACAAAGGGACAAAAACGTTTAGATCAAAACCTGGAACATGCCGGGTGAGACCAGACAGTTCCGTATTTGCGGCATCGAAGCCAATCTTGAGAGACATATAGCTACAGAGAAGCTATCTGTCAGCAGTTAAAGCCAGATTAGATTAATCCACCGCATGATACAATCTAATCATGAAAAGCTAAAAGCACTCAATGTTTAGTTACGAACCCACAACACAGTCACGAATTTATATTGAAAACAAGAATGCATAGGCCGAAAGCAGCACCCGTCAAGCATGATAGCAAACAAGTTAATCCACCGCATGATACGACTTGTTTGTAACCACGCCACTAATCAGATTAGATTAATCCACCGCATGATACAATCTAATCATGAAAAGCTAAAAGCACTCAATGTTTAGTTACGAACCCACAACACAGTCACGAATTTATATTGAAAACAAGAATGCATAGGCCGAAAGCAGCACCCGTCAAGCATGATAGCAAACAAGTTAATCCACCGCATGATACGACTTGTTTGTAACCACGCCACTAATCAGATTAGATTAATCCACCGCATGATACAATCTAATCATGAAAAGCTAAAAGCACTCAATGTTTAGTTACGAACCCACAACACAGTCACGAATTTACATTGAAAACAAGAATGCATAGGCCGAAAGCAGCACCCGTCAAGCATGATAGCAAACAAGTTAATCCACCGCATGATACGACTTGTTTGTAACCACGCCACTAATCAGATTAGATTAATCCACCGCATGATACAATCTAATCATGAAAAGCTAAAAGCACTCAATGTTTAGTTACGAACCCACAACACAGTCACGAATTTACATTGAAAACAAGAATGCATAGGCCGAAAGCAGCACCCGTCAAGCATGATAGCAAACAAGTTAATCCACCGCATGATACGACTTGTTTGTAACCACGCCACTAATCAGATTAGATTAATCCACCGCATGATACAATCTAATCATGAAAAGCTAAAAGCACTCAATGTTTAGTTACGAACCCACAACACAGTCACGAATTTACATTGAAAACAAGAATGCATAGGCCGAAAGCAGCACCCGTCAAGCATGATAGCAAACAAGTTAATCCACCGCATGATACGACTTGTTTGTAACCACGCCACTAATCAGATTAGATTAATCCACCGCATGATACAATCTAATCATGAAAAGCTAAAAGCACTCAATGTTTAGTTACGAACCCACAACACAGTCACGAATTTACATTGAAAACAAGAATGCATAGGCCGAAAGCAGCACCCGTCAAGCATGATAGCAAACAAGTTAATCCACCGCATGATACGACTTGTTTGTAACCACGCCACTAATCAGATTAGATTAATCCACCGCATGATACAATCTAATCATGAAAAGCTAAAAGCACTCAATGTTTAGTTACGAACCCACAACACAGTCACGAATTTACATTGAAAACAAGAATGCATAGGCCGAAAGCAGCACCCGTCAAGCATGATAGCAAACAAGTTAATCCACCGCATGATACGACTTGTTTGTAACCACGCCACTAATCAGATTAGATTAATCCACCGCATGATACAATCTAATCATGAAAAGCTAAAAGCACTCAATGTTTAGTTACGAACCCACAACACAGTCACGAATTTACATTGAAAACAAGAATGCATAGGCCGAAAGCAGCACCCGTCAAGCATGATAGCAAACAAGTTAATCCACCGCATGATACGACTTGTTTGTAACCACGCCACTAATCAGATTAGATTAATCCACCGCATGATACAATCTAATCATGAAAAGCTAAAAGCACTCAATGTTTAGTTACGAACCCACAACACAGTCACGAATTTACATTGAAAACAAGAATGCATAGGCCGAAAGCAGCACCCGTCAAGCATGATAGCAAACAAGTTAATCCACCGCATGATACGACTTGTTTGTAACCACGCCACTAATCAGATTAGATTAATCCACCGCATGATACAATCTAATCATGAAAAGCTAAAAGCACTCAATGTTTAGTTACGAACCCACAACACAGTCACGAATTTACATTGAAAACAAGAATGCATAGGCCGAAAGCAGCACCCGTCAAGCATGATAGCAAACAAGTTAATCCACCGCATGATACGACTTGTTTGTGACCACGCCACTAATCAGATTAGATCAATCCACCGCATGATACAATCTAATCGTGAAAGGCTAAAAGCATTCATTGTCCAATGCAAACCCACGAACACACGTTCACTCGTGAGAGCACTACCGAATGCGGCTATTTAGCCGAATCGGGGTCCATGGCGAAGGAACAAGCCTAATCGGTAAAGATAAATCTATCAGATCGAATCGAATTCTAATCCACCGGATGATTAGCTCTAAGACGACCCAAAAACCTGCATCTACCGCATGATACCCGGTTCTGTCAAGATCTACACGATGCCGACAAGCTTGAACCCGCGACACGTAGCAACCTAGATCGGTTTCGGATTCGGCTATGAGGGGATAAGTCGTCGCACCGTAAAGCAGAGCCGATTCTAGCCGATCTAGATTGGGCAAAGGTGTGTTGCATGAATTAAGCACATAGTAAAAAAGGAGCAACACGGGGTAACTTAATGAATCTGTTAGATCTTGCCGAAATCTAACAGAGCCGATAACTTGGTCCATACTAGATCTTAGCCCACCGCATGGCTCATGACCTAACAGAGGAACCTTCTTGAAACCACAACTTAAATCCACCGGATGATACTAAGCATGGTAACAAGACTACTTGCATCAAAGCTTAAATCCACCGCATGATACTAAGCATGATACAAGGTTGCCGGTACTTACGGAGGTCGACGGATCGATGACTCCTCTCGAAGAACTCGACGACTCGACTAAAGGACTCGATGTTGGCACGGGGCCGGTTTGTTGTATGATTGATTCGATTGTCTTTTACAGCTGCCATGGGTTTATATTTATACCCAGGTCTTGATACAACTCCTAGTCGGACACGACTACAACACTTGTTTCTAAAAATAAATGACGAATCTTCGTGTCCACATAGCTTTCCTTGTTCGAACCGGCCTTTTCCTTATGTTGATCCACGTCATCATGTCTTCCCGAATGCTACCACTCTTCGCCTGCGGAACAATGCCTCTGCCGAATGATGACGCATTCCCGACCGCAGAGTATCTCTGCCGAATATTTCAGCCGAATGGCGACGCGTTCCCGACCGCAGAGCATCTTTGCCGAATGCTTCAGAAAAAACCCTTTTAGCCGAATGGCATCCTTCTACCAAATCCGGCCCACATGTCAGCCTCTTCCTGGTGCCAATTTTTGGTGTCAACACATGCCCCTTCAATTTCGGGATAAGAGGTAACTTTTATCTCGGAATTGACCAAAAGCACTTAACATTTCCAAGTTGGTTCTGCTCGGCACCCGCTTTTCCTTCCGAATCTTCAGAGCTCTCATCCGGATCCGAACCCTAAGTCATCGTCTTCCAAGATCCAACCTTCAAATGGCGGACCAAGATCTTGCTCTCCAGGTAAACTTCAATCCCCTCAAGCATGTTCGGCACTCTTCTTTCGATTTGCATTTTAAATTTCTTCTCATCCCCTTTGATAGGCCCTAGCTGCCGAAATCCTCATCCCTGTTGAGGAAAAATCTCCATCCTATTTCCTCGGTCCCGTAGGAGATTCAGATCCTTCTGAAATCATTGCGGCCGAATCTCAGCGGATTCCTTTTAAGATTTCACTGACAAGACCTCATGAGTGGCAAGATGCTTTCAAGAACTGGCCTTTGCCCCCAATCGCCGGATGGAGAAACTGGTACAAAAGGATCTCTGACGATAAAAGTCCCCAGACACAGAATTGGGACAGCCTTCGTATTTCTCATTGCTTGGAGCTATCTCTAGCTGAAACACCAAAGAATGAGAACCTTCTGATCGCAGCTTGCCACTTCTGGTCCAATGGTGCAAATGCTTTTCTCTTCGGCCATGGCCCAATGTCCCCTACCTTAGCCGATGTCTACATGATGACCGGCCTGAATGTTACAGGAACTGTGCATCCATATGACCATAAAGGTTCCTCCAAGCAGACAGGAGTAAGAACAGGGGTTGGATACAAGAGATATATCCAGAATCATATGTCTGATGGTCCTCTGACTGATGTCGAATACAGAGCTTTCCTGAACATGTGGCTATGCAGATCAGTTTTTTGTGGCAAAGCCAATGAGCCAACCTTGAATCACATTGTGATGGCTGAAGAGCTGGCTGCTGGAAAAGTCATCCCACTTGGGAAATACCTCCTGGGAAGCGTTTACCATATGCTCAACCAAACCACCCACCTGATGCACACTAGCAAGAAGATCCCCTGTGTCAATGGTCCCTGGTGGTTCGTCCAGATGTGGCTGCAATTATATATGCACCAAATCGTTGCTATTGATCTCAACAGCCGAGACTTCCCTTCAATCAATTATAAAGAAGGAGAAACCCGAAGAACCAAAGGTTGTCAAACTTATGGAGAAGCTGCCTCCACTGTATCCATCAACAAGACCATCGGTGAACTATTTGAGCTCTTCTTCAGGGGTTTTGCCAATCCTCTTTGGTTCCCTTATTTGGACAATGACAACCTTACTCTCCCTTGCGAATTCAGCTTTGAGACTGGATGCACTGATGTACAATCTGTAGCAATTTTTAATGCCTTCATCCAGCCCTGCATCCTGCCAGCCGAATTCTGTGGAGGGAGGCTAGTCCAAAGCACTTATGAATATTATCAGCCAAACATGATGGCTAGACAGTTGGGATGTGGCCAAGTGCCCCCTAGGCTATTCCTCCATGAATTCCTCAGGCCTAGGGAGATAGTCAAGGATTTCACAGAAACAAGAAGGATTTTCAACTATAAATGCTGTGGAACTATTTATGCACCTGATCCTTTTGTGCCAATAATATCTGCTCATCCTTCCTTCACTCTCTGGTGGCAAGAATTCCATGATCATATCTTCAACATGCCAATTCATCCCTTCTGCCTTGAATTAATGCCTGACTATCAGCCAACTGCAGAGGTAATATGCTTATTCCTTTATCTATCTTAACAACATTGGCCCCAATTAATTCTGACTCTATTATTTTGCAGGACATAACACCTGCTCCTCTTGCCAGGGTAATTTTATACAAAACTGCAGGCCCAATCTCTGCTTTGGGGCACCAATCCCCTACCTTGGCTCAGCTGATGGCTAGACAAGCTTCTTTAGATCCAATACTTACTAGACCATCATCTGTCAAGAGGAAAACCCTCCTTATAGCTGCTCCCTCGGTTGTAAAGAAGAAAAGAACAAGTAGCAAAATCAAGGTCAGAGTCCTTCTTCTTTGACTATAATGCTTTTGGTGTTTTTGCTCAGCTTTGTTTCTTTTTGATTTCAGTCTAAAGAACAACAGCCAGCAATCAGTACAGGTCCTGCCGATGCTCCAATGATTGGTAAAATTTTCTCACATTTTTGTCTCTAAAGTTCCTCTTCATCGGCATTTATTCCTTTTCAGTTTCAGAGCAAATCTCAATAGACCCAATTTCGGAGAATCCTCCTTCTCATCAAGAACTAGCTTCAGCTTCTCCTGATGTTCCTCAACTAGAAGCCTCTTTTCCACCAACAGATCTTCCAAGCTCTCCTCAGCATGACATACAAGAATCTTTGCCTGAGCTCGAGCTGCCCTCTCTTTCCATCCAAGAGACCAGGAATGAGGTAGAGATAATTACTCAGTCTTCCAGCTCTTTATCCAATGAATCATCAATAATTCGGCAATATCTTTTTCAGGAGAAAACCACTTCTTCACCCAGCTATTCATTTGCTGTGGATGATCTAGTTGCCGAACAAGGAGAAGAAACCTCTTCTGGTCAAACTTTATCAGAGGAGAATCAAGCAAAACTGAAAGAAATCCTCTCTTTTCTGCATAAGGACATTCGGGAACAAGTTACCAATGCTGATCTTTTAAGAGATTTGCTTGAATCATTTGATCAAGATTTTCCTGCCGATATCAAGACTTCTTTAGATCCAATTTCCAGATTGGATGATCATTTTATCGCAGTGAAGCAAGCTCTGAAGAATCAATCTACTCAACCAGCCTTGGAGCAAAGGAGAACTCTGGTTAAGCAATCTGTAAAAGATCTGCATACTCAAGTCCAGAATGATAAGGAATTATTAACCAAACTGGAATCTGAACTTGAAATGAAGGAGATCAGAAAAGCTGCACTTGAAGCCGAATTGAAAAATCTATCGGCCGAAATTGAAGCTGACAAGAAGAAAATAGTAGAGCTTCCCAAGCTAACAGAGAAGAGGCGAAAGGAAGCCTTAGCAGCTCTAAACGAAGACAAACAACTCAAGGCGAAGCTCGCTGCCCTGACCAGAACCCAAGAAGCTGATAAAAACTTATTAGAGAACATCAGCAACATGATATCAAATGCCAAAAATGTAATCTCAAAGTTCTTGGGTGTGTGAATTATGTTTGATAGCCGAATGTTTTATTAACCCTGTAATCTTGTCATCCTTTCAACTCCGTTTTTCTTTCATTCGGCAAAGTTGGCCATAATAGTACTTAGACCCGAAAACGCTTCAACTATGACATAGCCGAATCCCATCCAGTCAAAGCCGAATACGACTCGATAAGAATCCCAAACGACATGAGAACCGATCGGCTGGAAAATCCTTTCCACCTTCCGAACTCTTCGGAATACGTGCCACGATCTTTGGCCATGATTTTCTCTGCGGGTTCTATAAATAAACACCCAAGCAGCCCACAGTTTCTTCACCAAGTTCTTCGCCTTCCAAGTTCTTGCCGGCCCAAGCCATTCTTTTCCCCATCCACAGTATTTCCGAGGAACTTCCAATGGCCGACAACAACAGGAGGCGCCCGGCTGCCGATGAGGCCGAAGGAAGTCGTGCCGGCGCTCGCCGCAGGTGAGTAGCTGCTTGCTTCTCTTTGTTCTTCTCGAGATTTCCTCCCTCTTTCTTGACGAACCCCTTTGTTCTTTCAGGGTAATCCAATGGATTGCCGGCGCCGGTGCGCCAGTCGCAGCTCCAGCCGCCGCTCCTGCGGCATCTTCGAGTTCGTCCAATCGATCTCTCGAATCGGACGACTACCGCTACACGGTTCGTCACGTCATGAAGCAGAGCCGATTCTAGCCGATCTAGATTGGGCAAAGGTGTGTTGCATGAATTAAGCACATAGTAAAAACAAAGCAACACGGGGTAACTTAATGAATCTGCTAGATCTTGCCAGAATCTAACAGAGCCGATAACTTGGTCCATACTAGATCTTAGCCCACCGCATGGCTCATGACCTAACAGAGGAACCTTCTTGAAACCACAACTTAAATCCACCGGATGATACTAAGCATGGTAACAAGACTACTTGCATCAAAGCTTAAATCCACCGCATGATACTAAGCATGATACAAGGTTGCCGGTACTTACGGAGGTCGACGGATCGATGACTCCTCTCGAAGAACTCGACGACTCGACTAAAGGACTCGATGTTGGCACGGGGCCGGTTTGTTGTACGATTGAGGTGGGCTAAGATCTAGTATGGACCAAGTTATCGGCTCTGTTAGATTTCGGCAAGATCTAACAGATCTGCAAGGGCAGCCGCTTCCCTGAGGTCGGCGAGATCCACCGTGTTGTGGCATGATTTGCGGCTGCTGCGGCGGTGAGTGCTCTACAAACTGCAGCAACCATATTGAAAATACTTGACCAAAAATGGAGAGAGAAATTAGAGAGAGTCGCGAGGGAATTTTCATACCTCGCTTGTTTATTCGCCTTGGATTGGAAAGCTGTAGGTGCTCTTGATGCTTGGATTATGCTCAGCGAGGGAAAAAAGGAGCAGGCAGCAGAGAAGCCAGTGCCACTGCGATGTAGGCCCGCATCAAGCAATTCAAGCCTGAGGCCACCGAGCGAGATGACGACGATGAGTGGGAGCCCGATTCGACCATGCTCGAGCTCGATTCATCCTCAATGAAGCTTGATGCGCCTATGCTCGAGCTCGATTCATCTTCATCGGAGCTCAATTCGGACATGCTCGTGGATGTAGGATGCCTTGCACGTAGAGACCCCGATCTGGTTGAGCAAGAGGACGGCGTCGGGTACCACGCCGGCCGTGCCATCGAGGAGCGCGAACGCGGTGTCAGGGATCCCGCCGGCCTCACTGCCAAGGATCATCAGACGGTTGTCACACCCCAAATTTTTGGATTTGGCATGTGAATAGGTAGTACAATTACAACAATGATTTTCTCTTATTTTTTTTAAATTTTTCCAAGGTTTATATAACAACAGGGAATTTAGTAAAGGAAAACAATTACTTTTTCTAAATAAAATAAAATGACATAGGTTAAATAAATTGTCGGATGCATTCATGTTGCTATATTTCTGTATTATTTAGAATAGTTTTGCTCTGCGGCGGAAAATTCTTTGAATCATTTCGGCCTAAGGATAGACCTCTACCGCCTCTCATCTGTGTTGTCAAACTTGCGCCTCATGCTCTGACATGTGTGGTCCTGCTGCGTTTGATGATCGCCGACGAGGGTTGCCAGCACCAGGGAGAACTACTCTGACATCGTCCTGAAGCACGTTTGCCGTTTGAATCTATCCTGTACCAGAAGCACCACCGCTGCGACAGGAATCGAGAACTGTTGTTGCTCCTGCGTATCACCGCCTCCCTTCTCCGTCGGTGAGCTGCTCTGCAAGAATTATCTCTCTTCTCTATTCATTATCTAAGCCTATTGTGTCGGCTTGTTTGTTTCTGCATGCAAGCAAACATGCAAAGCCCATACACGTACCTGCACATTACCAATGGTATATATCCCAAGCAAGCTGTTGCATATAATCCCTTCTGTCAATCTATGGATAATCACGTATGTCCATCGATTTAACAAGTTTGCATTCTTTCTTGCCTAACTTACTGCAACGGCAAACTGTCTTGATATCAGTTCATCCCATGTCATGTATTAAAGGCACAATACCAGTTTTTCTGTTCAATAATCTCTATAGTTACTGTGTTGACCACTGTAAATTAAATATTATTTTATTATTTGAATTTATGTTATTGCAATGGTATAGTATCTAAATTATTGTTTCTATACCATTGTACCATGGCATGAAATCAAATTATTAAAATAATATGCTAAGCATACACTGTTCCCTTCATATGTCACTCTTCCTATTTGTTTATCTAGTTCTTTTCCTGAATTTAGTCTGGTTCAAAATCCATCTATCTAGTTTTCTATTTTTTTTTCTATCGCCTAAAAAAAAGAAGAAGAAGCTATTTTCCTTTCCCTGGTGAAACTCTCCCACGACCTGCACCTCCTGGCCAAATCCTAGCAGCGGCACTGTCTTCAGCCAGAACGGAAGGCACTCAGATTATTTCTTTTCCGGTCTCACGACAGATCGGCGTTCCTTCTCCTATCTGCATGCCAAGACGAGTTGGGCTAGGACTCGAGATCGATTCTGCTGATATCCAGTTGGGCCTGCAGCACTCACGCATATGGAAGGAAATCAACCAAGCCAGTCG
>OAMR01000574.1:465723-477469 GCA_900205405.1 Echinochloa crus-galli
TCAATGCTCTTCGAGCGTCTGAACTACCCAGTGGACTCTCTTCTTCTTCAGTAAGATCAGATTGCCCAGGAAGGAGAACTCTTGGCAGATCGGACTTGAGAAAAGGTGTACCACTCCTGTTCTTGGCGAAAGACAGTAAACATTTGTTAATGAATTGGTTGGCAGCAACCTTTACCATCTGTTGATGTTCTTCAGACAATTCTTCCAAAGTGACATCCATGATGTCGCTCAACTCAGGCATCTTGAAAACTTGTGTGGGTCCCACTGGGCGTGCCAAAAAGTGTGTTGACGTAAAATCCGCACCTCACGCCAAGATCACTAAGATGCACCCTACCAATTCTTTCATGGACAGATCGGCGATTGGCAACATTTTGCCTATGTTCGACATACCCATTATTGCACTCAGGACAGTTATTCTTTGTAGGCAGCTTTAAACCTTCGTTCCAACAGTGTCTGAAGAATGCACACCCCCAATGCGCTCGTTCCTGCTCTCGAGCATACTCTTCTTGTTCTTCCTCAAACCTTTCTTCTTCGCGCCTTCTTTTCTCCTCCTCGTATTCACGCCTTTGAAAACGCTCTTTTTCTTGCCGACGCTGCCATTTGTTGAGGAGAATACGTGTAGTAACTCTGGGTTTAAAGGATTCGCCCACTTCAAATCGGCTATTCGGGAACCGAAGATTTTTCCGGCGAATTTGTTCCATTGTGATCTGCCGAGTAGGAGGGCCGAAACAACAGTGCCTTGCCTTCTTTGAGGTTAAAACTTTCAATCTTCCCTTTTCTCCAGATGGAACAGCATTTACCATATTAACCGAGAACCCGATCATATTCTGAGGGAAAGGGTTACTGTCCAGTTTCATTTTGTTGTCGAATTTCAAATGTCCTTCCTGGATAGCTTTCTGAATCTTCATCCTAAAGACTCTGCATTCATTAATGGAATGAGAATTTCTATCATGAAACCCACAGTACCTCTTATCTTTCACTCCATCGGGCCGAAGCATAGAATGCCCCTCTGGCAATTTGATTCGGCCTTCTTTCACCAGGAACTCAAACAATTTGTCTGCCTTAGTCACATCAAAATCATATGTTCCTTTCATCTGTTTGATCCATCTTTGAGTCATTGTAACTGGTTCTTTGCTCCACACTATCTCTGCTGCAGCTATTTCCTCGCTATCTTCATACTCATCTTCTTGATCTGCTCTTTCAAGGAATTGGTTATAGATGTCAGCTACATCATTATTTTTAGCAAATCTGACATCTTTCTTGAAACCATACGCCTGGTTACTCATCAAGGCCAATCTGTGCGACAACTGGCCCAAATCATCAAACTCCATCCCGAACAGCTTCTCCCGAACGGCAGGCAGCATGCCAGCTACAGCCATACCAGCCAATTGATCATCAGGTATGTTCAGAGAAAAGCACATACTCTTAGTTTCCCTAAACCTCCTGAGGAACTCTGTAGGTGTTTCATTATTCCTCTGCCTTAAGCTGGTCAAGTCAACCAACTTTTTCTCGGTACTGCCAATGTAATAATGAGCATGGAATTTCTGTTCCAGGTCTTTCCAAGTACAAATCGACTGAGCAGGCAAAGAAGCAAACCACGTAAAAGCTGAACCCGTCAGTGACAAAGGAAAGTATCTAATTCTGAAAGCCTCATCTGCCGAAGCCTCTCCAAGCTGCATCAGATATCGAGCTATATGTTCCACAGTACTTGTATCATCTTGTCCTGAAAATTTAGTAAACTCTGTAGGCACCTTGACTCTATTCGGCAATGATACCCTTTGGTACCATTCAGGGAAAGGAGACGAGTACATGTATCCCTGATTTTTAGGCTTCAGACCGAATTGATTTTGCAATACATCGGTCATTTTTTGCACCATGAGGTCAATACTGGTGTCTTGATTCCCTGGTCTCCCAGCAAGCATACCTGCAGTACCAACATATCCAGGATTCGGGAGAGCGTCGATAGCATTGTAATCCATAAACTCCGAATATCCGTTTCCATACAAATCCCTCTGCAGTCTGTTGTTCAAGGGAGATATCTTGTAAGCAGAAGCAGGCGGATTCCCTGTGGTGCCGAATGCCATATCACCGTATGTGCGAGTTTTCGGCAGTGCAAGCTGAGGATCTTGCCGAATCGGTTGTCCATTTATATCTTTAACACCAGAACCTCCAGTTTCATCAGCATTTCCTTTACCATGTGGTTTCTGAACTGGTGCTTGAACATTGAAGTATGTCGGGCCACCCAATTGCCCATGTGTCTGCTCAAAGGGTTTATCCACATGCTGACCAAAAATGCTTATCATTATATGCCGAAAACTGTTTAAGAACGCAGCATTGTGATTGGTCATTGTCTCTCCCAAAGCTTTGTATAACAAGCCCGAGAATCTCTCCCTCTCTTCTTCTTCAGTAAGATCAGATTGCCCAGGAAGGAGAACTCTTGGCAGATCGGACTTGAGAAAAGGTGCACCACTCCTGTTCTTGGCGAAAGACAGTAAACATTTGTTAATGAATTGACTAGCAGCAGCCTTTACCATCTGTTGATGCTCTTCAGACAATTCTTCCAAAGTGACATCCATGATGTCGCTCAACTCAGGCATCTTGAAAACTTGTGTGTGTCCCACCGGGCGTGCCAAAAAGTGTGTTGACGTAAAATCCGCACCTCACGCCAAGCACACAGCAAGCCGAACAAAGCTGGCTTCAAACGTGGCCCGGGCTTTCGAATCCGGAAGCGTGCCAGTCAGTTTGCCTGAAAACTAACAAAGGGACAAAACGTTTAGATCAAAACCTGGAACATGCCGGGTGAGACCAGACAGTTCCGTATTTGCGGCATCGAAGCCAATCTTGAGAGACATATAGCTACAGGGAAGCTATCTGTCGGCAGTTAAAACCTCATTCGGCAATCGGCAAGGCACGCAAGGAGCGCACTGCCGAATGCGTGACGTAAGCATGACGAAAGATCGGCTTTCAACCGAATGAACACGTACTCATAGCCGATTAACGAGAAACAGAGCATGATAGATAAATAAAAGGGTGAAACATGATCATAAATTCGCAGTAAACAAAGAATGCATAGGCCGAAAGCAGCACCCGTCAAGCATGATAACAAAACAAGTTAATCCACCGCATGATACGACTTGTTTGTAACCACGCCACTAATCAGATTAGATTAATCCACCGCATGATACAATCTAATCATGAAAAGCTAAAAGCACTCAATGTTTAGTTACGAACCCACAACACAGTCACGAATTTACATTGAAAACAAGAATGCATAGGCCGAAAGCAGCACCCGTCAAGCATGATAACAAAACAAGTTAATCCACCGCATGATACGACTTGTTTGTAACCACGCCACTAATCAGATTAGATTAATCCACCGCATGATACAATCTAATCATGAAAAGCTAAAAGCACTCAATGTTTAGTTACGAACCCACAACACAGTCACGAATTTACATTGAAAACAAGAATGCATAGGCCGAAAGCAGCACCCGTCAAGCATGATAACAAAACAAGTTAATCCACCGCATGATACGACTTGTTTGTAACCACGCCACTAATCAGATTAGATTAATCCACCGCATGATACAATCTAATCATGAAAAGCTAAAAGCACTCAATGTTTAGTTACGAACCCACAACACAGTCACGAATTTACATTGAAAACAAGAATGCATAGGCCGAAAGCAGCACCCGTCAAGCATGATAACAAAACAAGTTAATCCACCGCATGATACGACTTGTTTGTAACCACGCCACTAATCAGATTAGATTAATCCACCGCATGATACAATCTAATCATGAAAAGCTAAAAGCACTCAATGTTTAGTTACGAACCCACAACACAGTCACGAATTTACATTGAAAACAAGAATGCATAGGCCGAAAGCAGCACCCGTCAGGCATGACAACGAACGAGTTAATCCACCGCATGATACAACTCGTTTGAAGCCACACCACCAATCAGATTAGATCAATCCACCGCATGATACAATCTAACCATGAAAAGCTAAAAGCATTCAATGTTTAAATACGAACCCACAACACAGTCGCGAATTTACACTGAAAACAAGAATGCATAGGCCGAAAGCAGCACCCGTCAAGCATGATAACAAAACAAGTTAATCCACCGCATGATACGACTTGTTTGTAACCACGCCACTAATCAGATTAGATTAATCCACCGCATGATACAATCTAATCATGAAAAGCTAAAAGCACTCAATGTTTAGTTACGAACCCACAACACAGTCACGAATTTACATTGAAAACAAGAATGCATAGGCCGAAAGCAGCACCCGTCAAGCATGATAACAAAACAAGTTAATCCACCGCATGATACGACTTGTTTGTAACCACGCCACTAATCAGATTAGATTAATCCACCGCATGATACAATCTAATCATGAAAAGCTAAAAGCACTCAATGTTTAGTTACGAACCCACAACACAGTCACGAATTTACATTGAAAACAAGAATGCATAGGCCGAAAGCAGCACCCGTCAAGCATGATAACAAAACAAGTTAATCCACCGCATGATACGACTTGTTTGTAACCACGCCACTAATCAGATTAGATTAATCCACCGCATGATACAATCTAATCATGAAAAGCTAAAAGCACTCAATGTTTAGTTACGAACCCACAACACAGTCACGAATTTACATTGAAAACAAGAATGCATAGGCCGAAAGCAGCACCCGTCAAGCATGATAACAAAACAAGTTAATCCACCGCATGATACGACTTGTTTGTAACCACGCCACTAATCAGATTAGATTAATCCACCGCATGATACAATCTAATCATGAAAAGCTAAAAGCACTCAATGTTTAGTTACGAACCCACAACACAGTCACGAATTTACATTGAAAACAAGAATGCATAGGCCGAAAGCAGCACCCGTCAAGCATGATAACAAAACAAGTTAATCCACCGCATGATACGACTTGTTTGTAACCACGCCACTAATCAGATTAGATTAATCCACCGCATGATACAATCTAATCATGAAAAGCTAAAAGCACTCAATGTTTAGTTACGAACCCACAACACAGTCACGAATTTATCAGTAGAGTACACCTGGCTGAACTGATCGCAGCTACTCAGCAAGCTCGCGATATCAGGCTTGAAGATCAGATAGCAGAAAAAGATAAAGCTTTAGCTGCCAAGGATGAAGAAATTGAAGAGCTGAAGGAAGAGCTGAGCTACCTAGACGAGCTGAAAACAGATTTGCAGGAAGAAGTGGACACACTCAAGGACAAGAACTCACGGAGCTACCAGCTAGTGAAGTACTTGGGTATGCAGCAGGTCATGACAAAAGAAGAAACACGAAGGACCCTTAGTAGTTGGGTAAGGTCGAACAGAAAAAGGGTGGCTGAAGTGATTTCACTGAACCAGCAGCTACCCGAGGAGCGCAGAGTGGAGCCCCGGACAGAGCACTACCAGGTCACACCAGAGACAGAGATGGGAGTGACAGACAGAGTCTGAGACTGTGAGGTTGGCAACGCGCCTCACACACCATCAGCAGCAGTAGGTAGTGTCAGATGCAGTAGTCAGATTCAGCAGTTGTACTAAGTTATGATGAGTCTTGTATCTATCTTCATGAGCAGTTGCTTAGATGTAGAGTTCATGCCCACCTTTTGGCTCAACCGTGATGTAGCATGCGCTTAGATGTACTAATCCTTAAGGTTCCAGGAGCTGGCCTCGGGATAGTACCAATGTCTAGGGTGTAATGCTGTTATGAGTGATCGGTCCTTGTGGTTGTTCTTGCTGTTTTATCGATCTTCCTATTGAGTGTAATCTAGTGTTGAGTCTATTTCTTGTGTGCAGCTCCTAATATAGATTTCGCTATCTCTAACCATTATCTGACCGCCACGATATCTGTAACAAAAATGCAGCAACATGTCAATCCGAAGATCCAACCGTCTGCTGGCACGTTTCGAGGAAGCTGAGCAAGAAGAAGCAGCTATGGCAGGAAGGGGTAGAGGTCGTGGCAGAGGTAGAGGTCGTGGGAGAGCAACTGTCGCAGCCAGAGGCCGGGGCCGTGGACGCGCAGTAGGCGTGCTCCAGCCCGAGGACAACGCAGTAGGAGGTGGAGAATAGGAGGTTGCAATGGGAGAACCGACAGTGGGACCGCAGGTGGACCAGCAGAACAACCAGCCACCGCCACCGCTTAACTTGGCCGAAGTGATGACTACTCAAACTCAGCTGATGCAACAGATGGCACAGGCCAACACTCAGATGATGCAAGCAATGCAACAGATCCAGGGAAACCAGAACCAGAACCGTCAGGGACACCGTGAAAAAGACCTGCAAAGGAAGATTGAGAGGTTTATCAGGCTGAAAGCTCCCACTTTCAACTATTCGGATAAGCCACTCGACACACACGACTGGCTGCATACCATAGAGACCAAGCTAGACCTGACAAACTACATAGAGGAGGAGTGTGTGGCCCTTGCGGCACACCAGCTGGAGGGCACATTGAAAGCGTGGTGGGAGAGCTACTGTAACTCTCACGCAAACCCTACCCAGATCACTTGGCTAGAGTTTTGTGAAGCTTTCAAAGAGTACCACATCCCAGAACAAGTAATGGTGCACAAGGCAATGGAGTTCAGGACAATGACCCAAGGCAGTTTGTCTGTAGCTGAGTACGCTCGACACTTTGCTAAGATGTTGAGGTACGCCCCTGAAGACGTCAACACCGAAAAGAAGAAGCAGTTTTGGTTCCAGCGTGGTTTGCACAGAGGTCTCAGGAAAGCACTCGCAGCGAGTACACACAGGTCACTCAGAGAGCTGATCGACAGGGCTATCGCAGTAGAGAAGGAGAGAGTGGGTCTAGAAGACACGTGGAGAGAGAAAAAGCGCAAGGCTGAACAACTGCACAGCAACCGGTTGAACCAGAGGTCGAGGAGCGGCCAGAACAACATGCTCAGAAGAGGCTTTCAGCAGAGTAACAGTCAGGGAAGCTCATGGTTCCACCGAAACAACTACTTAGGCAACCGAGGCGGAAACAACAACAGCTTTAGCAACAGAAGCAACAACTACAACAGCTTCGGCAACCGAAACAACAACTACACTGGACAGGGAAACTCTAACTGGAAGCCAAACAACACGCCCAGAGTTGGCGGAGGGACCTCAGTAGTCTACTTTGCTTGTGGGAAGCCCGGTCACAAGTCCTTTGACTGTCCAGAGAGAAAGAACAAGCAGAGCCCAGCCAAGGCACCGGCACGTGGAGGACAAGACAGGCAGCCAGCTTCGGCGTAGAGAGGACGCCTCAACCACCTGACAGAGGAAGAAGCCGAGGACGCTCCCGACTTTGTGCTCGGTGAGTTTTTAGTAAATGGCATTTCAGCTTTGATACGGTTTGACTCTGGTGCAACGGGTTCATATATCTCGTCAAAATTTGTGAAAGAGCAGTCTCCCCCGACAATACCTAAGGCTAGACCTATAGTCACTACTTCTCCACTAGGAGAGCTTAGGTGCACCATAGAGGGCCCAGCAGTTAGTCTGATGATAGGAGGACATGAGTTCGCAGGAGACCTAACAGTCCTGAAGTCGGATGGAATTGACGTAATACTGGGAATGGATTGGCTTACAGAGCACAAAGGGGTAATCAATTGCTCGCCCAGAACAGTTGAGTTGACACACCCTAGCGGAGTCAAGGTAACAGTGGAGCCACAAAGAAGAAGAATAGGGAAGGAGTCCAGAACGTGTATTCTGAGACAGTTGGTGTACTCTATTGAGAAAAAGACAATCGAAGAAGTGCCTGTTGTGTGTGAGTACCCCGACGTGTTTCCCGAAGAGCTATCGGGACTACCACCTGACCGAGACATAGAG
Source organism: Echinochloa crus-galli (assembly GCA_900205405.1). Taxonomy (NCBI): domain Eukaryota; kingdom Viridiplantae; phylum Streptophyta; class Magnoliopsida; order Poales; family Poaceae; genus Echinochloa; species Echinochloa crus-galli. The sequence continues at coordinate 473,565 of OAMR01000574.1, forward strand.
TTCATAATCGAACTGCATCCAGGCACAGGGCCCATTGCCAAGAGACCGTACAGATTGTCAGTGGAAGAGCTGGAGGAACTCAAGAAGCGGCTGAAAGAGATGCTAGAAAGGGGGGTGATTCGACCAAGTGCATCCCCATGGGGATCGCCAGTGTTGTTTGTGAAGAAGAAAGATTTGTCAATGCGCATGTGCGTAGACTATCGATCCCTGAACGCAGTAACGATCAAGAACAAGTACCCATTACCTCGGATTGATGACTTGCTAGATCAGTTGAAGAAAGCCAAATACTTCAGTAAGATTGATCTGAGATCGGGATACCACCAGATGAAAATTAGAGAAGGCGACATTCCCAAGACAGCCTTTGTGACTCGGTACGGGCAGTACGAGTTCACCGTTGTGTCCTTCGGTTTGACCAACGCACCCGCTTACTTCATGAACATGATGAACAAGGTATTCATGGAGGAACTAGACAAGTCCGTGCTGGTGTTCATTGACGACATACTGATCTACTCAGAAACAGCCGAAGAACATGAGGAGCACTAGAGAAGCTGAGGCAGCACCAACTCTACGGGAAGTTCAGCAAGTGTGAATTTTGGCTAGAGAAAGTGGCCTTTTTGGGTCACGTGCTGACAGCAGAGGGCGTAGCAGTCGACCCAGAAAAGATTGAGGCAGTAGCAGAATGGAAGCAGCCGAAGAGTGTCACGGAAATCCGAAGCTTTCTAGGTTTGGCAGGTTACTACAGAAGGTTCATTGAGAACTTCTCCAAGATTGCCAAGCCAATGACCGAGCTACTCAAGAACAATGTCCCGTTTGGGTGGACACACAAGTGTGAAAATAGTTTCCAAGAGCTCAAGTACAAACTCACTACAACACCAGTGTTGACTCTGCCAGATATTCGCAAGGACTTCGTAGTCTATTGCGATGCTTCAAGACAAGGTTTGGGACCTGTCCTAATGCAAGAAGGCAAGGTTGTTGCATATGCCTCAAGGCAGCTGAGGAAACATGAGGAAAACTACCCCACACACGATCTAGAACTGGCAGCAGTGATACATGCTTTGAATATCTGGAGGCACTATCTGATTGACAACAAGTGCGATATCTACACAGATCACAAGAGTTTGAAGTACTTCTTTACTCAGTCCGAGCTGAACATGAGACAGAGGAGGTGGTTAGAACTGATCAAAGATTACGACTTGGAGATACACTACCATCCTGGCAAAGCTAATGTAGTAGCAGATTCCTTGAGCCGAAAGAGTTATTGCAACAACTTGATGATAGAAGAAAGTCAGCCAGAACTAGCAAAGGAGTTGTACATGCTGAAACTCGAGCTAGTAGAAGAAGGAAAACCCAAGGAAATGAGGGTGAAGTACAACCTAGAAGACCGAATCAAAGAAGCTCAAGGAAAGTGTCCAGAAATCCAAGAAGTAAAAGAGGATATCCAGCGAGGAGTGGCACCTGACTTCCGAGTAGATGAAGCAGGAACAGTATGGCTGAAAGACCGTATTTGTGTACCGCAGGACAAGGAAATCAGGAGAACAATTTCAGGGGAGGATTTCAACAGAGCAACAGCCAAGGAAGCTCATGATTCAACAGAAACAGCTACCAGGGTAACCGAGGCACTAGGAGATCTGGGATAACTCTAATGCTGTCTCTTATACAGATCTAAAGGTAGCCCACATCATACCAGTCAAAGGCACATACCCAGTGAGCAAACTAGCAGATCTATATATAGACAATATTCTCAAGATGCATGGGGCACCAAGGAGTATTGTGTCAGACAGAGGACCAAAATTCACAGCTCAGTTCTGGAAAAACCTACATCAAGCCATCGGGACAACCTTGGTATATAGCACAGCTTACCACACTCAGACAAATGGGCAGACCGAAAGAGTGAACCAGATTCTTGAAGACTTGTTGAGGGCATGTGTTCTGGCTTACAACACAGACTGGGAGAAGAGTCTATCTTATGCAGAATTTTCCTACAACAACAGCTACCAGACCAGCCTGCAGATGTCTCCCTTTGAAGAACTATATGGCAGAAAGTGCAGAACACCTCTAATGTGGTTAGAGGTGGGGGAACGAACGTTCTTTGGTCCAGATATGGTAGTGGAGGCAGAAGAAAATGCGGCCAAGATCCGAGAGCACCTGTAACACCCTAATTTTAATTTTTGCAATAGTTTAAAATTTTCTAGCAATTTTCTAGAATTAGTTTAGAATTGTTTACATCTAGTAGTAATCAAACAAATATTTTATAAATCAAATAATTGGATCATAGGTTATATAATGTTTGTTGTATACATGCCGAGCTTGCATTGTGTTTTGGTTGAAAAATGATTTTTGGTTTGTAAAACTTTGCGCTAAGGGTCATTTGTGGAATCATTTGCAAAATGCTAGAAAAAGGAAAAACTTGATTAAACCTTGTTGGGCCGAAACCCATGCAGCCCGGCCCAAACCTTCTCCCTCCCTCCCTCTTCCCAAACCAGCCCGCAGCCCTCCCCGAGCCGGGCCTTTTTCAGGCCCACTCCTCTCTTCCCCGCCGCTCCCACTTGGGCCGAGCCCACTCTCCCCCTCGCCTGCGCAGAAGGCGCCCCCAGCCCTCTCCGCCTTCCCTCTCTCCCTCCCATGCGGGGCCCGCCTGTCACTCTCTCCCCCTCCACCTTCCTTTCTTCTTCCCCGGGTCGCACGCGCAGCGCCCGGCCTCTTCCCCGTTCGAATCCCACGACGACGTGCCCCTCCGCCTCGGCCCAGCCCCACTCCCGTGATCCCCTCCCATCCCCCATCAACGCCCAGGCGTTTCCCCTCTCCCCTTCCCCCGCGCGCTGCAATGGCGAGTAAAGGCCATTCACCGGCCATTCAAGGCCGAGACGCCCGCCGGCCGATTCCCTCCCCTCCAAGCCTCCTCTTCCCTACAAAAACCACCCGGAGCTCCCACTGCCTCTCCTTTACCATCCCGATGCACCACCACCATCCCCCAACACTTTTCCCGGCGCCAATTGGTTCCGCCCGCCACCATTGCCGAACCTCGGTAAGTCTTGGCCGCCGTCGCCATTCTCCGTGGTGTGGCCGTCCCTCACCCTCCTCTCTACTTTGTCAGCTCCAGAGGACCCCGACGAAGCTTCCCCGATGCCCAGGAACCCCGGACCAAGGCCGCTACGCCGTCCCCCACGCGCGACCCCGAGCTGCTCCGCCCCTCTCCGTTGAGCAACGCCACCACCGCGCCTCTGCCTCTCCTCTACGCCGTGGTGAGCTTGCCATCCCTTCCTCTCTCTCCCAGTCCAAACCCCGTCTTGAATGCTGGCCTGTAGCGCTCGCGCGCCCAACGCCGGCGAACCACCGCCGCGGGAGCCACTGTGCGCGGCGGCGGCGCCCTCCCAAGCCGGCCGGCGGGCCGTTGATCCAACCATGGGCGGCCCAGATTAGATCAGGGCGTACCCCTTCGTTACATAAAAATCCAGCCATCCATCTCTAAATCGACGGCCGCTGATCGATCTGACCCAGTCAACTCGGAGCTGTGGCACTTTTGTGATCTAGCCCCTGGAAAATTAGATTTTCATGCGCACTATTCACTGAGTCTTGTAAAACTTGCTAGCTACCCCCTGTTGACTACTGCTAATTGCACATATACCCCTGCTGACGCCATATGCCTTCTGATGACGTCATATTTCACTTTTTCTAGTGTTAAATAATTCCAGAAATGTTTATTTACAGTTTAGTCCCTAGTTTAGTAGAACGATTAGAACTTTTTGCTCGTAGCTCTGATTTAGATGATTCTTGCGCTCACGCGTTCGTGGCGACGAGGTCTAGCTTTTAAAATGTTTTTCTTTCTGTTTTACTACTGTTTGGTGTACTGTTCTTATACTTTTATGTGTATGCTTGTTTCCGGTAGTTGATTCGAGTAGCTGTGT
>OAMR01000574.1:486833-508341 GCA_900205405.1 Echinochloa crus-galli
AATTTAAAATTAATTAAAAATAATTTGAAGTGCTAAGGACCAAATAGATGTGATTTGGAGTTAATTTGGTTTTATTGGATTTTTGGTTGTGTTTGAATTCAAATTCTAGATTTGAATTCAAACAAATACTAACTAAACTAATTCAAGCCCTGCTAACTCCTTTGGGCCGAATCTCCAAACCCAAGTCCAGAAAACCACCCTTAACTCTTCTCTGAGCCAGCCAACCGAATCAGCCCAGCCGGCCTTTCAGCCCAGCAGTGGCCCAGCAGCTCAATCGCACCCCCCAACCTTTCTTCTGTCGCCGACAGGCGGGCCCCGCCTGTCAGCTTTCTCTTCTTCCCCTCTCTTCCCCACGCGCGCGGTGCTCTGCTCTCTGCCGCCGCGCCTGTGACCCGAACCGGTCCCATCAGCCCCCTTTGCGGCCCGTCGCGATGACGACGTGTGTCCGCGGAAGCTCAAGCCCTCCATCTCGCCGTTCGTGCCCACAAACTCTAGCGCCGAGCCCTATAAGATCCCACACTGGGAGGCCATTCCCCCTTTGAGCCGCTGCTGCCCCCCCCTTGGGGTTTCCGATCCAGGGTTTCGAGGGGTGAGGAGAGGGAGGTGGAGTTAGGATTGGAGGAGAGGACGAGAGGAGCACGGGAGAAGCCGAGGAGTTGCCTTCCCGCGACGAAGCCGAGGACCGCGGCCGCCGCCGCCGCGGTGGACGCCGGAGAAGAGCCGGATGGAGCTGTTCGTGGGAGCGCGAGGATCACCGGGGAACCACGACTCTTCCCCGAGCTGCTAAGTACGCCGACTAGCCCCTAGGTGAGCCACCATCATGAACCCCCTGTTCCGGCCGAGCGCCGCCGCCCTTGTAATCACCGTCGCATCTGTGCTCGCCGTGCCAGCCTCTCTGGAGCCAGCCTTCGTGCTGTGCCTTGTCTTCTGCAGGACCCCGTCAAGCCGCTAACCCTTTTTGCAACCGTCGTCGACCGAACTGCAGCCGAGGCCGCCGCAGCCGAGCTCTGCTCGCCACGCGCGCACGCCTAGGCCGTGTCGCGGCCGTGGGCAACCACGTGCCCGCGCACGCGCACCTAGCTGCGTTCCAGCCGATGCTGGTAACCGCGCGCGTGCAAGCCAACCCTTTTTCCCGGCCGTGTGCTGCTGCGTCGCCACTCAGCGCCGCCGGCTGGTCGCCGTTGTGCCCCCCCTTTTTCTGTTGAACCGTCGCCGCCGCGGACTTGGGATGCCACGACCCTGCACGTGGACGCGCGTGGTCAAGCCAAACCAAACCCCGGCCAATCTTGAATCTGGCCGTGGCCCTGGGGCGTCTCGCCGGAGCGCCGCCGCTGCGCTCTAGCCGCGTCGTCGCCGCGACGTCGCGCGCGTGTGCGGAGGCACTGGGCCACACCGATGACCACACCAGCACGCCACATGCACGGCCACAGAAGATCCTGAGTCGGCCGCAGTTTGATCCCGTGAACCTGGCTCACCATGAACCGCTGACTCGGCGCACGGTGGACTACGTCCACTGCGCCAGCCCCTTCAGCCTCGCGTTCGTGGGCCGAAGGCCCAAGCCTGTTGGGCCGGCCCAAAGCTTTCGGCCGTTTCCAGCCCAGCCATCTCGTTTTCTTTTTCTTTTAATTGAGCTGACGTGAGGGCCCCACCGGTCATAGAGAGGATTAGGCTGACCAGTGGGCCCCACTGACTGGTCAACGTTGACCAAGTCAACGCTGACATCATCCGGGCCCACGATGACATCAGCAAGGCTGACCCCACTGATGACGTCAGCATGACGTCATGCTGACGTCAGCAGACTGATTATTTGTCTGTTTTTCTTTTTCGAAAATTATTGAATATTTTCTGAAAATGATTTAAACTTCGAAAATTAATAATAAATCATCCGTAGCTCAGAAAAATATGAAACCAGTTTCTATATTTTTCTAAAATCATGACCTACGCGTTAGTGTAGAGTTTGGTGTTCCTTGGGTCTTCTTTCCTCGTTGTTTTGGTGTTTCTTTGCTAGTAGCCGCGTCTTATTTTACTTTCCGCGACTCTAGGAGCTCCGGAGAGCCTGGAGGAGCCAGACTGCCCCGACAACTGCTTTGAGGAGGAAGAGGAAGCTTACCCAGGTTCACGCCTGACCAATCTCTGAAATATCTATTAGACATGCAACTAGTATGCTAGCGCCTTACTTTACTTGCATGATAAACTGCACTGCCTTTGTTATCATCCTGTTACCTTGCTACCTACTACTCACTATATGAAATATGCTATGCTATGCATGTGTTGGGGTGGTTGTGATTTGATCCTCTTGGCGTGAGTTGTGGGTGGTATGGGAGGAGTAGTGCAGCTAGGCGGTGTAAGCGAGTAATAACAACTCGATCGTTTGATCGAGGTATTGCTGTTTAGGGTCTATGCTGTGGGCTGTGTCTCAGGTTGGTTGCGGACTAGCCTTGCAGCCCGGATGGATTCCTGGAGTGCCACCTCTGCAGAGTGTAAACTATACGTATAGCCGTGTCCACGGTTACGGACGACCCATTTCTGATAAGCCACGACTAGCATGGGAATCTGCTTTCTTGTTGTTGCCGAGTTTTGGGAATATCGTGCTCACCATCTACCCAGAATGGGGAGGGTTCCAGCAAGCCTACTCTAGTGCGGCGCCGAGACTGTAGGAGATTCGAGCTTGATATGTGTAGCTGTGGCAGGACGAGCCCGATGTGAATGTGAGGCTGATGGTTGGATTTGGGGAGAGGATGTGCTTGTGAGGAAAGAAGTTGGTGATGAGATGAATTTGGGTTATTGCTGCTGCTCGCATAGGAAAATACTGGCTTAAACCTTGATTATTCCTATACCTTAGAATAGGCCACTTTAAAGCTTGCTTCATATTATGGTTGGTGACGTGAACCTGTCCCATTTCCTTGGGGACAGACTTTGGGTTCTCAGGTGAAGACCCCGACCACGAGTTCAACCAGGACGGGTGGTACGACTGAAGGGTGCGCGCTATGCTCAAGGATGCCTGCGGGAAGTGGACCCAGAAGATCTAGCTACCGCTTCGTAGCTGTTTCTCATTGTCGATTTAGCCTAGAGGGCTTGTACCAGACCGCTATGTTCTATGCGAGAGGTCCTAGGTTCATCCCACGCATTTTATGGATGTGATATTCGACTGAGATGAGTTCTGTACGAGATAGCTGCTATTCCTGGGACTATGTCGAGGGTACAGGGAGTTGGATTCTCGTCGTTGAGAATCCGGTTCGTTTCAGTGGGATATGAATAAATGAATCAATTTCACACAACTCTTCTTTTTCACAAGAAGTAGCAGAAATTTATCTTTTGACAAAGGAAAAACATTGAAACATTCCACTAAAAGTTGTTGTTATAAATGATGGCAAATAAACGACAAGAAGTAAAGGAACCAAACCGCAGGAGACACGAGATTTAACGTGGAAAACCCTCCCAATGTAGAAGGGAAAAAACCATGGGCGCCAGCCAGCAACACTTTGCTATATTAGGTGTGTGTTTACAATGCCTATTGGCGGCTTACAAGAGTATGATTATTCATGAAGGGCAAAGCTCTATTATTTAGGCAACTCACGTGACCGTGCTTGGTTGCGTTGCCAATGTGGGACTAAATTGTGCGCTCATGAGACAAAAACACAGTACCCCTTCGCTCCGGCCCAAACCTCTGGTGATGGGCCTCCGCTTCGCTCCGTCGGTGAATTTAGATCATATCACAACAAACTCCACCTTGAGACAAATTCTCTTGCAGCATCTTCACTTCATCCTGAATCATCACGAAGACAATACAACTGGCGCCAAATAGCCTCTTGGGCTATTTAACTAAACCAACTAAGCTTGAACACAGCTCAAACTTAGCAACAGTAACAGGTTTAGTCATTATATCAGCTGGATTATCATAAGTGTTGATCTTGCATACCTTTAGCTTACCTTCCTCAACCACATCTCATACATAATGATACTTGATGTCAATATGCTTTGTCCTCTCATGGAACATGTGATCTTTGGTAAGGTAAATAACACTTTGACTGTCACAATATAAATCAATGGAAGAATCAGCCCCAACCAGCTCAGAGTACAAACCGCTTAGCCAAATTAATTCCTTACACGCCTCAGCAATAGCCATATATTCTGCCTCAATAGTAGACAAAGTCACAACAGACTGCAAAGTAGCCTTCCAGCTCACAGCACAACTGCCAACAGTGAACACATAACCCGTGAGCGACCTTCGCCTATCAACATCAGCAGCAAAATCTGAATCAACATAGACAATAAGTCCCTTCTCAGTTCTGCCAAACTTCAGATAAGAATCTGCAGTTTCTCTGAGGTACCTGAAAATCCACTAAACTGCCTTCTAGTGTTCTTTACCAGGATTAGTCATATATCTACTAACCAGACTCATAGCATAAGATAAATCCGGACGAGAACAGACCATGACATACATCAAAGAACCAACAGCACTAGAATATGGAACTCTGGACATGTACTCAATATCCTGATCTGTACTAGCACACTGAGCAGCTGACAATTTAAAATAAGGTGCAATAGGAGTACTGACAGACTTAGCATCATCTATGTTGAAACGCTGAAGAATTTTCTGAATATAATTCTGCTGACTAAGAAATAGCACACCAGATTTTCTATCTCTAGTAATTTCCATGCCCAAAATTTTCTTAGCAGCACCAAGATCTTTCATGTCAAATTCGCTACTCAATAATTTCTTAAACTTAGCAATTTCGACTTTACTCTTGGCAGAACTTTGCCACTCAACATAAATGAGCAAATAAATAGGTGATCTATTAACATGCATGATGTAGACACAGCTATCAAATTTAGACCTCTTAAAGCCGTGCGACAGGATAAATGAATGAAACCTTTTATTCCACTGACGAGGAGACTGTTTCAAACCATACAAGGATCTCTTCAACTTGCACACAAAATTCTCCTTGCCTGGCACTATGAACCCTTCTGGCTGGTCCATGTATATATCCTCCTCAAGTTCACCATGCAGAAATGCAGTCTTCACATCTAACTGCTCGAGCTCAAGATCATGTGCAGCAACAATACTAAAGAATGTTCGAATGGAACTATGCTTTACCACAGGAGAGAAAACATCATTATAATCAACACCAGGAATTTGACTGTAGCCTTTCGCTACTAACCTTGCCTTATACCTTGGAGGCTCGCTTGGAGATAAACCCTCCTTTCTCTTAAAGATCCACTTGCAACGGACTGTCTTCTTCTTCTTTGGCAATGGTACAACATCCCATGTGTGATTCTTCTCAAGTGACTGCATCTCCTCATGCATAGCAGAAATCCACTTCTCTTTATCAGCACAATCAATGGCCTCAACATATGTGGTCGGCTCATGTGAATTCTCCACCTGTTCAGCACAACTCAAAGCATAATGGGTTAGATTACACTCATCAATGAGACGTTTAGGAGGTCCACAATTTCTCTTTGACTTGCGCTGAGCAATAGGTAAATCCTCCTCTAGCTGCAAATCAGGTGGTAAGTGCTTAACATCATCATGAGCCTCATCATCAACAGCTTGATTTTCCTGATCATCCACAGGCGGCTCCACCTGCTCGTCTGTATCATCATCCACATGCTCCACCTGCACGCTCATATGCTGCAGCCCTTTATTAAAATTATCTGGAACATGATATGAGGACAAACTGTCATTAAACATCACAGATTCATTGAAAACAACACTCCTGCTCATGAAAGTCTTTTCAGTTTCGGGATTCCACAACTTATATCCTTTAACTCCCGAACCATAACCAAGAAAAAGACATTTAATAGCTCTAGGCTCCAATTTTCCATTATCAACATGAGCATAAGCAGTGCAGCCAAAAACTTTCAACTGTGAATAATCAGCGGGTGTGCCAGACCATACCTCAATAGGTGTTTTCTTATTAAGTGGAATAGAAGGCGACCTGTTTATCAAGTAGCATGCGGTGTTAGCTGCTTCAGCCCAAAAGCGCTTGCTCATCCGTGCATTGGACAACATGCAACGAGCCTTCGAGATGATGGTCCTGTTCATGCGCTCAGCCACACCGTTTTGCTGCGGAGTATACGGTATGGTGTGGTGCCTGACAATGCCTTCCTGCCTGCAATAATTATTAAATGCAGCAGAACAAAATTCTCCACCATTATCAGTACGAAGCACCTTCACCTTCCTATCAGTTTGCCTTTCTATCATCACTTTCCAATCTTTAAAAGCAGCAAAAGTATCATCTTTATTTTTCAGAAAATAAGGCCATACTTTTCTAGAGTAGTCATCAATAATAGTAAGCATGTAACGAGCACCACCATAAGAAGGCTTACGAGAAGGACCCCATAAGTCAGCATGTACATAATCAAGAGGACCTTTGGTGGTATGAACAGCAGTGTTGAACTTTACCCTTTTATGCTTCCCGAAAATACAATGCTCACAGAACTTCTTGCTACTCAAAATACAACCATCCAGTAGGTTTCTCTTCATCAATTCTGCCATACCAAGTTCACTCATATGTCCAAGACGCATATGCCAAAGGTTAGTCTTACTAGGTTCAGCATTAGTAACAGCAGTAGCGGAAACAGAACCATGTAAAGTACTTCCTCTTAGGACATATAACTTTGTAGAATTCAGATTACCTACCAAACAAACAAGAGAACCTTTTGATACCTTTAAAACTCCCCCTGAACCGGAGTACTTGAATCCTTCTGCATCAAGTGTGCTGAGCGAAATCATCCCTGGTATGTACCTCACATTCTGTAGCGTGCGTGTCATGCCATCATGAGCCTTGATCTGAACTGAGTCGATCCCCACAATATCACACGAATTATCGTCTCCCATACGCACAACATCTCATTTCTGCACAGGCTTAAACGAACTAAACCAATCTCTATTAGTGCAGATATGAAACGAACATGCAGAATCAAGTATCCATTCATCATGACCAGAAACACAACCAGCAAGAACAACCAACAATCTCCTAAATCAGAAGTATTCCCAGCATCAGAAACAACAGAGGCCTTACCATCAGAATTATTTTTCCTGTTCTCTTTGTTCTTAAGCTTCCAACACTCCTCAATAAAATGTGATTTCTTCTTGCAATACTTACAGAACTTCTTGGGTGGTCTGGACTTAGAACGACCTCTACTTTCTTGGCTCTTGTAACGATCATTACTTTCGTTGGAAGATCTCTGCTCCGGTCTGCCTCTCACTTGCAAAGCATCGCCCTTCGACGACGACGATCCGTCAGGCTGCACCATGCCTTTCATCTTTTCCCTTGATTGGAGTGCCTCATAAACTTCCGAAACGGTTAGTTCATCATGGCTAATCAACAAGGTGTCACGGAAATTTGCAAAATAGTTTGGCAGAGAACATAACAATAGGAGACCTAAGTCCTCATCATCATACTTAACCTCCATCGACGCTAGGTCAGAATTGATCTCCTTGAACACAGATATATAGCTCATCACCGAATCACCCTCCTTCATCTTGAGCGTGAACAGCTTCAACTTCATGTGCATCTTACTGGTTAGATCCTTAGACATACAGATCGATTCCAGTTTCAACCAGAGTGTTGCAGCAGTCTGTTCCTGCAGACATTCTTGCAGAATATCATTAGATAGATAAAGCTGAATTAAAGACAGAGCCTTACGATCCTTGCGCTTCTCCTCATCAGACCATTCGTTGGACGGCTTGCCACCAAACTTATCCAGCGCCTCATCAAGATCATGAGTTTGCGCCAGAACAGCCTGCATCTTGACTTGCCATAGCGCGAACCTCGTCTTGTAATCCAACAACGGTAGATCAAACTTCATCATCATCGACATCAAGGAAACCGAATCTGAAACCGGCTCTGGTACCACTTGTTATAAATGATGGCAAATAAACGACAAGAAGTAAAGGAACCAAACCGCAGCAGATATGAGATTTAACGTGGAAAACCCTCCCAATGTAGAGGGGAAAAAACCACGGGCGCCAGCCAGCAACACTTTACTATATCATGTGTGTGTTTACAACACCTATTGGCGGCTTACAAGAGGATGATTATTCATCAAGGGCAAAGCTCTATTATATAGGCAACTCACGTGACCGTGCTTGGTTGCGTTGCCGATGTGGGACTAAACTGTGCGCTCATGAGACAAAAACACAGTACCCCTTCGCTCCGGCCCAAACCTCTAGTGATGGGCCTCCATTTCGCTCCGTCGGTGAATTTGGATCATATCACAACAGTTGCTCTACAGTAGCATGATCAGTGGACAAATTTGGCTCATCAAAAGAATTCTCAACTTGTGTGAGGGTAGCACATTTTTATTACCTTTGCTCTCATTTTCAGAAATTGTAGGTGCCTTTCTAGTTGCTGGTTCTGAAATCTCACATGAGGATGGATCCTCCTCATTCTCTATCGTGTAGTCCACTTCGTTGTCCTCGAATGGATCACCAATGACAACACCCTCATCAATGTCATAAACATCAGAAGTGCTAATGTACCCACCATCTTCTTGAATAACGTATGCCCATGAACTAGTACAAACATCCTGCATGTGTCCAAATCAATGGCAACGGCGGCACTGAACTCTAGAAGTCTGTCCTATGACTGTGGAAGAAGTACACTTGATAGGTATCTACAAAATGTTAGGGACAAGAAAAGGGATGGTGTCCTCCTCCAAATATTGTACCTCATCATGGCAAATAGGTGCAATTAATTTTGACACATTACCATCACCTAAAAGGTGTTTTTCAACAATGCAAGCATGTTCAAATAATTGTGAAAGAGAACTATAAGAGTGATCGACAAGAATATTCTGAATTTTAGGTTGAAGACCATGCAAGAATCTATTCTCAGTTGCTTCTACAAATTCATTAATTTCACAACATATTCTACACTTTTGAAACTCTTTATAGTATTCCTGAACAAATATAGTGCCCTGCAATAAGCGCTGCATTTTTTTAAGCAAATCACGTTTATAAGAAAGAGGAATAAAGCGATCACGCATTGCTTCTTGAAGTTGTTTCCATGTACCAGGTAAAGCATTAGTTGTAGCTAGCCCGTACCGCCAAATAAAATCAAAATCTTTAAACTCACTTGTAGCTTGTTGAACTCTGTGTATCTCAGGAACTAGGTGGAAATTAAACACATGTTCTACAGTCATCTCCCAATCAAGATATTCGTCTCCATCATAAGATCCAGAGTAGGATGGTATGGTAACTTTATCTCTCATACCATGATGATTGTCGGCTACATGTAGTTGTGGTTTGTTCTTTTGTTCCATCCCTGCAAACATTTGTGCCATGATTTCCTGCAATTTAGACTTTAAACAGAAATTGTTGTTTGGTTTTGATCAAAATAAATCTCTATGAACTATTTTATGTGGGTCAGTGGAAACACGCTCTCACACGTCTTACCAAGCTCTTACAAGTGTTCTTACTAAAGCAAAACAGTGGATGGTACAACCGGCGGCTGGTTCGTGATACCTTTGAGAAATTAGTACCAAGATTGCAAGGATCCTTGGCTGTACTGACCTGAAGTGTGTATGTGGAGCTTGGGAGGCAAAAATATGGTAGCAAGGATTAGCAATAATTCAATTCAGAAATTGCAAAACTGAAAATTAGTCCCAAGCTAGTCTATGTGGTCGGCCTAAACTTGTCTTGGACTTGTCAATCAAGCAACAAAACAACTCAACACAGGGACTCAAAGGATGCAAGCTCTTCTGATTTTCTTCTTTTATTTTTCTTTTTCCTTTTTCTTTTCTTAGGTGCGGTTCTTACTCTCTTTTTTCCAGCACCTCTACCTTTTACTTTTTTTTTACTCAGAATGTGCCGCAAAGAATGAGTACAATGCAAGGTAGTATAGTTCTGCAAGAAAAAAAAATCCAATGCGCAATCTGTTGGACCTTTCTATACAGGGAATTATGCAATATTCAAGGTGGACTTGGTTGCTTTTCTGGCGCAGGAACAAAAGTCAGAGCAATATTTTATTCCTTTATCTTTCTTCTCTCATCGGAACAGCCGAAGGAAAAAAATGAGATTGGAGACCGGAGTATTTGACAACTCGAAACCAATATACAAGTTGCTGCTATGCTGATAGTGGATCACCAAAATTAAATCTGCTAAAACTTGCACTTTATAAACAACAGCACGTGATGCAAAAATATGAGATTAGAGAAAGAAATCTTTGCACCACCGGCTATAGACCTTGACTCGATTAAACCAGCGAACACGACGACGTAGCGGGGGACTAAAATTCAGAAAAGCAATCTAAAAAGAAAAATTGCGAGGCACAAAGGGTTTATAGGACAGCAGAAACAACGATGAAATAAATATTTTTATAGGGCAAATTTCTGGAGTTTTAGGACTATGTCACGAACTAGACAAAGAGGGATACAAATTGATGCGAACCTAACGGTAAACCTGTCTCTGAATACCACTTGATGGAACCTAGGGTGCCCAATCTTCCGTCAGGTGAAGGATAATTCGTTTTCGGCGGAGCACAACACACCGATCCGGCTTCAAGTCAGCAAACTCGAACCTCGCAATCTTAGCACCACGACTCCTATGGTTATCAACCGTGTCACAACCCGGTTGAGCTCTCCAAGAAGGCTAATCAGTGCCTGCGAAACAAAGAACACAAGCAAAAACTCGAAATAACGCAGCTCTCAATATCAAGTGACACTGCAGATGTATGATTAAGCTCGATAGTTGGGGTTCTACAAACTGATAGACGGCGAAACTGTTCACGACAGATTAATCTAAGCAAAAACCCAAACCCTAATGTGGCGGCAGCTACTGATTATATAAGGGTTGGGGCGTGCATAACCCCCTAACCACGTCCATGGACCCCAACATGATACACGGGCCAACAGCCCAAAAGATGGCGGCGCAGCACCCTGACAGATTCTAGATGTCCACCTATTTCAACGATTCCCGACAATTCAAAGGAATTTTGAGGTGCGACCAGTCCATTGGAAAGCTTATCTGTAACAACCCTAAAAATACCCTTAGTATTGTTGAGTGCATAAATGTGATTTTAAAAAAATTTTGGTGAATTTTGTGCAAGTCAACAAACATATAAGAGTGTCTTCTATTTGCTCCCTAAATTCTTAGGCAAT
Source organism: Echinochloa crus-galli (assembly GCA_900205405.1). Classification (NCBI taxonomy): domain Eukaryota; kingdom Viridiplantae; phylum Streptophyta; class Magnoliopsida; order Poales; family Poaceae; genus Echinochloa; species Echinochloa crus-galli. The sequence continues at coordinate 497,940 of OAMR01000574.1, forward strand.
TTAAATTCAAATTTAAAATCAATTGGAAGTGCTAAGGATGAAATAGTATGATTTGGTTTTATTTGGATTTAATTGGATTTTTGGTTGGTTTGAATTCAAATTCTAGATTTGAATTCAAACTCTAACTATTTAAACTAATTTCCAATTCTATCTAACTGTTTGTGGGCCAAGTTCAGTTAACGCCCTCCAACTCCTTTCCCCGAGCCAACCCACCAAGCAGCCCGTTCGGCCTTTCGGCCCAGCGCGGCCCAGCCTTTTTCTCCCGCCGCGTCCCCGCCGCGTCGCTCGCTCTCTCCCACTGACAGGCGGGCCCTGCCTGTCAGCTTTATCTCCCTCCTCTCTTTCTTCCTCCCCGCGCCGCTTCTCTCTCCCGCGGCCGTGCGCCCGTGACCCCAACCACCCGAGCCTGTCCCATCCATCTTGTGCGGCCCGTCCGATGCGCGCCGCGTGTCCGCGGCCGCCTGGCCATCCCAATCTCGCCGTCAAGCCCCCTGAAACCCTAGCGCCTACCACCTATAAGACCCGCCACCGGCCTTCTTCCTCCCCAAGCCGCGCCGCCCCTTTGGGGTTCGATCCGATCCAATCGTGAGGGGTGAGAGGTGCGAGGAGTAGTGGGGAAGAGTTTGTGCGGGAGCAGGAGCAAGGAGAGGAGCCGGAGCGTCTTCCCCGCGCCGCCGCCGGAGCTCAGAGCGCCGCCGCGCGTGGACCGCCATCACCAAGCTGAACCAGGGAGCGAGAGGAGGAGCACGCGCTTCGCCAAGCCACGACGAGTCTACCCCGAGCTGCAGCGATCGACTACTGACCGTAGGTGAGTGCGCCGAGTTTCCCCTTTCTTCTCTGTCTCCGGCAAGTTCCGCGAACGCCGAGGCCATGCACGGCCGTGGGCAGCCACAGGCCCACGCATGCGCACCTAGCTGCGTCCCAGCAGCCGCTGGAGCCGCACGCACGCACACCTGACCCAATTCGTGCGCGTTCGAACCGAAAGCCCGAGCCGCCGCCGCTGCTCGCCGGCGCCATGGCCGTGTCGCCGTCGTTCGGTCGGTAAGCCCAGCCGAAGCCCAGGCCAACCCTTTTTCCCCCTGATCCGGTTCGCCTAACCCTAGCCAAGCCGTTCCGGCTGTCCTAGGCCCCAGCCGAACCTTTTCGGCGATAAACCGCCGTCAACCGTCGCCGCCGGCGTGCTCCAGAGCGCGCCGCGCGCGGTTCACCTTTCGGCCCAATTCCAGCCCAGCCATCGTTTAATTCTTTTCCTTTTTCTTTTAACCGCGCTGACGCATGGGGCCCACTTGTCATACTCTGTGAGTCACTGACACATGGGGCGCACTGACCAGAGCTGACCGTTGACCGTTGACCGCAGACCGTTGACCCGTTGACCGTTGACCAGTCAACGCTGACGTCAGCAGGGCCCACTGCTGACGTCATCCTAGGCGGACCCCACTGCTGACGTCAGCATGACGTCATGCTGACGTCAGCAGGCTAATTTCTGTCTGTTTTCTTTTTCGGAAATTATTTAATATTTTCAGATATTGCTTTACACTTCAAAAATTAATAATCAATTAATCGTAGCTCAAAAAAAAATGAAACCAGTTTCTATATTTTTCTAAAAACATGATCTACGCGTTAGTGTAGAGTTTGGTGTTATTTGTGTATTCTTTCGTCGCTGTTTTAGTGTTTCTTTGCTAGTAGTCGCGTCTTATTTTTACGCAACCCTAGGAGCTCCGGAGGAGAGTCAGGAGGAGCCGGACCACATCTACAACTGCTTTGACGTGGACGAAGACCTTTGCCCAGGTTCACGCCCGACCATCTCTGAAATACCTATTAGGCATGCAACTAGTATGCTAGCGCTTTACTTTACTCGCATGATAAACCTGCACTGCCTTTGTTATTATCCTGTTACCTTGCTACCTACTACTCACTTTATAAATATGCTATGCTATGCATGTGTTGGGATGGTTGTGATCTGATTCTCTTGGCGTGAGTTGTGGGTGGTTTGGGAGGAGTAGTGCAGCTAGGCGGTGTAAGCGAGTAATAACAACTCGATCGTTGATCGAGGTGCTGGGGGACTGCACTCGGGCAGTCCCTATGGGGTACCTGTTGCGGGTACAAGGTTCCTTGGGTATTGGTACTCGGGGAGTACCTGAGGAGATTGGGCGGCAATGCCTGTTATGGGTGCCGATTGCGGACCGTTGCGACGGATCGCTTGTGACGCAGATACTCGCTTTACCGATAATTAAGGACCGAGTCGTGCCCCCACTTTGGACTTGGGAAATACCGTGCTCACCATCTACCCAGTATGGGGAGGGTTCCAGCAAGCCTACTCTAGTGCGGCACCGAGACTGTAGGAGAATCGAGCTTGATATGTGTAAGGGGGACTCGTTGCGACGTACTCTCCCTGATTTACCACGGCCCCCGACTGGCCCCGGTGGGAAGGTTTCACATCCCTAGGGCAGATGTTAGATCAGATGTTTCCCGAGCCCAGAGAGACAGGATTGGCGCCGTTACTGTTTAGGGTCTTTGCTGTGGGCTGTGTCTCAGGTTGGTTGCGGACTAGCCTTGCAGCCCGGATGGATTCCTGGAGTGCCACCTCTACAGAGTGTTAGACTTGGTAGATCATGACCACCTTTTGGCTCAGCCACGATGTAGCATTCTCTTAGATGTACTAATCCTCAAGGTTCCAGGAGCTGGCCTCGGGATAGTACTCATGTCTAGGGTGTAATGCTGTAATGAATGATCGATCTTTTTGGCTGTTCTTGCAGTTTTATTGATGTTCATCTTGAGTGTACTTTAGTGTTGAGTCTATTTCATGTGTGCTACCGCTGCGCAGATGTTTCTTATTGTCGATTTAGCCCAGAGGGCTTGTACCAGACGCTATGTTTTTTATATATGTCATGTAATGGATCTTTTATCGTTGTATGGATGTGATATTCGACTGAGATGAGTTCTGTACGAGATAGCTGCTATTCCTGGGACTATCTCAAAGGTACAGGTAGTCGGGTTCTCGTCGGTGAGAATCCGGTTCGTCACAGTTGGTATCAGAGCCATACTTGACCGTAGCGCGTACCCCTTAGAACGGAAACTTAGGACAGAAGCTCTAACTGAGTCCTCTACTGTATATGAAACCCCTTGGACTATTTGAAAACTATATATAAGTACATCTCAATTATTTACAAAACTTTTTACCCTTACCTTACCTTACTAACTTGCTAACTTACTAATAACCCACTAACTATCTGGGAGATGGAAGAAAGAGGATCAGCAGATGAACGACGAGAGATCAGGACCACTGGTGCAGACTGTGGAGGTTTGGCAGTGCTACTGAGGGAGGTGTTGTGTACTGTGGGGATAGATGTGGACAACGTCTTCTACGAGGGATGGACCTACAGCCCTAGAGAGGGAGTACACACCCGGTTGCAGATGGTAGTACCCAATATCCCTGGACGACCAAGGTCACTGATGTTACGGGCAGCTACCAGCGAGAGCACTTGAAGATCCAACTGACAGAGATGCAGTCGGGCAGTGCAGACTATAGCTATGAGGATACTCCGACTTGCCACACTTGTGTACCAGAGTCAGCTCAGCCACCCTCGTTTCCGGTACCTACCGAGGGCTCTTGAAGATCCAACTGACAGAGACGTAGTCAGCTTGCAGGCTCACGCAGCAGACCGAGAGCAGAACGTGACCCTGCGGACCTCAGTTCACTGCATGATTGAGCAGGAGTACTTAAACATTGGCCTAGAAGAGAAAGTTGCCAAGCTGAAGGAGAGGGTATGGAAGCAGGACATCCAACTGATGGAGAAGGACAACAGGATCGCCTTACTTGAGGAGCAACTCAAAGCTAAAGCAACAGAAGTCAGAATCTTGGACTACGAAGCTCGAAACAACAGGCAGTTGGCAGGACTGATCCGAGCAACTCACCATGCTCGAGATGTCCGTCTGGAAGATCAACTCACAGAAAAAGACAAAGAACTGGCATCCAAGGAAGAAGAGATAGAAGGACTGAAGGAAGAGGTATACTGGTTGGACAGTCACAACTCAGAACTTCAGGAAGAGGTGGATAGCTACAAGGAGAAGAGTGGACGAAACTACCAGCTGATGAAGTACCTGAGTCTTCAACAGATTATGGCAAAGGATGAAGCTCGAAGGACCCTTAGTAGTTCGGTAAGGTCAGATAGGAAGAGAGTGGCAGAGATGATCACAGTGAACCAAGGACTACCAGAAGAACACAGAGTTGAACCCAGAACAGAGAGCTACAGAGTTTCACCAGGCCAAGTCGAGCCGATACCACTACCTGAGGCTCGAACCTCTACTCCCGAGATGACAAGACTAAGACAAGAACTGGCACACCTAGAGCAGCAGTTGGCAACACCTGAGGTGGACACAGTGAGGTTGGTAGCGCGCCTCACGGACACTCTCCACGACGACAGGCAGTGATCAAGCAGCAGACAGAAACTGAGGCTGTGAGGTTGGCAGCGTGCCTCACAGGCACTTTCAGCAGCATGAGATGGATGCAGTACGCAGTATCAGCAGATGACAGTAGTAGTGTTGAGACTTGTATCTGTTATCATGAGTAGATGTTTAGACTTAGGAGATCATGACCACCTTTTGGCTCAGCCACGATGTAGCATTCGCTTAGATGTACTAATCCTCAAGGTTCCAGGAGCTGGCCTTGGGATAGTACTCATGTCTAGGGTGTAATGCTGTAATGAATTATCGATCTTTATGGCTGTTCTTGCAGTTTTATTGATGTTCATCTTGAGTGTACTTTAGCGTTGAGTCTATTTTATGTGTGCAGCTCCTACTCTAGTTACGCTAACCTAACCCTTACCGACCGCCACTAAACCTGCTCTATGAAAAATACAGCAAGATGTCGATCTGAAGATCCAACCGGCTGCTTGCACGTTTTGAGGAAGCTGAGCAAGAAGAGGCAGCAATGGCAGCTAGAGGTAGAGGACGTGTCAGAGGTCGTGGTCGCGGAAGAGCAACAGCTGTAGTTGGAGGCAGGGGCCGTGGACGTGCAGCAGGCGTGCTCCAGCCCTAGAACAACGCACCCGGTGGAGAACAGGATGCAGAGGTGGAAGAACCAGCAGTGGAACCTCAGCAGAACCAGCAGAACGAACAGCAACCACCGCCACCGCCTAACTTGGCAGAAGTGATGACTACTCAAACACAGCTGATGCAACATATGGCACAGGCCAACACACATATGATGCAAGCTATGCAACAGATGCAGGGAAACCAGAACCAGAACCGACAGGGACACCGTGAGGAAGACTTGCAAAGGAAGATTGAAAGGTTCATCAGGCTGAAAGCCCCCCCCTTCGACTACTCGGACGAGCCACTCGACGCACACGACTGGCTACGTACCATCGAGACGAAGCTGGACCTGACAGACTACACTGAAGAGGAATGTGTGGCCCTTGCGGCGCACCAACTTGAAGGCGCAACAAAAGCGTGGTGGGAGAGCTACTGTGACTCTCACGCAAACCCAGCACAGATCACCTGGCTAGAGTTCTGTGAAGCTTTCAAAGAGTACCACATCCCGGAACAAGTCATGGTGCACAAGGCAATGGAGTTCAGGACAATGACCCAAGGAAGTTTGTCTGTAGCTGAGTATGCTCGACACTTTGCTAAGATGTCAAGGTACGCCCTTGAAGACGTAAACACTGAAAAGAAGAAGCAGTTTTGGTTCCAGCATGGTTTACACAGAGGTCTGAGGACAGCACTCGCAGCGAGTTCACACAGGTCACTCAGAGAGCTGATTGACAGGGCTATCGCAGTTGAGAAGGAAAGAGTGGGACTTGAAGAAACTTGGCGAGAGAAGAAAAGAAAAGCCAAATAGTTGCACAACCACAGACTAAGTCAGAGGCCGAGGAGTGGCTAGAGCAACATGCTCAGGAGAAGCTTTCAGCAGAGCAACAGCCAAGGAAGCTCTGGATTGAACAGAAACAGCTACCAGGGTAACCGAGGCAGTAACAGTAACAGCTTTGGCAGCAGAGGTAACAACTACAGCAGTTTTGGCAACAGAAACAACAGCTACTCAAGTCAGGGAAATCCCAACTGGAAGCCAAACAACACGCCCAGAATTGGTGGAGGAACCTCAGTGGTCTGTTTTGCTTGTGGGAAGCCCGATCACAAGTCTTTTGACTGTCTGGAGAAGAAGAACAAACAAACCCCAGCCAAGGCACCGGCACCTGGAGGACAGGACAGGAAGCCAGCAACAGCGCAGAGGGGACGCCTCAACCACCTGACAGAGCAAGAAGCCGAGGACGCTCCCGACGTTGTGCTCGGTGAGTTTTTAGTAAATGGCATTCCAGCTTTGATATTGTTTGACTCTGGAGCAACTGGATCTTATATCTCGACAAAGTTTGTGAAAGAGCAGTCACCCCCGACAATACCTAAGGCTAGACCTATAGTCACTACTTCTCCCTTAGGAGAGCTTAGGTGCACCTTAGAGTGCCCAGCAGTGATGGACACAGTGAGGTTGGCAGCGGTTCGTAGGAGACCTGACAGTCCTGAAGTCAGACGGAATTGACGTGATACTAGGAATGGATTGGCTTACGGAGCACAAAGGAGTAATCAGTTGCTCACCCAGAACAGTTGAGTTGACACACCCTAGCGGAGTCGGAGTAACAGTAGAGCCACATAGCAGAACAGGGAAGAGATCCAGAACATGTATTCTGAGACAGTTGGTATACTCTATCGAGAAACAGACGATCGAAGAAGTGCCTGTAGTATGTGAGTACACTGACGTGTTTCCCGAAGAACTACCAGGATTACCACTTGACCGAGACGTAGAGTTCATAATCGAGCTGCAACCAGGCACAGGGCCCATTGCCAAGAGACTGTCTGTGAGGTTGCCAGCGCGCCTCACAGGCACTTTCAGCAGCATGAGATGGATGCAGTAGGCAGTATCAGCAGATGTCAGCAGTAGTGATGAGACTTGTATCTATCTTCATGAGTAGATGTTTAGACTTAGTAGATCATGACCACCTTTTGGCTCAGCCGCGATGTAGAGGTGACGATCAAGAACAAGTTCCCATTACCTCGGATTGATGACTTGCTAGATCAGTTGAAGACAGCCAAGTACTTCAGTAAGATTGATCTGAGATCGGGATACCACCAGATGAAGATTAGGGAAGGTGACATTCCCAAGACAGCCTTTGTAACTCGGTACGGGCAGTACGAGTTTACCGTTGTGTCCTTCGGTTTGACCAACGCACCTGCTTACTTCATGAACATGATGAACAAAGTATTCATGGAGGAACTAGACAAGTTCGTAGTGGTGTTCATTGACGACATACTAGTCTACTCTTAAACAGCCGAAGAACATGAGGAGCACCTAAGGATTGTACTGGAGAAGCTAAGGCAGCATCAACTCTATGGGAAGTTTAGCCAGTGTGAATTTTGGCTGGAGAAGGTAGCCTTTTTGGGTCACGTGATGACAGCTGAGGGCATAGCAGTAGACCCAGAAAAGATTGAGGCAGTAGCAGAATGGAAGCAGCCGAAGAGTGTCACGGAAATCCGAAGCTTTCTGGGATTGGCAAGTTACTACAGAAGGTTCATTGAGAACTTCTCCAAGATTGCCAAGCCAATGACTGAACTACTCAAGAACAATGTCCCATTCGAGTGGACGGACAAGTGCGAAAGAAGTTTCCAAGAGCTCAAGCACAAACTCACTACAACTCCAGTATTGACCCTGCCAGATATTCGCAAGGATTTTGTAGTCTATTGTGATGCTTCAAGACAAGGTTTGGGATGTGTTCTAATGCAAGAAGGCAAGGTTGTTGCTTATGCATCAAGACAGCTGAGGAAACATGAAGAAAACTACCCCACACATGATTTAGAACTGGCAGGAGTGGTACATGCATTGAAGATCTAGAGGCACTATCTGATTGGCAACAAGTGCGATATCTACACGGATCACAAAAGTTTGAAGTATTTCTTCACCCAATCCGAACTGAACATGAGGCAGAGAAGATGGTTAGAACTGATCAAAGATTACGATTTGGAGATACACTACCATCCTGGCAAAGCCAACGTAGTGGCAGATGCATTGAGTCGAAAGAGTTATTGCAACAACTTGATGATAGAAGAAAGTCAGCCAGAGCTAGCAAGGGAATTGTAGATGCTGAAACTCGAGCTAGTAGAAGAAGGAAAACCCCAGAAAATGAGGGTGAAGTACAACCTAGGAGACCGTATCAAAGGAGCCCAAGGAAAGTGTCCAGAAATCCAAGAAGTGAAAGAGGATATCCAGCGAGGAGTAGCACCTGACTTCCGGATAGATGAAGCAGGAACAATATGGCTGAAAGACCGTATTTGTGTACCGCAGGACAAAGAAATCAGGAGAACAATTCTCTCGGAAGCTCATGAGTCCAAGTACTCGATACACCCAGGATGCACCAAGATGTATCAGGATCTGAAGGATAAGTCCTGGTGGAAGAAAATGAGGGAAGACATAGCAGAGTATGTAGCCAAATGCGACTCTTGTTGAAGAATCAAGGCAGAACATCAAAGACCAGCAGGACTGCTGAAACCACTGGAAATTCCGATGTGGAAGTGGGAAGATATAAGCATGGACTTCGTAGTTGGCCTACCTTGCACTCAGAAAGGGAATGATGCCATTTGGGTCATAGTTGATCGACCGACGAAGGTAGCCCACTTTATACCCGTTAAAAGCACACATTCAGTGAGCAAACTAGCAGAACTATATATAGACAACATTCTCAAGCTGCATGGGGCACCAAGAAGTATTGTGTCAGACAGAGGACCACAATTCACAGCTCAATTCTGGAAAAGCCTACATCAAGCCATCGGGACAACCTTGGAGTATAGCACAGCTTACCACCCTCAGACAGATGGGCAGACCAAAAGAGTGAACCAGGTTCTTGAAGATTTGTTAAGGGCATGTGTTCTAGCTTACAGCACAGACTGGGAGAAGAGTCTATCGTATGCAGAACTCTCCTACAACAACAGTTACCAGGCCGGCCTGCAGATGTCACCCTTTGAGGCACTATATGGCAGAAAATGCAGAACACCTCTAATGTGGTCAGAGGTGGGAGAACAAACATTCTTTGGACCTGACATGATTGTAGAGGCAGATGATATGATTGTAGAGGCAGAAGAAAACGTGGCCAAGATCCGAGAGCACCTGAAGGCAGCTCAGAACCGACAAAAGAGCTATGCAGATAAAAGGAGACGAGATCTTGAGTTCGAAGTGGGAGACTTCGTCTACCTAAAAGTGTCACCCCTCAGAGGGCATAAGAGGTTCCAAGTGAAAGGAAAGCTAGCACCCCGTTTTGTGGGACCGTACCAGATACTGGAGAGGATAGGGAAGCTAGCCTACAAGCTAGACCTACCAGAGGAACTAGCGGGAGTACACCTAGTGTTCCACGTATCTCAGCTGAGGAAGTGTCTGAGAGTACCAGAACATGAGATCAAAACAGAAGCACTAGACCTACAAGACACCTTGGAGTATCTGGAGTACCCAGAGAAGGTACTAGACATAGCAGTCAAAGAGACCAGAAGCACAGGTATTCCGTTTTGCAAAGTGCAGTGGAGCAATCACTCAGAAAGAGAAGCCACTTGGGAGAAGGAGTCAGTACTGAAAGAGAAATACCCCCACTTGTTTAAACCATAGGTAATCACAAATCTCGAGGACGAGATTCTTGTGAGGGGGGGAGACTATAACAACCCTAAAAATACCCTTAGGATTGTTGAGTGCAAAAATGTGATTTAAAAAAAAATTTGGTGAATTTTGTGCAAGTCAACAAATATATAAGAGTGTCTTCTATTTGCTCCCTAAATTCTTAGGCAATTTAAATTCAAATTTAAAATCAATTGGAAGTGCTAAGGATCAAATAGTGTGATTTGGTTTTATTTGGATTTAATTTGATTTTTGGTTGGTTTGAATTCAAATTCTAGATTTGAATTCAAACTCTAACTATTTAAACTAATTTCCAATTCTATCTAACTGTTTGTGGGCCAAAACCCAAAGCCAAGTTCAGTTAACGCCCTCCAACTCCTTTCCCCGAGCCAACCTACCAAGAAGCCCGTTCGGCCTTTCGGCCCAGCGCGGCCCAGCCTTTTTCTCCCGCCGCGTCCCCGCCGCGTCGCTCGCTCTCTCCCACTAACAGGTGGGCCCCGCCTGTCAGCTTTATCTCCCTCTTCTCTTTCTTCCTCCCCACGCCGCTTCTCTCTCCCGCGGCCGCGCGCCCGTGACCCCAACCACCCGAGCCTGTCCCATCCATCTTGTGCGGCCCGTCCGATGCCGCGCCGCGTGTCCGCGGCCGCCTGGCCATCCCAATCTCGCCGTCAAGCCCCCTGAAACCCTAGCGCCTACCGCCTATAAGACCCGCCGCCGGCCTTCTTCCTCCCCAAGCCGCGCCGCCCCTTTGGGGTTCGA